>MJHO01000125.1:0-558353 GCA_002076135.1 Xerophyta viscosa | reverse complement strand
CCCATTAAATCTGAGGTCGAGCTCCCATTTTCCAAATGTGAGCTCATCAAATCCGAGCTCAGATCCATCAAATCCGAGCTCAGATCAATTAAATTTGAGGTCGAGCTCCCATTTTCTAAATCTGAGCTCATCAAATCCGAGCTCAGATCAATCAAATCCGAGCTCAGACCCATTAAATCTGAGGTCGAGCTCCCATTTTTCCAAATCTGAGCTCATCAAATCCGAGCTCAGATCCTTCAAATTCGAGCTCAGACCCATTAAATCTGAGGTCGAGCTCCCAATTTACAAACCTGAGCTCTTCAAATCAAAGCTCAGACTCATCAAGTCAGAGCGCGAGCTCATCCAATCCGAGGCTGAGCTCCAGCTCAGCATATCTGAGCTCATCAGATCCATGCCAACTTGAACTTCGCAGACCCGCTAGTCCAAGACAAAGGGAAGACCTAAGTAGTGTCCCTAAACACCACGAGCTTAGCCTCTGACGAGAGACGAGCTCGAGGTGAGGGGGCACGAGCTGGGAGTATTTCTGGGTGGCGGCCCTGAACACCACGAGCTTAGCCTCCTACAAGAGACGAGCTCGAGGTGAGGGGGCACGCGGACCAGGCAACACTAGGTGGTGTCCCTAAACACCACGAGCTTAGTCTTTGACGAGAGACGAGCTCGAGGTGGAGGGGCACCACCTAGTATTTCTGGAAGACCTCCTGAACACTATGAGCCTAGCCTCCCACAAGAGACGAGCTCAAGGTGGCGGGACCGAAGAACCTCGGCAGACCTCATTGGAAGATCCCGAGGCCGACCCAGCGATACTTACCCCGAGACACCCTTATTGAAAGCTCGGAAGACCTTCAGTAGACCTCAGGGGAAAATACGACGCCGCACCTCGGATTATTCGCCCCGAAGCGATCTTCCGAAGGCTTGAAGGCCAGAATTTGACTCCACGGAGGTGTTGATGATGAAAGGATCGTGCCAAGGGTTTTTATAAACCTCGACGGGCGCGCCGATTATATCGCCACACCCGTCGGGGGGCAACTGATACTGCGTAAAATTAGGCTGCCACGGACAATGAGGTCGGACCAACCCGAGGCACGGAACCGACACCGATGGTATGCCGACCTCCGTCATTGCGACCTCCGTCATATGCGACCCCGAGGTATACCGACCTCGAGGTATTGCGACCTGAAGTTACTGAAGCGCCGAGGAGCTGAGCTGTAGCTAGCCGATATGCTGGAAGGCTTGAGCTGAGGGAGCTGGCCGAGGTACAAGGTTGCCAGCTGCCCAAGTGACAAGATGGCCGAGTACAAGAGGCGCCAAGGTGCCGACTGATAAAAGCTGGTCGAGGTGCAGGAGTGCCGAGGTGAAGAGCTGTCAAGACTGGGCCAAAGTGCTGAGGCGCCGAAGAATCAAGCTGAGAAGATGGCCGAGGCCGCCGAGGTGCTGAAAGTACCGACTGTGGAGCTGGCGAGGTGCTGAAACACCGAAGAGCCACCCAAGCGAGCAGAAGACCAGAACTAAGCTAACCAGGCCGAGGTCATCCAAGCCGAGCTGAACAGATCAAGCAGGAAACAATCCCAAGGTCATCCATCGAGGCCGATCTCCAAACAATCCTGAGGTCATCCGAGACCCAGGAAGCTTAGTGAAGCTCGCCACCACCGTTATGTACGTTTTCCACGAGGAGTGAGAGGAGCCCTCATGAGGATCAAAGACCGACCCGGCCACCAGGCCGAGCTCGGCAATCGACCGAGGTCAACTCGACTCCACCTACCTCAGTAAAGCCATTCAATGGCATGTGTCAGAGACGCAGACGGAGCAGGGATGACATTAATGCAACCCAGCGGCGGACGTAGACGGCTGCAAGACGCGACACCTGCAGAGTGCGGCCTATGCCTACACATAGCCGACACGAGCATTTATGACGGACACGAAGCAGGGCGGCGGAAAGCGACAGAAGGTAGCACCAACGTGCGCAATCCGAGCCGTCGACCTGGGGACAATCTCGCACCGTACGAGCTCGACCCTTCCCTATATAAATAGAGAAGCCCAGAAACTTAAAAAAGGAGGGGGATCCGCGGGAGAAAGTAGAGAGGGGAGAAAAAGTTGAGAAAATTTGTAAAAAACACCTCTTCTCCCACTTATAATACAAAATTCTTCCGGTGGTCGCATACGACGGCCGTGTTTTTCTTATTCCCCGACCAGATTGGGGATTTTCCACGTAAAAATTCGTTCCTCTTTGGTATTGCTTTACGTCTTCCTGCGAGCGATCTCTGACCTTCGGAAAACTTGAAAGGTCGGCGACACGCCGATCAGTCCACCGATCCCTGTTCCACCGATCGAGGGGTCCCATCCTTGCGGGTAGGGCAGACCCAGAGGGCCCATTTCACTCCCCACGAGGTACAGGGGGTCTTCGACCCCCACACCCTTGCGGGACGCCCCCTGGAGTCGAACCCGGGACGCTCGCTTCGTGAGGCGAGCGCCCGGGCCACCCACGCTTATTGATGCTTATATCAATAAATTACAATGATAAGTTTGACACCTTCAACTCTATCCCTTTTTTTTTTCTTAATTTATTTGATTTTTGAAGGACTTATTTTCTAATTTGTCAAATTCGTATTTATATACAATTATTTCGCATTCATCTAGTGAATTATAGTCGTTATTATTATGGGTGTTCAAAACTAGTTCAGGTCCGATCTGGCAAGATCTGGATCAGACCCGACCCCTCCCCCTCGGTTTTGGGCCAGCCAGACCCAGCCCAACCTAGACCCGTTCCGAGTTGATTCGGATCTGGTTGATTTAGATCGGATCTCGTCGTGTCTGGTCAGATCTATTTTTTATTTGATCCGTTAAGCTTTGGGGTCATAAAACAACTATTTATTTTTTATTTTTTGTAAAAATTTATTAATATAAAATTGTAAATTTAATTAAATTTTATAATTTTTATATTGGACGTTTTACAAAACATGTTCATAAATTTTTTTTTATAGTATTATAGGTCGGATTTGCATCTCAACAACTTTAATTTGGACCCAACATGGATCAAAACTTGGGTCTAGAATTTTGACCCAATCCGATCCATAGACTTAATAGACATTGTCCAAAATATTCAGGTCGGATCGGCTCGGATCGAATTCTCGGATCAGATTATTTTTTAACCATCTCTAGATATTATGTCAACAAGTTAATATTCCTGCTTAAAAATCCCAAATCATTGCACTCATCCGCGTCCCAAAAGTAGCCGCGTTGACTGATCAAGAATAATTTGACTTTTTCTTGGTCCACCAACCACTCACAAATGTCGCAAACGTACACCACGCTCTCCTTCCGTCGGCCCTACTTGGACCAAATCATCGGCGCATGCAGAACCAGGCAATGCGATCACCACTTGGCAATCTCACGTTAACTACTAACTACGCTGCCAGCCCCCACACAATATAATATTCGAGAACCCTAAATAGACTTCATTGTTTACGACCAATTATATCACATCCATCCAACCCCCCAAATTACATCCAAATACATACCACCAATCATCATACTCAACATACCACACATTCCCAATAATAATCCCATCCCATCACCACACATCAAATCACCACAACCTTCCATACAATTCATCCATCCCCCCATTCCCATATCATCATCAAACCATTCCCCATCACCCCATCACCACCTCATATCACATCAAACTCACACATTCAAATACACAAATATCACCCCATCCATAACAATTTAAAACACCCCAACAATCATACATTACCACCCCATTCCATTACCAACATCCACATACCACAATCCCACATCAAACCAAAATTTCCCAACCCCCACACCAATATCCCACATAACCATACCAAATCAATAATTCAACAAAAAAAATCAACACATACCCCACCAATCATACTCAATCCCCACACAAAACACCCCAACCCCATCATACACTCATACAAATTATAATATCTCCATAATAATTTCAATATCACCCCCCATCATTCCCATCACACAATTCACATATCCCACCACACACCAAACAATCATCCAACAATAACCATCCCCAATATTATTCAAAACCCCCACAATCCACACAACCCACACCACATCATCATCCCAATTCAACATTCATAACCAACATCATTTACCATAACCCCATCAATTCAATCCTTCACCAAACAAATATCCAAAACACCCACCCCACCCCCATCCCACATTTCCCATAATCCCACAACCATACCCCATTATCCCCACCCCATCCAATCATTCAAAACCACCATATCCCCTCACCATTTTCCCCATCAACATAAAATCCCCACCCTCATAACCACCCACACACAATCAAAACATACACAACACAATTTCAACTCACACCCAATACCCACACATTATCCCATCCCAACAAAATTTATCATCCCCATCATCCCAACATTTCAATAACAAAAAAAACCCATATCCCCACCCCCAAATATATTAACACCCCAAACCCATCATACAAACCATACAATCATAATTCCAAACAAATTTAATTCATCACAATATCAAAAACCCAAATCAAATTCAACAACCCCCCCAACATCACCCACATCACCACCCAACACACACCATCAACCCAAAAATACACAATACAATAATATATCCCAAATATTATAACATATCAAACCAAAAACACCAAAATCCACCCATTCATACCCAATACATCCAATACACCCCCCAAATCATTCTATCATACCCCAAACCATCATTACATAACTCCATATCATCCATTTCATACAACTCAAACCCATACACAACATATATTAAAACCAATATCAAATAAATCCATACAAAATTTTACCCATTAATATTTAAACACACACCCACATCATCCCTCCCATTTCCAATCATTATCATACCCATAATACTCCATCAACAATCATCATCCACCCCCCCATAACATAAATGCCCACATAATTATTTATGCGGCTCAATTATGAAGTATACTATCATGAACTGATATCTAGGCAAAATTATCCATCATACATCGGGAGATTTATGTGGTCGCACTAATAAATAAAATTTGGCAAAATAAAAAGCCTGAATCTGAATAATTAAGCTTCTTGTCGTACTCCATTATCTTTTTTGTGATGCTGATGTTGGTAAAGGTTTTAAAAATTGCTGCGAGTTAATACGAGTTGAATTTGATAATAAAATAGAAAATAAATATTATGTGAAATATATATATATATATATATATAGATTAATTCAGGACGGCTGTGACCAATGACGCATCCAATGCGAGAAAATCCACAGATATCTACAGGAGAGACGAGGACTAACTGGTGTTGCTAGACTAGGTCTTGTTAAACAATGATTATTCTTCATGAAGTTAGGGAACAGTTACATGTCCAGTTTCTGCCCAATAATTTAGAAAAATAATGCTAATCTCCACAGATGGATAAAAGAAAATTATCAATAAAAAAATAAAAATAAAATTATGAGTAATTTTTGGAAAAACTTATGAATATAAAAGTTATATTTTGACGAAATATATAATTTTAATATTAATTTTATTTTTTAAGAACATATCTCTAAATAGTTATTTGTGGCTTTAAAGTTTTAATGATTTAAAACAAATTTTAAAATATTTTTAAAATTAATTTTAAATCTCCAATTGTAATTAAAAGCATTCTTTTGAAAAATTTTCAATATGAAATGTATAAAGTTTATCAAAATTTATAATTTTTATGTCAGAAATTTTTTCAATAAATATTTTTAATTATTTTTAATGTTGTGAATTGGTAAATGTTTGGTACTTTGTATAGAAACTAGCATTACTCAATTTAGAATTCTGACTGCTTATATATATATAATGTAAAAAAAATATGATAGAAAAATAAATTCACTTTCGATATGGTCATATCTATTATATAGCCATAATCCATTGGAGTTTGTTGTGCCATTTAATTATTTTTGAAGAAGAATTTTAAATAAAGAACTTACCACCCTAGTTGTGCAAAAGGCATGAATAATACATTTAAAGCCGAAAATTTCATCTTTCAAAGACAGGAATAGCGATTAATGGATGAAGAGAGATGGATGAGAGAATAGATGAAAAGAGTAAGAGGAAGAGAAAAATAATGAATGATGAAAGAGAGAGTACCGGAGAAATTATGCTGATGGTTGGATAAGAAAAAAAATATACGACTTAGTTATTGGAATAATTAATTAAAAATAAAATATTAATAAAATATTAAGACTATTTTAAAATATAATATAAATTTCTATTCTAATATTAATTAAGTAATTAATATGAGAATATAGAATATTACCAAATATCATCTCTTGCGTTGTAATATATATATATATATATATATATATATATATATATATATATTATATATGGATTGCCAAGCTGATGTTAGGGGCTCTAAAGAATCTGCTGCCGTTTATGCCGCTAAATAACAGTTGATGGGTTCCAAAAACAACAGGTTTGACAGATTATTTTGGAAAGCCAGCCTGCAGACCTACAAGAACAGACAGATTCCTTTCTTCTTCCCCATGGCCATGGGGGCCTATCTTCCTTGAAAGATGACCCCCAAATTCTGCCATTCATCATCTTAATTTTATTCTTTTATTTTTCAAATCGGAAATTTCTTATCTATGTTGAGATTGCTAGCGCATTGTTTATCCTTGATCTTCTTCACTTTCTTTTTCGTGGCATCCAATGGAGATGAACCTACCAATGCATCCATCACTTCGTTAGACGCTCTGATCCGAGACCATGCATCCAGGGTGTTACGAGGCCGAAACACCGGGGTTTTATACCCGGTTCCCCTACCGGCGAACTTATCAGGTATTTCAGCATCCACAATTAGGTTAAGAAGTGGGAGCCTTTGGATCAGAGGAACAAACTCAACTGTTTTCGACGTTCCTTCAGGAATAATGCTAGTTCCATACGCAATGAGATTAATCATCGTTTACCAAGACATTGGAAACCGTTCTTCTTCCTACTATAATATCACAGGTTATTCCCTCGTCTCTCCTGTGGTAAGCCTATTAGCCTATGATTCATCCAACACGAGCAGACAGCTAGATTTTCGCATCACTCGAGATCCTATCAGGATCGCCTTTCCGCGAGTTGAACTGCGTGGAGGAGCGAACTCAACTGGAAAATGTGCGATGTTTCGGAATGACGGATCAACTTACATTGGCGATGTAGCGGATGCAAATGTATGTTGGACGAAGAACACCGGCCGGTTCGCCATCGTCGTGCCAAACGAGTTATCGACGAAGCTGCCAGATGAGCGAAACGAAGGTCAGAGGATAAGATGGAGAGTTGTGGGAGTTGCAGTGGGGGCTGGATTTGTCGGGCTGATGTTGGTAGTTTTATCTGTGGTAGCGATTTATAGGATGATGTGGAAGAAGAAAGTGGAAGAAATGGAGAGGAAGGCTGATGATGGAGAGACATTGGGTACTGTATGGGTAGGGAGCAGCAAGATGCCTTCTGCAACGATGATGAGGACTCAACCAGCTATTGAGAATACTGAGATTCCACCTTGAGTTTTGCATTCCGAAGATACAATGCCAGTCTAGAATCAACTAAGATGGAGACATATATACGTAGTACTTGGAATTCAAAATTTTCCAGCTGTTCTGGTTGTTCACACAATTGAAATTGTTATAATCTTCTTCTCTGCATATGTTTCTCAAAAAGAATTATTAAAAAAAAAGAAACGATAATGTGTGTTTGTATATAAGTGCAGTGATTCCCTGAAATACTCTCAGGTTGAAGTATAGTTATTTATATTAAAACAGAGCATTCTTGTTAGTAATACAATAGAACCGTATTAATGATCACATGCAGCAATCGACTAGCCTAACGGAATAACAAGATATTATTTCCAGGTACGTAATTTTTTTTGTGCATTAGCAATTACAAATGAAGTTAGAGCATAAACACGAAATTGGCGAAAGTGCACGAAGTTAACTCTGTTTTTTATGGGCCAAAGTTACATTTTTTATCCCCAAATTTCGTTCAAAAATTGAACTGTATGACTTTGTAGATAGCTTCTGCGCCATCTCCATGGTCAAAAACGTTTTCTTGACATCGTATTCTTTGTACAGTAGTAAATGAGGTCAATATTAATAAACTTCCTAGAAATAGTAAATACGCAATGAGAAAAGTAATACCATACGCATCTCATTTAAAGCAAAAAAAATAAGAAATGCTGATACAGAAGGGCCATGGAGTTTTAAGATGCCTTTTTGGGATAAAGTAGCTACAACTTCAAGGCTTCAGCGACCAGAAAAGCATATCGCAGTCTGCAGATTCAGGAAATAAGGATAAGAAACATTGAGATAGTATGATGGAAAGGAAACAAAAATTAGAGTTGCTTTCATTCTGATATAAACTTGCTGCATTTGTGATCGAGCTGGTTCTCGACCGATCAATAAGGTGTTCGAAAGCAGAAGAATGGCAAGAAGAAGCAGTAAACAGAACGTAAATGCACTCAACTTTTTACGTGGAAACCCTTGGAGAACAAGGTAAAACCACGGGCTGTTCACCGTAATGCCAACGTAGTCTTCACTATCAATATGAGAAAAAGACTACAATCGCTCAAACTCTCAGTCACTTAGACTACCGAAGGGCACGAAGAAATCGCCTAAGTCTGAGAGAATCAAAGTGTGGGCTCCCCCTTAACGGCGCTGTTAATGGCTTTTTATAGGCGGCGCTGTCAGCAGGCCGTGAGAGAATGTAGGATCGTCCCCGGGAATAAGTGGGTTGACTAGTCGCCATCGTGGGCCGCGTCCGCGTCGTGGTCCGCAACTGCCGCGATCGTGGAGTTGATGGGTGGAAGTGCTTCCCGAGTCGGGCCTTGGGAAGTGCCCGACTCGGGTCTTCGAGCGTTTCTCGAGTCGAGCTGCGGAAGGCGACGACCTCGACCTTCGTGTATCCAAGTAAGTCACCGCTCGGGTCTTTAGAGGTTTCCCAAGTCGGACGCGACTCGGGTCTTCAAGTACTTCAAGATCGGACCGGGGTACGATTCAGGTCTGCGATACTTCCTGAATCGGGGCATCGTCCTGGATCCTTAGATAATCCGGCGTCGGGAGGCGACCCGGATCTTCGGACAATTCCCGGGTCCGAACGTCGTATGGGTCATCAGACTCGGGTCTTCTTGCATTTCTCGAGTCGGGCCATCGACTCGAACCTATTGGAGTTGCGAACACGGGCTTCTGGAATTTCCGAGCCCTTCTGAAGCTGACACGTGGCGAGCCCGATCTGCGCTATATCAATTTGCATTTAAGTTACTGCGAACGAGATGTAATATGTCTTAATATTTTAGTAAAAATATTTTTGTGAATAGTGAAACTGTAGTATGTCTTAAAACCAGTGTATTTAAAAAAAAAACTTTGGTATAGTGATATATTTTATTCTTCAATATGCAAGAATATATTGGTCATTTACACACAA
This sequence comes from Xerophyta viscosa, assembly GCA_002076135.1. NCBI lineage: Eukaryota > Viridiplantae > Streptophyta > Magnoliopsida > Pandanales > Velloziaceae > Xerophyta > Xerophyta viscosa. Next base: position 548,920 of record MJHO01000125.1, on the reverse strand, counting down.
CTGCTTATAAATATTTATTAAAAACAATTGAACAATGAGAAGCTGGTGATATCGAAATATAGAATTTTGTGTGATTTATTCTAAAATGCATCTTAACTTCATGTTTTCAATAATTAGGTTGCAATAAATACAGATCAAACGGCGCCATAGAAACAGCTTAGGAATGATTGAATGAGCTACGTTGTGATATCGTAAGGGAGTTTGGAGACATGCATGATACGCTCTGGCTATCTTTACGCATGATGCACTCATGCGGTCTCTGATGGCGACTTCATAGTATTCTTTTTCTACTAATTTTGCACTCGTGCGATGCACGATTATAAATCATATATATAATCATACATATAAATAATAATATTAAAAAAAATTATACATGATAAAAATTTATTCTAAAAAATTAATATTATATAATGAATAATAAATAATATAATTATTTTTACAGTAATTTTTATCATATTTAGATTATTTTTATAAATTATTATTTTAATTAAATATTTATTTTGTAATTTTAGACTTTTCATATTTTTCAAATAAGTATATGACTTTATAAATTCCTATCAATTAATACATATGCCACATGGCTTGTTTAAAATAAGAGTAAATGCCACATGATATATCAAAAATTATTCAAAATGCCACGTGGCATAACGACTTTTAACTCTCAGTTTTATATATATGTATATAGATTATATCACAATAACTTCTGATTTTGTACCATTATTCCAAATAAATTCTTACTTTTTTTTACTGTTAGTCATTAAATAAAGTAAAAATAAACATATATATTTGTATAAATATTTTTTAAAAAAAATATTAAATAAAAAAGAAGATTTTAATTTGCTTTATAAAATTTGGCTGTGAAAAGCTTGTACGTATAAAATATATATATCTTGTTTTGCATATTTGAATGATGTGTGTATATAAATTAAAACAGGTGGATATAAATAGAGCACTATAGATATAAAAATATGTTATCTTCCTCTCATTTTAAATGAATCTTTGTACCGAAAATTGCATGGTTATGAGATTTTCCATGAACTTGAAGCAATAACTATGGAAAAGAAATACATAAGTGTCCAAAATTAAAATTTAATTATTAGCTTAATTCTCTGCTCCTAATTAAATAATCTCCTAGTATATCCTATTATATAAAAAGAATAATACTGGACACAGTAACAAATTCACTAAAAAATTCAACATTTCGTATGGTTAAAAAAACAATAAATTTTCCAAAATTATTTAGAAGTACTTTCTTTTTAAGAAAAAATTAACATGAAAGTGATAGATCTCATCAAATTTTTTAATTTTTATATTAATTTTTTTTCCAAAAAAGTATTCTAAAATTAATTTTTTAACTATTTTGATTGGTAGATTTTTTTTAATAAATCAAATGAAAATTGCAATTATTACTTTATAAAAATTACCAAAAAAAATTTGTATAAGTAGTGATTTTCTGCATGTAATAACATAATGTTATTTGTGTTGAAGGCGAGTCTAACATCTGAAGCTGTGGCAGTCTTACATCTACAACATCAAACTTGGATTGTGGTGAAGTCTTTCTTGGATATTCTATGTCTTCATCACGCTACTTTGAGACAAAGTTTCCAAAGCCGTGCAGAGCATGTCGACCATACTATGCTGATTATAAATTATTAATTTACTATAATTTATTAAAATAAAAATAACAAATAATCAAATTATTAAACTGAAATAGAAAAAGTCATGGGCTACCTATGACATAAAATATGAGATGAGAAGATAATGGTATAGAGTTTAACTATTTTAATCCGGTATCAAATACTTTATGGTCGTTATGATCATCAATATAACAGATGAATGGAGCGTAACTAAACAAAAGTATGCTCGCGTTACAATAAATATCACTTTATGTGTGAGCGGACCTTTGTTCATTGTCTTCTCCCTCATAAGAAGGAGAAAGCGATAAACAGTCTTATATAAAACAATGGTTAAAAAGAGGGAGAGAGTGGAACGTGCAGAGCAAGAGGAAAAGGAAAGAGTCAGATGAGGATTAGTGACATGGCACTCAGCGTACCGTCCGGCACGTAGAACAACTGTTTAAGGTGGATGTATTTTCTCTCAAACACAGTGTTGGCTCAATTTTGTTGAGAAATAAAAACAATAAATCAAGCGTAAGATTTGCATTGGCAATTCAGTGGGGCTGCATAAAACTAGGCTCAAACCCATGAGGTTTGAGTTTGCCAAGTTGAAGTTCTTATAAAAGTTGACACCAACAACTGAATTTGAACAAGTGGGGACATTTCAAAATAATGGAACGTCTTCTTTTTAGGTGAGTTTTAGTTAAGTGTTTTTTTTTACAAAAAATATTAATAATAATGCGAATCTTTTAATAATATATGTATAATCCACTTATATATTTATCAAAATGATCGACCGAAATATTAAGTATTCGAGGATTGGAATAGTTAAGATGAGTTTGCAAACAAACACACAAACACAATAAAGTTTTATGTAAAATTCTCAGTTAAAGCCAAGATAAATTACTGGCCATATATGAATAGTGAAAGAAGATTTACTACGAGTAGAAAAGAGTATAATATCAGCATTTAAGTATAAGGTCATAGAAAGCCTCAGGCCAGCTCTTATTTTCTTGTAGTAATATATTATGAGTGTTGAACCCTTTATAGTGGGGCTTAAAGTAGGCTATTTATATGTGCTATTGAGGAGTTGCATGAAACCGGTTGTTTGAACGGGATCGTGGATCGGGAACGTCTCATCAACATGATCATGGATCCGGAGTTTCTGATCCGTCAAATCGTGGATTGAAATGTCTGGTCAATGCGCTTGTAACTCACCATGCGTTGCTTGTTCGACTATATCTGGCCGATTCTTTTTCGCGGTGGTCGCTCTTCCTTTCACTTTGGCATGGGCCGAGGTCTCGGCTTGTTCTGTGGTATAAGACCTTGGTCTTACTCGAGGTCCTTGCATGATTCGTGATTCAACACATCCGTCCTGCAGCAACATTAAAATTTTTTTCCTTTGCCGTATAGCAAACTAGATAAGCTGCTTTATCAATGATTGAATTTTCAATATTAGATTAAGTGTTGGTGTTAAAAAGGTTAAAAATAAAGTTGTATTAAGCATTGAAATTAGTGCTACTTAATAAAAAAATAGATAATACTATATCAGTCCTCCTTTTTAAAGATTTGCCGGATCAGTTCTTGAAAATGTATTTTCAGGAATTGATCCGGCCTTTTTAAAAAAAGGGAGGCTGATATAAAATTACCCTATAAAAAAATGGCAAACAGTCAAAACACTCTATTTTGGGGTGAAGGTATGCAACTTTAAACTAAAATGTTAGCTTATTTAAATTAAATGACATAAACTTTAGTACATTCGGATACATTGATATAAAATAGTAAAATAGAGCCTTAAAATATTTAATCTCTTTTCATCTACTAGACTTTTTTTTTTCAAACAATTACATCCTAATACTTCGACTTATATGGAAGAGTACATTACCCACCGTTCTTTTAGTGACGGTAAATAAAGGTGTACTAATTTGATGAGTAGATCTTGCGCATGAATTTTTATTTCATTATTTAATTATGTATTATTTAACATTTGTAATATTGTTCATTAAAAATATACATTTTTTGAAATTATTATGATAAAATTTATCATCCGAGCGCTACGATATGAATTTTAAATTAAAAAAAAGCTTTCACGTCCGATCGATATTTTGAGATCTGCATACACTAAAAAAATATTTTTAACTCCTCGTCAGTGTTATTTCATTATTCCGCTATCTGCGCTACGTTATGAACTTTCGTCGGCTGAGAAATTTTTGGGTGTAATGGTTGTATCACGTCACTCCGTATAACGGCTAAAAAAATTAATTTATAAGTAATTTTTGAAAAAAAATTCAATATTAAAATTATAGATTTTGACGAGATTTATAATTTTTGTGTTTAAAGTTTTTTCAAAAAATATTTTTAAAAATATATTTAAAATTTTAAAATTTAATAAATTTAAAGTGGATTAAAAATAGTTTTAAAATTCGTTAAAACCGTTAAACTTTGGAGCTCTAAAATATATATTTAGAAGTATTTTTTTTGAAAAGTTTTGAATATGAAAGTTTTAGATATCATCAAAATCTATAAGTTTTATTTAGAAATATTTTTTAAAAAAAAAAATATAAATTTTTTTTATTTAAATATAAACAAATATATACTGCATAAATATTTTAGAATACCCGCCGCTTATTACAACTCGCCACGTCATCATACTTAGGTTAGCTATCGTGATCCTTCTCCCTAAAAGGACCTTCCCTTCCTTCCGAACAAAGTCAGTGTCCGTTTCAATTCTCCGATCTCACCGTTGCCTATCCAATTGGTCGCCGAAGAGCGGCGGCGCCGCTTAGATGTCGAGATCCGGTCACCGCCTTTCCGGTCCGATCCTCCGCTATCGGATCTCTTATGTGGCTCTCACCATGCTAGCCACCATGGCTTCCTTCTACGTCGCCGGCCGGTAATCTCACCCTCGATTTTGTTCTTGACTAAGAATGCACGGTAAACTTTACCTGTTTACGTTGTTGCGCAGATTGTGGCAGGATGCACAGAACAGGGTTTATCTGATCGAAGAGCTCGATCGAAGAACAGGTCAGGTAATCAGCGTCAACTTTTGGTGTTTCTAATAGTACACTTAACAAGTGACCTTGTATTAAGAAGCTTTGAAAGTTCGATTTGCCTTTGCAGAAAGATAAATGAATGTGAGTTTGACTCCGTAGATACATGGTTTTTAATGAAAGATCAAGGAATTTAACTGTTAAGTTTGGAGCATGTAATTATAGCCCATATAGAGTCGTATGAACCATTTTTGCTTGTTAGAAGTTTGAAATATCATAGGAGAAAGAAAGAGCGTAGCTGCGGTCGCGCGGTAGTATTAGTTCATAGTCGCCGTAGTGTCTGTGTAGTTATGGTGGTAAGGCAGACGAGGTGCTCTAGAGTGTGTTATGGTAGAGCGAATCGTTAACATGTTCGCTTGACTATTTCAGGTGAGCGTACACGCGGAGCGTGGGATATGAGGTATGATGATGTACTAGGATGTGAGCCCCGAGTATTGTGTGATATGTTGGATCTTTATAAAGGACTTAATGATCGTTTAGCATAGTAAGGTCAGCAGGACGTGTATGCTTGTAGTATATCGAGGATGTGGTAGTACTGTAGTAGATGCTTGTGTTGATGCACTGGCTGGAGGATTATGTGTTCTGAGTGTGTGAGCTGAATTTTTACGTAGTTGTGCGAGAGACGATCACGTCGCTCTTATATTAGTAGTGAAATATAGGATCTTCTCCTATGAGTAGCGTGTGTGATCCTGGACGGAATTTTATAATTGCGCAAGTGGTCAAGAATCGCAGAGCGTGTCATTTGACGCGACGCTGGTGGCGCCGCAGTAGCTTCGAGTTTTAATGCGACAGGTAAGATTATTTAGAGTCGTACGTGGTGCATATGGTATGCACTAGTTAAGAATTGTGGTTAGGTCGCTCAGTTGGGTAGTCATATCTTCGTTATGTGCTTGCACGTTTGGAGATGTCCGGTGCCTGTTAGAGAGCTGAGTATTATTTATTTCTGTGCGGTGTCTGAGTTATACTTTATTAACCAACGATGGGGGAATCGTAACCACTAAAATTTCGATGTGGTGAGGTGTTCTGAGGAGATGTAGGATAAATTTGCGATTGTAACCATCTGGAATAGGAATTGGATTCCTGTGATTAAGGGAATTCTGATTACCGGATGTCTTCACCGGAATAGAATTAAGGAATCTACTTGCAATTTGATTTTGATTCTATAATGTACCAAACGTTATACAACTTGTGGTCATTCCGAATCCGATTCCCCTGCATTCCAATTCCGATACCCATTCCGATTCTAACTTACCAACCAAACGTTATCAAAGTGTTTGCAGCGTTTTTTTTTTTTTTTTCTTTTTCAATATGTTCTTCACTTTGTAGTTGTCTGTCCTATAAGCCAAAAATATTATATTAATTGAAATAAGCTGCAGTTGTAAGTTTCTTTCTTTTTATTTTTTATTTTTTGTTTCACCATACTGATGTTAACAGAAATAAGTTGCATTGTCTGTCTTTTAGGGGCAGCATGCTATTTCAGTGGATGATACCTTGAAGGTAGTCGCGTGCAGGTATTCTCCTCATGACAGACTTATTTTTAAGGGGAGATTCTTTTCAAATCAGATGGTGAGTAGTTTGATGAGATTCTAATTGTCAGGGACCAGCACAAGAGATTAGCTGCCCTAGAAATGGAACTTGCCGAGGCAAGGCACAGAGGCTTTGTAGCAAAGCAGCCTTTAGAGACTTCTAAGATAAATCAGGGAAAGCCGCTGACAGCTGTAATAGGCATTGTTACTGGGTTCGGACGCCGGAAACGTAGAGACGCGGTACGCAAGGCATGGCTTCAATCAGGTAAGGCCTCACTATTTCTACTTAGATCAGAAGGAAAACGACTTTGTAGTTGGATTTCCTAAGCTTCTATTGTATGGTATTTTGTTATGACTTGATGGCATTTTTCGTGACTTTGTAGTGGGATTTCCTATGCTTCTATTATATGGTATTTGGTCATGACTTGATGGCATTTTTCTCTTTGTTGGTTAAATAATTGTGAATGTCAAACTATAACTAGATAGATATATATAATCTTCTGTATGGTTACATATGACATTTCTTATTTGCATGCCAATGATGTCTATAGCTATTTTTGGCATGAGATTCGTGAGCTTTAAATTGTTGGTTGGCCTTACACTAACAATATATGATTAAGATGATTATTGGTTGCAAAAGTAAGATATTTACATAATTGCAACCACAATTGATGAAAAATGGGTTTCGACTTGCATTCACGTAAGATGTTATATTGTCAAGATTAGGTCAATCAAGAAATGGTGATAAACAAATTGCTTTTGGATATGCTGGTTCCTAACCGGTATACAATGAGGAGATATCCTGCTACTGAAGTTAAAGTTCACCTTGTGGACTGTGGAGATATCTTGCTACTGCAATGCGATATGTATCTGGTGGTGTATTCATTTACAACGTTGCATCTTTCTTGTGTCATAAGTGATGAGGTTTCACTTCTATATGCAACCTTCTATCTCAATTTGTGGCTTAATATTTTGATGGGACTAACTTAATGGCAAACCCGGTCGGGGCTGGGCGTGAGAGTTTCCCGCGAGTTTGAGGTCCCTACGGGGGCGTGCCACCACGATAATCTCAAAAAAACTTAATGACAAACCATATTGCCTTTTATTTGTGTTTGGAAGGTTCTTGCTCTTGCAACTTTGAAAATGATTGTATTATCAACTCATGTTGTTTGATACTCTCCAAATCTTATAATTGAGGATTTATTTATCTGATTGTCCTCTTAATTTGTAGATGACCTGTACTATTGGTTGTCAAGGATGTATTAGTTAGTTGTACATTCTTCAACTATTGTTTAGGAAAGCAAATTAGAATTTATCACTTGTTTCTACATTGTTGGAAATTTTATTTATATTTGTTAATTGGTGAGACCATTTACATGCACGTTGAAGAAACTTGCTTTTGGCACTTTCCTAATCTATGTTTCCGTGTTCTGTTCTGAAGAGCTTTCCATTCTTCTCGCTTTCATGTTTTAGGTGCTGCTTTGAAAAAGTTGGAAGAAAAAGGCATTGTTGTACGGTTTGTTATAGGAAGAAGGTACTTATGCCGTCCTTCATTGTTAAGTAGTAAATGAAGTATTGGAAATCTAACTACAAGTTTTATTTGCAGTGCAAATCGTGGAGATGCTTTGGATAGGGCTATTGATGAAGAAAACAGGCATTCCAAGGACTTCATTGTTCTTGTATGTTCCTAATCGATTTTGATGAACATGGTCATTTTGTTAACATTTTCATTTTCTTGTTTATCTGTAACTGCGGTTACTCTCTTGCCTTTTCTGCTATTGTAAGGTTTTATAAGTGCATGGTTGCATATCATAAAATGACTTAGCTGGTTGTGTTACTCTGGTCATGGAAACGTAGAAGCATTTTGTGTTGCACCATTTTATATCTTAAGTAACTTTTCGTGCACATTTGATGCATCAGAATAAGTTCCTTTTATCTTAAATAGGAAAATCATGTCGAATCACCCGAAGAACGCCCTAAGAAGACAAAACTATTTTTTGTGCATGCTTCAGACACCTGGGATGCTGAGTTCTATGCCAAAGTCAATGATGATATTTATGTTAACGTTGGTAAGTGCAGAGCTTGGCTTAGAACTTACTGTGCATGAGTTTAATGAATTACTTTAGCATTCTCAGTTCCGGGCATCTTTTGATTTTTTTTTTCTCTTCTCCATCTGCTGCTCTGCCTGTGATGATTTTCACAATATAGATGATCCTTTTATCTCTATTCATGTTTTGAACCTTCTGTTTCATTCAGCTGATAGATTCATATTATAGATGATTTTCCAGTACCTAGTTTAGTGTCTTTAGACACTTGAGTACCGTGGTTCCCTTTTTAGACGTAAGTAAACATAAGAACGTACTATGTTTCTCTTGTTTTTCCTAGTGTTTTATATATATCGAAAATATCATTTCACAGAGTGTTAATATAGAAGCGTGAGTAAATATCTGTAACTGTTTGTGTTCTTTCATGATGACTTACATGAATTTCTCATTAAAATTTTCCAGTCATCTTCTACTGAATGCCTGCTGAAACAATAGAAGCTAAGTAATCTGTAATTCAAGAGAATTCTATATTCCTTTGGATTTGGAAAATATGTTTAACACAGTTTCCTAAAACTGAATATCATCAGGAAAGATGGACCTTTTGGTTGCCAATGAGTTTAAAACCTGCTTCTCTTTTACTCTTTATAGAAGCATTTAGTGCTTCTACATTTTATAAATCATTCAGCTAACTTTGTTGGTTGATGATTTATGGTCTTTTTCTACTTCTGAAGTTCGCTAATTTGTGCCGATCAAATTTTATCACTGCATTATGCTGATTTAAATATATTTAACAAAGAAAAGAAGCACTGATCTTTTTCTGAAATTTCTTCATAAGATGAGCTTTTGGTATCTGATGTGTAATCCGATTTGGTTTCCTTCATTTTTTAAGGTTAGCTGTAGCACTGATCTAACCGGAAGCAAATGATTTTTGATGTATTAACCCATGTTCTTGTTGCTCTATTAGATGCATTTGGTACCATGCTTCAAGCACATCGTGACAAGCCTCGTGTATATATTGGTTGTATGAAGTCAGGAGAAGTATTTTCTGAAATGTGAGCTCATCCATTATTTTGTTGAACTTTTTAGTAATTCTCCTAGACTTATTGCTCGCAACTGTCCTCTTTTCTTATTTTTATTCAGGAACCACAAATGGTATGAACCAGAATGGTGGAAATTCGGGGATGCAAAATCGTGAGTATTTCAATTTCATTCTTCTCATATTGGCTTAGTAAAGGGAGGGAGGAAGGGAGGGAGGGAAGGAGGGGTCTTCTTTGACAGTTTTGTAAATTTGAGATGCAAAATCGTGAGTATTTCAATTTCATTCTTCTCATGTTGGCTTGGTACAAGGAAGGAGGGAGGGAGGGAGGGAGAAGTCTTCTTGACAGTTTTGTAAATTCGGGGATGCAAATTTGTGAGTATTTCAGTTTCATTCTTTCGTATTGGGCTATTGCCTTAGTACAAGGAGGGAGGGAGGGAGGAGAGGGTCTTCTTTGAAACCATTTTGAAAGTCGGGATGCAGAAATCGTGAGTACAAGGAGGGAGGGAGGGAGGGGTTCCCAATACCTCTACAACATTCAACATTTTGCAAATCATGTTGTTTTCATTTTTGTTGTGGACTTGCCTTGTCATTCACAAAGGACTAACTTCTTTGACAGTTTTGTTCAAAATGGCAAAAGATATATTTTTGCAATAAAAAAGAATAATCATTGAATACAATAATCTTTATGTTGCATTTTGCTTAATACAAATAACCTTTATGTTGCATTTCGCTTAGTACAGTCTCATGTAGCCCTTGTTATTCAACCAGGATGCATTTTATAGCTCTACAAATAGCTGTTAGTTATTATTGGTTCTGGTACCTATATTAGGGCAAGACCTTGTTATTATGACTGTAGTCTTTTCCGTATAATGTATCTTCCCTTATGATCCAGCTAAATCTTGCAAGGATCAACCAATTATTATAACGTTTGAGCTTCCTTAGGGCTTATGTGTTCTTTTATTCCATAAAAGAAAGTATGCGTCACATATAGACAACTCATGCTAGACATATTTATTCTGGCTTGTATATATTTTTGTACCCAAAAAAAAGCCTGTGAAACTGAATGGGTTTCATTTTGCAGGTACTTCCGTCATGCTTCAGGTGAAACGCTTGTCTTATCGAGAGCTTTGGCACAGTTTATTTCAATCAATAGGTCGGCCCTGTTATCAATTAAAGCTTGAATTCATTTGTTTTTCATCTTCTTGGCTAAGCAGTAACGATAGTTACACAAGTGAAATTAGAAAGCTCAAGGATACAAGCTTATGTGTTTTGGGTACTGGCAGGTCCATCCTCCGAACTTATGCGCATGACGATATCAGTGTTGGTTCATGGATGATTGGGCTTGATGTCAAGCATGTAGATGAAGGGAAATTGTGCTGCTCTTCTTGGTCCACAGGTTGCCTTTATCCATTATAACCCTTTGTTTCTTTTATTATTTAACGCATATTGTTTATAGTTGTTATTTTTATTGAAGACATCGTTTGATGGTTATAGCCGTATGTTTTCTTCCGTAGTATATTGATCACTCCTATACTTGTTGTCTTCTTTCTTGTTTATATTTATGCATTTGTGCGGTACAAAGCCTGACTAAAATTTAAATTTTCAGGAGCCATATGTGCAGCAGTGTGACTAAATGTGTATAAGAGCTGTGTTATGAAGATATTTGATTTTTTGGGACTGTCTATTCAGCATTATGGAGCAGTTGGTCCTTCATTTGCTGCTTCTTTTTGCATTATGAGAGCAGTACTGAAGAGATTATCAATTACACAAGGTGCGTTTCTCTTCTATAGATGCTGACGAACACAAAACGTTACCCTGGAATATATATATATATATATATATATTAGTGAGATATACAAAAGTTTGTAACTGCTCTTTTTGAGCCTTTTTTTCCAATTATACGAATACCTGAATATTTTTTATATTTTTTTAATTTTTTTTGGCTAAAAGAATATCTGATTGTTCAGTAGTGCAACATTTTCCCTCCACTTGAGTGTACATTTAGTTTCTTGATGCGAAATTTTTTTTTTTATCATTTTTCATGTCATCTTTTTCCCTGGTATAATCAGTGTACGACTTCCATATTGATAATTTCATGTAAAAAAATCAATTTGAGCGTATCTCCTATTTGTTATTTGCACAGAATTTTTGGTTTATGAACTTGAACGGAAAGAATAAAATGACTAACTACTGTGGGTTGTACTATGTTTCCCAGCAGTCGGATGGATTTTGATTTACGGCTATCGTATTTCTTTGCGGATACATACTCTCTCAACGATGACAGATTTGAGAAATGATCCGATATGGTAGATTATACCGTGTTATTGTACAGTCAATAATACAGTTGACTACGTACAGCATGGTATAGTGGATTATACCATTTGCGAGATATTATTTGAAATAAATATTGAATATAAAAATTATAGATTTTAATAATATTTATAATATAATATTTATTTTGGGATTTAATTTTTAGCAGATTTAAAAAAAAAATTTTAATTTGTTAAAAATTTAAAATAAAATTAATTAAATTATAAATCGCAATAAAACTTACCATGCTCATGTTGATCATTATTGTGAACACCGTATCCAAGCCTCCGCGGATAGGTTGATTGTTCGAGCGTGCGACGTAAGTGAGATTTGAACTTTGACAATTTTATTAAGAAAATTTTGTGGGCAACATCATACACGACCGATCTTGTGTATTGAAGTTCTCTGGAGTCTACATTCTTGTCAAGTTGTCCTTCTAGATTAAGTCACAGTACGTCAATATAATTATATATACCCGAATGTAACACCTTTCTCGATCTTCTATATATTTCTTGTAAGTTGTATATTTTAAATTTTTATTATATTGACTATTAGAATACATAAAAGGGGGATTTATATATCAGACTCTTTGCTGCTTACCACTTTGTCAATCGGCTTTTCTATTTTTAATTCATTAATTTTTTGCAATCTTAAATATTTATTTAAAAATATTATTTTGAAATACTTTAAATATAAAATTATAATATAAAAAAATAAAAAAATTTAAGTAGATATTTTGATTCTCCAAATTAATGAATTAATGAATAATCGAGTAAAAGTTTAGAGTTTTAGATTAGAAATATTTCTTATATAAATATTATTAAAATTTATAATTTTATATTAATATTTTTTTTAAAAATATTTATATATGAATTAAAATATTTATACATAAATTACAAAAGAGTAATAATTTATTAAAAAAAAAAAACTTTAAAAGGATGGACTAGTTTATGATAAATTTTAAAGATTGGAACCAATCCGGCAATTTTCCATCCATTAATTCAAGATAGTGACTGGAGACCAATGGCGATATTTTTGCGGGTCGTGATTTCTTCGTCCAGGAATTGTCGGACAAAATTATCCCCCCTTTCGGTGTACACGTGCGAGTATATGAAGACGCTCTAAGATGTCTCGGGTGCTGTGGATCAAGATAAGGTCGGCGACGCAGGACTACGAAAACTTTGGCGCGTCGCTTTCAGATTGACACGTGCACATAGCTGGATCGATAGAGCGCTTGTGTACGCTGACCATAAGAGAGCGAATCTATGGAGTCCTACAACCCATTTAGATTTAGATAAGTTTATACATACATAACTATCGTAAGTACTTTAGTGGTTTTAGTGGTTAAGCTTTTAAAAAATTTATATATGATTGAGCGCAAGTTTAATATTTGATCATAATTAATCGCGCGTAGTCGATTAGCGTAACGGTTCGACGAGGACGTGGCTAGGAGTGAGACGGAGAATATGGAGATGAGGTATTTAGTGTGGAAAACGCCACGAGTTAAGCTCCGGGGAGAAAAATTACGTGCCGGCGGAAGAGCTATGTATAGATCACCGTAAAGAGTTTACAAGATTCCCTCGTTCTCTCACTCTCTCGATATTTACATGCTATGGAATAACTGAATTTCTAATCCCTTTACATGTCCATGCAACCCTCTATTTATAGTTGAACATCGGATGTTATGGACGGTCAGGATGGCTTCGGCTCGACGGCTCGGATTGCGCCACGTCGATGCGTCTCTTCTGGTTCGACTAATAGTGGGTATTTAATGCTGGTCGGACTAGGCTTGTATAGCCCACTATAGTCTTTCAGCCCACGTAACCCTGCTCAGCATTTATGGCGCATATTCAAGGCATTTAAGGTGGTTGTTCTGCCTTAAATGTATTCTCAAAAAGTTATATTTTTAGTATAAATTCATAATGTATTCTCAAAAATATTATTGATGTTACAAGCAAGCTTGCCAAGAAAAAACTCTAAATCTGCACTGCAAGAACTATATTCACCTTAAAATTCTGGTGGTATGCATTGGTTCTGGGATACTGGTGGCATGTTAAACCTCTTGGACACTATCGAGAAGGCATGGCGGTCGGCCTCAAATCTATATTATAAAAGAAAGCTACGTATCAGCCCCGTTTTCATGAATATGCAAATACATTTGTCGCCACGTCAGCCATTTTTTTTCGTTTTCAGTATTAATTTGTATAGCATCTGAATATATAAAGACTCAATTAATCCTTATTATAACTGGATGGCCTTTCACAACTCGAAATTGTGTACGTGATATCATTCGAAAAGGTTCGGCAGCTTTCTTAATATTCGATATCCTCCCACTTTTGCTAAGATAACAGAGTAAATTATTTCCATAATTTTAGAAGATGAAGTTTAGATAAAAATAACTTTGTAACATAAAAAGTTGCTAATTGATGGACGTACGTCCATAAAATTATGAATCAAGTTACCCCTAGAAAAAAAAAGTGAATCCACAACTCTATCAAAATAAAATGACCAAAAATAAATAAAACTTATTTATAATACCAATATATCATCATAATTACCACTCTTTCATACATATAATATCTTGACATAAAGTACTTTCCAGTGATCGAGATACTGCTCAAACTTTTTACAAACTGCATAAACTGATAAACATAACCTTGATCCAACCAAACACACATGATCAGTTGATCTGTAGCTATCTAATTAAGAGGGGTACAAGTCTCGTACAGAAGAAGTAGCAGCTAGCACTGCTATATTGTACGAACGCAGTATTAGTAGAAGTTGAACACCAAGATCTTCTTCTTTTTTTTTCTTTTTTTTTTTGATATCCTTATATATCAATTATTTTATATCGTAGTATAACTTTAGAAAGAACCACCGATGTGGAGGCCACGGACGCTGGGCGGGAGGCCGTACTCGGCGACGATGCTGCGGAGTTTCCAGTCAGGCAACGCAGTCTCGAGCTTGGTGATGTTCCGTCCGGTGCCGGCCACCTGGGGGTGCAAGAAGACGGGTGGCCGATCCCTCGCGCGCTGATGCTGTGCTTGGGCAGCGCCGATGGAGGTCGCCGTCGCCGTCGCCTGGGCTGGCTCCTGCTTTGCTGATCCCATGTTGTTCATCTTTTATGATTATCTAAAGCTGTAAATGGGTTTGAGATATCAAGAGTGCTTGCATCGCTGTGATTTTATAGGTAAATAATAATAAAGTCAATTAAAAGTTAAATGACGAATTTATCCACTATAATAATGTTTTTCCTTAAAAAATTGTACCTATTTACATGAAAATTAATAATCTATGATGTGATTTAAACTTTTTAATAAAACCTGCCTGCTGGTATCGAACGTGACTTTTTGTGAGCATGTATAAACAAATAATAATTCTAATAGCTATAAATCCGAGACAACACCTCATACACATACGGCTCTCAAGCTCACTACTCGGCATAATTTGATAAGGGAAGGAGGGCTTGCATATCAACCTCACTGTTCAACTTTATAAATAAATTTTTATTTTAAATTTTAATCTTTTATATTTTAAAATATATTTTGAAAAATTGTGAGTATGAAACTTATAAATTACATAAAAAATAATTTTTGTATTAAAAATTATTTCAAAAGAAATTCAAAATTGATATTTTCGGTTTTACAGTCTTAACGTATTATTCAATCCGTTAAAATTTTAGAGTATCAAAATATTTAATTAGAAATATTTTTTTTTAAAAAAATTTGAATCATAAAATTGTTCGATAACATTAATATCTATTTTTTAAATTATAACTTCTTTAAAAAATAGTTATATAATAGTTAAAATATTTCTAACATAAATTTTAAAAGAAAAATTAATTTATAAAAATTTAAGATAATAAGCTAATTCGTATAGTACTTTAAAAGTAGGAACCAATATAGTATTTCCCCATTAAAAATCGATAATATCAATGGAACCAAGTGATGCCGAAAGAAGAGTATATTAGGTGTTAGATTCTGGCTAGCTAGGTGGTGTGCAATGACAAAAGATGGCTGTTCTCATTACCAATCAGTTTAAAAAGCGTGTACGTGCACATCTTAATCTATATATACATACATAACAAATTTGAATAAAATATCTAATATTTCATTAACTGATTAAATTGATTGATTTAATATTTCATTAACCATTTACTCCAAATTTTAAAAATAAAAATAACTAATATTAATTATAAAAAAGGTTATATATAATTAATCATATGCATATTAAATGTTTACTGTTAGATTGAAGACAAGATTTCACATACGAACAAATTATATTGTATTTAAATAATACATCTTATTTTTAATAGAATGTATAATACAAGTTAAAGAATTAACTTAATTCTTAATATAACATAACTAATTTCAATCTTCTAGATACATATGTATCCTTATAAGTTTTCAGACGGATGAATGTGTGAAACGTACTTAGCACATGGACACCAAATATGCTAAATATTTATATATTTATTTTTTTCAAAATTATAATATAAGTTTTTGAGAATGATGAATGTGTGAAATTGTTGCGCTGCTTCATATATACGTTACTAAATTCTCAGCAAGAATGAGTTTATCCCTGTAGAGCGAAAATAAGTAAAATTTGAAAAACAAAATATACATGGGTGTAAGAAATGACTAAATATAATTTAAAAGGTAAAAAAAAGAAAAATATATCTCTAATATGACAACTATGCAAAATTTGTGAATAGTAACTGTAAATCAGAGGGGTACAATTACAAAAGCTAATTATATATATATATATTAAATTATAATTATTAAAGTGGGCTTTACTTTTTTTACACAACATTCATCTAGAATGATGAAGAAACACAAAAGTGGGAAGAAGATATTATAGAAATTTTCCATGGTTGGGTCCCACCATTCCAGACGTGTGTAGATATTTTTATAACACTATATTGGACTTTTTAATGGCCAATTTTTAGCACGTCATATATTTTCGAGTCATAATGTCTATTTTCGCTAGTATGATATGCGTCCCAAAATAGGGTCCAAAAGGGTGTATCCATTAAAATTGATTCTGGCGACAGCAAAAGTCGAACACGCGACGAAGTTAGATTTATGTGCTCGTTCCGTCTACTTTCAAACCTACTCACCCCCGACTTTAGTGGTCCTACGATGTTTATTTTATACTTCTTTAAGAAAAAATGATATAATTCAACAACAAAAGCAAGATGAATGGCCATTGGCCTCCTCTTTTAGGTGCAGTGGACTTATCTTTTTTTTTTTTTTTTTTTTTTTTTCCGATGAAAAGTGGGCTTACCTTATTGGTTTGTTTTAAAGCCGTTTACGATCATATCCAATGAATTAGACGCGGCTTTACTGGGCCACAGAAACATAGAGGTCCAACTCTCTAGCAAGGGTCATTAGCAGCAGCTGCCGTGCATTCAATAGTTTGATTAACTAGGCAGTAATATTTAGGGATGAAAACGAGCAGAGTTCGAAAAGAGCATCACTTAGCTCAAATTCGGAATTTCTTTAGCTTGAACTTCAGCCTAGCTCGAGGTCGAATTCAACGAGTTTCATTGGATGAGGAACTCAACGAGTTTTCAACAGTCGAGTTTGAGTCGATTGCATCAATCTGGCAGAGCTTGAGTAGAGCGCGATCTCGAATTCGTTGGAGTAGTTTTGTTATAAAAGATAATGGAGTGAAAAAAGCTCGCTTAGGCTCATGAGCTCAACGAGCTAACTAATGCGATGCTTAAGTTCGTCTCATTTAATTAATCGATCTTGTATTGTACTCGAACTCGGCTTGAGCTCGAATAATTTATCGAGTCCAAATTTGTACTCGAACCAGACAAGACCCGAGTTCGGAAAGACTTAAGCTCGAATTAAGTTTAAATAAGTTCGAGCGGAGCTATTCATAAGCTGTTAGGCTACGTTTTCAGCCCTACTAATAATTAAGGATAAATAATTAAAAGTAAACAGCAATAACAGTAAGAGTAGCGCCGCCCATCCAATTAGATAACACCATTGACCTTATCTATCACATCCTTCACGTCAAGCTCCGCTCGTGCTGAGGCTAACCGATGCCCTACTCACTTCCATGATTCCTACTAAGCACTAGAACGAGTGCGATTAGCCTCTTCGGCTTACAGGACAGTCTAAGAATACAACTGGACTTAGCACAAACTGCTGGAATCAAAGTTCTCTCTAGCATGAAGTTGAGAATTGGAGATTGGGGATCCCCACAAACAGTGTCTTATGCGGCCCTTTATAGGCATTGCTTGGCACACACCTAGATCTTGAAGGTTGCAGAAATAGTAGATCTAGCTAAAATCGTGGGTCGGCTGGTCATTCTTACGCCATTTATGCTTCCATGTTCGTTAGTAAAGAAAGTAGCAACTGAATGCTCTACGTTCGCACGGCGGTTACGCCACTGACTTGGTTTTCAACTTATTCAAGAAGAACGAGCTTGGTCGATGTGTCGAAACCTCGGTAGCGTCTGCAACGACGTTGGATCTCGGTATTGGTTGGACGAGCCTGCCATATTGTTGAGGCCTCGGTCGAACTTTAAACTGACTTGATCTCGGCTGGTCGATGCGGAATAAGCTTCGGATGTTTTGCATGAATATCGGGTCGATTCGAAGTGTCTTCATGCAGAGATCAGTCTCAACCTGGCGATCCCGAGGCACGAGCCTCGGGTGGGTCGAGTTGAGGTCGGTTACATGAGGTATTCAAACTATTTTTTCTATCTGGTGGTCAGCTCTTGTGCTAATACGTAACAGTCTGGATCCATAATATATGTGTGTGTGTGTACGCGTGTGGGTATGAGCAGCGTCAAGCACCAGCCTTAAAAATTTTGACGGTTGCACACATACTGTAATACCTCTTAAAAGACATTCGCGGAAGGGAAGAATAATGCGACTTCGATTCATAAATAAAACATGC
This sequence comes from Xerophyta viscosa, assembly GCA_002076135.1. NCBI lineage: Eukaryota > Viridiplantae > Streptophyta > Magnoliopsida > Pandanales > Velloziaceae > Xerophyta > Xerophyta viscosa. The sequence continues at coordinate 530,420 of MJHO01000125.1, read as the reverse complement.
TATATCTGTCTTGTGCTAGGATGCGGCTAGGACGCGGATCGCTTGCGGCCGCAGGCTACACCTGCCCCATTTCGGAGCGGTGCTTTTTTTTTTGAAAAATTTTTTAACATAAAAATTGTAAATTTTGATGAGATTTATAACTTCTATATTGAAAATATTTTTAAAAAATAATTATAAATATACGTTTTGTAGCTTAAACAAATTAACGGATACAAGCAAATTCAAAATAAATTTTAAAAATAATATAAAATCCGTTAATTTTAGAGCCTTAAAATACTTATTTATAACTATTTTTTCAATAAAATTTTTAACATAAAAATTATTAATTTTTATGAAATCCACAATTTTAATATTAAAAATTATTTTTTTAAAAAAGCATATACTGCTCCAAAATAGGGTGGGTACAGGCCATAGGCAACTGTGTCTTTGTGGGTAGGACAACTTTTATGTTAAGTTTTTTTTTTTTTTTTTTTTTTAATAAATGTGTACTGCTCCAAAATGGGGCGGGTACAAGCCGTCGGCGATCTGTGTCCTTGTGGGTAGGACAAGTTGGTAAGGTTGTCTTGAGAGCTTTAAAGTTGGTACAACAATTATCAGCTCAACCGCTACAAATATTTTTAATACACTTCCGCCCGTTAAAATTTTGAATATAAATAACTTAGCACATATTATGTAATCTATGGAATTCCATATTTAACTATATAATATATTTATAATATTAGAGTCGACTTCTAGAGCTGAAATATAATGTTTAAAAAAATTTAGAAAGCTGAAGTGACAGAGAAATATTAAGAGGGGTTGAGCCAATCTTTTGCATTATATATTATTAGCATGTGCCGGCATGCCGACTACTACCGAACTAACCATCTGGTTATAATTTATATGCTCCAATTCCTCAAACGTTAATATTATACACTTTTGGAGAACTAACCATCTAAATTTCAGACTTCTTCATAGCCTCATATCATAACATAACAACTAGTGGACGTCCAATTTGACAACGACATATATATATATATACTAGTTAAGATTGACGCGCGATGCGCCAGCACTGCCCGTCAACTTAGAATTGATGATAGTATTTAAACATAAAATAATAAATTATAGTTATGAAATATGCATGAATAGATGGTACAAAATCTGATTGAATATTTTGAATAGATGATAAAAAATCTGAATGTATTGATATTTTTTACTGTCAAATCGATGTCGTAGATAAGCAAATCGAAAGTCGGCGAAGTGGAGCACCTTAAATTAGGACTATATCGTTTCGATCTGGACTGCTACTCAAAACGGAAATTATTATTTTTTTTTAATTTTTAAACATGTTAAGACTTTAGAGTCACACATAAAACTTTCTAAACAAAAATTGTAGATTTTGTCCAGAATTAAATTTTTATGTAATGTTTTAAAAAAATATTACTTGTAATTAGCGTTCTGGAGCTTCAAATTCTTAATACATTAAAAACAACGAAGTTTGTGTTATGACGCACAAACATACCAATATATATTTTGGTGTATTTTTTTTAAGAATAGTTCAATATAAAAAATTTATAAATTGTTAAATTTTGATAAATTTATAATTTTAATTATTAAATTTTTTTAAAAAATTAACCGTAAATAATATTTTGGTGCTTGTAATTGAAACAATTCAAGCGCAAATATTGCATGCACTTTTTAACAACGTTGTTTTTCAATTGCGTCTCTCTCTCTCTTTTTTAATCCGTATATTACGGTATATGCAAGCATATCAAACATATAACTATATATATTTTTTAATAAATGTCAATAAAAAGTATAAAGTTTGATTTGAGAACTATAACTTTTTATGTTGAAATTTTTAAAGTACTTCTAAATTGTGGTATGCGGCTTTAAAGTCTTGACAAATTTAAAATTAGTTCTAAATCGTATTACGATATGCATAAATATGTCAAATATAAATTTATGAAAAATTTCAACATAAAAGTTATAAATTTTGATGAGATCTATATTTTAATGTTGAATTTTTTTAAAAAATATTTTTAAATAAAATTAAAAAAATATGGGTGAAAATTTAAAAAAAAATCTAACGAAATCACTGTTCAAATAACCGTTGAAGAGGCATTTTTTTTGCAATTGCACCCTATGTTTTTATATTTGTTTTTAGATCCGTATATTACAATATAGACGAGCATATCAATATATATATTAGTATTTGTCTAGAAAATTTTTAACACAAAAATTATAAATTTCGATGAGAGCTATAATATTTATGTTGAAAGTTTTCTGAGAAATTATTTCTAAATTAGTGTTTTGGGGCTTCAAGATCATAGCAAATGTAAAAATACTGAAAATTTTTTGAGATTAGTTTCAACAAAAAATGTTATAGATTTTGATGAGATCTAAAATTTTTCTAAAAAAAAAAACTACAATAGGTGTTTTTGGATTTAGTTTTAACGAATTTAAAAATAAAAAACAAAAATATAAGGATGATATTGCAAAAAGTCAAAAAATAGAACTGTTCAGAAAACCGTTAGTATAATTTTAGATTCGTATAGTTTAACGAGGCATAACCAAGCATATTATCAATGAATATTTTTTTAAAAATTGGTTAACACAAAGTTATTAATTTTAATGAAATTATAACTTTTATATTTAAAATTTTTTAAAATCATCACTTATAAAGTAATTATAGGGATCCAAAATTTGAACAAATTTATAATCAATAAAAATTATATTAGAATACGCACAAGTACACAAAATATATATCTAGATATATTTTTTCAGAATCATCTTAATGTTAAATTTATAGATTTTGAACGGAATCATATTTAATTTTGTGTTGGTAAAAAATATTTCTAAATAAATATTCTAAGCTCCCGAAAGTTTAACAGATTTAAAAATAAAATTTAAAACCACAGAGTTTGAAAATGATTTCAAGAAAGTACTGTTACGAAAATTTGAAGGAGCTTTTCAATTTGCCCTCAACGTTTTAGTTTAATGTTTTATTTTTTAACCATATTATATCGATAACGAGCGTATCAAACATATATCTATATCTATTTTTTTGGTTAAATTTCTTAATAATAAAATTATAAATTTTGGATGAGCACTATAAATTTTATGTTAGAATTTTTTTTTTAATTCTGAATTTAGGTGTAGGAGTTCTAAAAATTTTTAACAGATTTTTAAAAAAAATAACGAAATCATATTACGATACGTACAAAGTGCACCAAACATATATTTAGATATTCTTTTGGGATAATTTCAACATAAAAAGTTGTAGATTTGATAAATTTATAATTTTAATATTAATTTTTTTTTTAGGAAAATATATTATAACTATGTGTTATGGGTTCCGAAGTTTTAAACGGAGTTTTAAAACAAATTTTAAAAAAAGGTAGGGTGTGAACTCGAAAAAGTTCAAAGAATTTCACTATTTTAAATAAAATTATTAAATTTTGATGAGACTATAAATTTTATGTTGAATTTTGTTTAATTTTTTTTTTTTAAATTAGTGGTTTGAAGTTTCAAGTTTTAACATATTTAAAAATAACGAAAATCGTATTACGATCCATACAAGTGCACCAAACATATTTTTAGGTAAATTTTTTGGAAATAATTTTAACACAAAAGTTGTAGATTTTGATGAGCTTTATAATTTTAATGTTGAAATTTTTTTCAGAAAGTACTTTTAATTATGTGTTATGGGTTTCCAAGTTTTAACGGGTTTAAAAACAAAATTTTAAAAAAATAGGGGTGAAATTGAAAAAGTTCAAATAATTTTACTATTGAAACAACTGTAGATGAGGGATTGGCTATTTATATATAGTAGATATATATATAAGTTGGTAGCTGTGCATATTGCAATTAATAATTAGCAAAAAAACATACCAGAAAAGCATATTATATGATAACTCAATTTTATGGAGACAAAATTGAGCGACCTACTGATAGCAGCCAAGTGCATAGAATATTTATAGAATGTATTAATCTCTAAAGTGTGATTGTACAAATTTTACGCATGGTGTATAATAAAAATTTGAACGGTTGTGATTGTGATTTGGTCAGATAAAGCGTACAACATTTATTTCTTCCAAATAGAATAATAAAATTTCCAATATCTTTTCTTGAAGGACACTTAGGGCTCATTTACTTGCAGTGAAGCCTGAGAAGTAAAAAGTGGATAAATTATGTTAAGTAGAAAGTGGTTGAGAAGTGATGTTTTAAGTTGTCTATTTATGTGAGATGGTAAAATAAGTGCTGGAATATAATTTTTTTTATTTTATTTAGTATTTAAAATAAAATTAATATATATATTAATATATACACACACACACACATTTAAATTCTCAAAAATGAGTTCATCCAGAGGCTACGAAGTGAAAGAATTCATTTAACATAGAAAACAACGAAACTTTGTTTTAAGTTCTATAACTTCACGTACTTCACAGCGAAGTAAACGACCCTTTTGGGTCTGAGACCCCAATTAGTGGGGTGAAATTTTAACCACTATATTTCCGTCTATAGATCTAGCGATGTGATATATATCTTATGAAGCATTAATCACAAATTTAAATCACACTGATGGCTCCGAGATGACAAATAAATAATTTTAGTAAATTTTCAGTTATAGTTTCTAATGTGGTGGCTAGACATAACATCAGTATTCTATATCTGATTCGAAGAGCACGTCAGATTAGAATTTTATTTTTTGATTGTGATTCCGAACTAATAGATACTGATGTATCGTGGTTAAAAAATAATATTTCTAATGAATTCAAAAGTCGATATAAAAAAATTTGTCTAGTTAACTCATTGCATTACTTCCGCAACCAATGAACGAAAGCTAACTGTTGGCGCCAGTAGCTAAGGCCTGTAACGAACGAGCCACGTGACGGCCCGGTGGGCCCGGCGGCACCGTGGTGCATCTTCTATTCATTGTTGTTTTTAACGTCGAACTAGACCACACCAAACAGCTTCCATCCGATGGACCACCTTTTTTTTTTTTTTTTTTTTTCTGGACACGTTCTGGTTTTGTTTAGCATCTAATTTTTTAGTTATATTCTGGCGTCTAAAATCGAATTGCATAGGAAGACTTGTAATCCTACGGATAATAATTCAAATGGTGGTTATGAAATGCACTTGATTGCATCTAGTTACTCTGTTTACAAGTTTTTGAGGTTTACCATAATTGATTAAATAGGTCTAATTGACCAATTATTAATTTAAAATGTTCTGTTTAATACTATATTTTTAATTAACTATATTAAAAGACAAAATTTAACAAGGGCCAAATGGATGCGTCCCATTACAGAGTTACGATCCTATATGTCCGTGCGTATGGAATTACCATACACAAAAATGTATATTTATAAAAGTAATTTGAGATTATATTTTTAAAATTTTTTTAATATAAAAATTATAAATTTAGATAATATAATTTTTGTGCTGAAAGTTTTTTTAAAAAATATTTTAAAATTGATGTTTATAATGTTAAAAGTTAACGAGTTTGAAGGGATTTCAAAATTTATCTTAAACTTGTTAGAATCTATTAAGTTTTAGAGTCCCAAAACACTTATAAAAAATATTGTTTGAAAAAATATTTAATATAAAAATTATATTTTTATTAAAATTTATAATTTTATATTATTATTTTTTTAAAAATAATCATAATTTTTTAAAAATTTATATATTCGTATATATGATAATTCTATACGCATTAGTAAATGATATCAAAACACTCCATTACGAGTAGGAATGATTCCAGGAGTGATCCAGAATCATTATTTTTTTGAAGAAGGCTGCGGTATTCAACCTAAATTAAAAGCAAAAGCTGGAAAAGAAACACAGCTTCTTTTCCTTCTTTTCCTTCAGCAAGCTGCACTTTGCAACTGTTAATTTAATCAAAGTCTCGTCTTTTTGTCAACATTTCAAAACTTAGAAACAAGATGGCAATCAAATTTGTCTTAAAATTCTCCAGACTCCCGCGCTTTCTTACTTCTATTCTGTCCTCTCCCTAATCCTTCTAATAGAGATATAATAATCAGACAAAAAAGCGAGCAGAGACCATCACTAATTCGTGACATTGACATATATCCTCTTTCCATGGTTGCTTGTGTTTGCTTCTTGTGTTACCTAAACTAAAAACTAATCTCTTGACTTTCTTCTTCCTCGACCTCTGCATTGATTTCACTCCAAACTCACATGGAGATGGACATGATCCTAACAGCGTTGACTGTTTTTTCTCTCTATTATAACATCAAAAGCATGCACGTCAACTAACCTACACACTCGGATCCTGCGCTTTTCGTTGCATTGAATTTCTTGCTGGATGCGTCCCCGCAACGCCAATAAAACTCCCATCTAACTTGGTTTGTATGTTCCATTTCTGACTTCAAATGTTCAATCTACTACCCATTTACTAAGCTTTGTCCGAGTCCAGGAGCATGAGCAGAGCAGTAGTAGCGGCGTTGCAGCTGCTGCTCGTTATATGCTGCTTTTTGCCGGCGGGGCGTGCGACGGCGGAGCCAACAGAGGACAAGCGCGCGCTTCTGGACTTCATTCACGGCGTGCGGCGAGGCCGGCGCGAGCTCAACTGGAACTCATCGACTCCGGTGTGCGATAATTGGACCGGCGTCACGTGCTCGCCAGACGGGTCACGTGTCGTCGCCCTCCGTCTCCCTGGCGTCGGGTTTAACGGCAGGATTCCGGTTAACACCCTCAGCCGTCTCTCAGCGCTCCGGATCCTCTCCCTCCGATCCAACGGACTTAGCGGACCGTTCCCGCCGGACTTCGCGAATCTCACTGCTCTCACCGGCCTCCACCTCCAGCTCAATAACTTCTCCGGAGAGCTCCCCGCATATTTCTCGCCGTGGAAGAACCTCGCCGTCCTCGACCTCTCGTTCAATTCCTTCAACGGCCCGATCCCTTCTTCAATGTCGAATCTGACACAGCTCGCCACTCTTAATCTCGCCAACAACTCTTTATCCGGCGAGATTCCAGATCTCGAGCTCCCCAGCCTCTCATTTCTCAATCTATCAAACAACCATCTCAACGGCGACATTCCCAAGTCCCTTCAGCGTTTCAGAGATTCATCGTTCGCCGGCAACAACCTGACTACGATTTCCCCCGGTATTCCGTCATCGCCGTTACCAGCTCCGGGAGCTCTTCCCCCGGCTACCGCCGTCGCATCCAAATCCAGGAAGATCGGCCATTCGGTCATTCTCGGTGTCATCGTTGGCGGCGCTGCTGCAGTGTCGGCTGCAATCGCCGTTTTCTTCATCCTATGTTTCTCAAAGAAGAAAGAGGAGGATGGGATTATAGTTTCTGGAAACATCGGGAAAGGAGATAGGTCGCCTGAGAAGGCAGTAACGAAGAACATTGACGAGAACAACCGATTGGTGTTCTTCGAGGGATGCAATTATGCTTTCGATCTAGAAGATCTGCTGAGGGCTTCAGCAGAATTGCTTGGAAAAGGGACTTTTGGGACAGCTTACAGGGCTGTGCTTGAAGATGCAACCACGGTGGTCGTAAAGAGGCTCAAAGAGGTTGGTGTCGGGAGGAAAGAGTTTGAGCAGCAGATGGAAATAGTAGGGAGGTTGCACAATGATAATGTTGTTGAATTGAGAGCTTTCTATTACTCCAAGGATGAGAAGCTCATGGTTTATGATTACTACCCTAGAGGGAGTCTTCATTCCTTGCTGCACGGTATGAATTTTAGCAATTTGTTTGTTAGTTTCATATTGGTTATTTGTCTATACATGCTAAGGAGGTTCTTTTGCAGCTAATCTGTTCTGTTGACTTGTTTTGTTTGAGTTACTTCTGCTTGCTACTTTCTGTTTGTTGAGATCCTTTGTTGACTTGGTTTTTAGGAAGTTCACATGCTGATCATTTTGTCTTTGTCTTACGATTGTGAAGTAATGCATTCTCGTAACATCATTCTTGAGAGGATAACTACTGTATAGTGTATGCTAATGTTAGACAGTTCAAACTTCAGATAACTTGCATGAATTATCCAACAAGTTCAGATCTTTTGTTGTAGTTTGAGATATTCTGACTTTCAGTGCTTTTTTGTTTGTGTTCGATTCTCTGGGCTTGTAAACTTCGAAAAGATTATATGGTCTACTGGTCTGCCTAGTTGATGGTTTCACTGCTTATTCCATGAAAAATTCTAGCTGTTAAGGTCAGGAAAAGGAGCTGGATGATGTTACTTCATATCTACTACTTGATTGGAGCAATGAGTTCTATTAAAAAAACAATTAATTTACTTCCGTTGTTAACCGCATTTCAGAAAGCAGAATAAACTATCCTACGAGAAAAGTAACGACAAAATAGAGGAGGATATCTACTGTGATTGTTTTGATTTCACATTTCTGGTTGTTGTCACCCATAGCTTTGTGTTTATACAGAGAAGCTCTCTAAGTAGAGTTAGGAGGATCTCTATGGGTGGCTGAAACCAGAAATTTGAGTTTCCTTTTTAATTTTCAGCACTTTTAGGGAGGATAAGGAAAAGGTCTAGAACATTTTCAAATAATGTAGTCTTATATCGTTGACGTGTATAATGAAAGTGCTTTTAGCTTTACATTTTGTAAGGACTCCAATGAAACATCATCTACGTTGGATGGAGTGATTCGTGTGCAAGTGGAGCCAACATTGTACTTTTGCAACCATAACTTCTCTTATTTCCCCGAGTCTAGACATGTATTAGTTCTGTTACTTTGGCCCTATACTGTTCCATGCATACATATCCTGTGTATGACTAAGCAACACCTAGCTGTTAGGATCTTGAATGTACTAACCTGGACCCCTGGTGCTTTTCTTATACTGATGTTTTCTGAGTGGCCAATATAATAAGATCATTCTTGTCTAATGCAAATTATCAAAATTTGTTGGAGTCCAGAGAACTGGATCTGTACCATCCTAAAAGAAGCAGAATTCCGGAGAACACAAATGGGCCACCCAAAATTATCAATTTGGTGGAGGTGATTCAACTTTTGAAAGCCTAAGATAGAGCCATGTATATGCTTCTTTCAATTGTTCTCATGGAAATTTATGTCCATATATTTTGATATATAGTACTCAGAAGGAACCCTGTCTCATATCAATATCTAGAGTACTAAACATTTTGAGTAATTTCGTATTGATGCATAAAATGGTCTTTTTTTTGCAAGTGCAAATAAAGGTACGAAACATTTTGAGTACTCAGAAGGAACCCTTTCTTATATCAATACCTAGAGTGCTAGATATTTTGAGTAAATTTACATTGATGCATAGAATGGTCTATTCTGTTGCAAGTGCAAATAAATGTCTTCACCATGACAATTCTAGATGTACGGAGCATGAAAACTGAAAACATCAACTGTGTCAGAAATCTTGGCATAGAGAGAAACCTTTGTTTGTTTCAACTTTCAAGCTGTTGAGGATGGACATTTTGGTACTTCTAATGCTATTTCCGCATTGTTGTTTATCTGTTCGGATAAATGGTTGTGATAAAGCAATGGTTATAGGATCAATATGACATATTAGAGGCCATGATGTACTTGGGTTGTTGTTAGTGGCTTAGCATTCATAATATCCATTGTATATTCCTTGATGGTTAAGGACTAGGTTTGTCAAGTTGAAAGTTTTACGCTCAAACGCCACAAGTTGAATATAACATTCACATCTTAGATGATTCATTCATGCATGAAGTGTTTATAGATTAGATATTCCTTTTTTGGGTAACATAAAATACATTCATTGACAGATTTTGTTACTCCATATGTAAAACCACAGCTTACATAATAATTGTGACTTACTGTTATTGTCTATAATCGTGCCTGTTAGGATTCAGCCGTTATCTAGATTCATTGACTACAAGAGTTGGCATTTTTCATCTTTCTAATCAGCAAAAACGTGCCTGCAGGAACGAAACGGGAGTTCATAGACTGGGAAACTAGACTAAAAATAGCCCTTGGAGCAGCCAGAGGAATCACCTACATTCATTCCTACAGCAATGGGAAGCTTGTTCATGGAAACATAAAATCCTCAAACGTGTTCCTAAACAACGAAAACTACGGGTGTATATCAGATGTTGGCCTGAGCCCCCTTATGACGACCGTCCTTCCTCTTTCCCGAACTGCTGGCTACAAAGCTCCAGAGGTGGTTGATACGAGGAAAGTGTCTCAAGCTTCTGATATCTACAGCTTTGGTGTTCTTTTACTTGAACTACTCACAGGAAGATCACCTATTCAAATAACTGGTATTGGTGATCAGGTCATCCACTTAGTACGGTGGGTGCAGTCTGTAGTGCGTGAGGAGTGGACGGCAGAGGTGTTTGATGTTGAGCTAATGAGATATCCTGGTATCGAGGAGGAGCTGGTGGAGATGCTCCAAATTGCAATGTCATGTGTGGTAAAAATGCCAGAGCAAAGGCCAAAGATGGCTGATGTTGTGAGAAGGATCGAGGATGTGAGGAGGATAGATACTGGCAACCATCCATCAACAGAGGCATCGGATTCAAATGCTGCGACTCCTCAACAAGCAGAAATTTCTTCACCAAAGTGGTGATTATTCTCCAACGCCTAGCATTATTTTGCGCCACTGCATTATTTCGGTAGTATTTCTAATGTTCTATACACCCGCCCTTAAGGTAATGTTGAACTAGAGCGCGGCTTAGTACTGGTGATTTATTCCAAATGTTTATTATAGGTTTAGCTTATTCAGGATTAGTTCAAATGCCTTGTTTGATGGTTTCTATCACATATTGTTAATGGACCCTATGATAGTGATTCTGAATTCATTTGCCATGTTTAAAATGTTTGTGCTAATTGATTCCTATACCTTGTCTCCATGTGTTCTTTTTTTATATTTGCAGTATACATCCATTGTTCATGCTATCGTAAACCGACATTAATTTGCACGCATATAAGAACCTGCTTAGGATGGTGGACTGGAAGCTAGGACCATTTAAAGGTCTAAACGTATATATATACTAGTTCATATTAGTGCTGAAACTGCACCTCCAGCTACTTCAGAACTCTGAGCACTTGAGGTTGAGACAACTATGCACCAAACGAGTGAACAGGATGGACTTAGTGAGGCTCCAGTTCAGGAAGTGGTGGGAACCAATATAGTAGATGAAAAATTACAAATGAGCCCTCGGAAGGAAATGTCTCAGAAGGAAATCTCAACTTGTTCGGAACTTTTGCTTGCATCATTATAAAACTTTTGTTAAAATAATATTATAACATAGCAAAGCCCCTTCTCAAACACCTCTCCCCACGTCATTCGATGAAGCAACGGCGCGCGTGAACCTTGCAATTTAAGCCCGTTAAAGCCCACGTCCTCCTCCTCTCTCTCTCATCTCCAGCTCAACTTACCTCCGTCCTCCCCACTTCCTCTTCTTCTTCCTCTCTCAAATCTCCGGCGGTACAACCAGATCAATCAACATCCCCCACTCTGCGTACCAGCCATCTTTTAAGCAGCTTAATGTACTCCGGCAGGACACCACATTCAGTACCGTCGCTTTCTTTCCGATCACGAGTAGCATAGCTAGAGCTCATATTGTCAATATTAATTAAATGTCTGGAATCTGGTCTCTCCGTTGTTAACCATATCATATTTCTACACTTTTAACTTATCCTAAATATTTTATGGTCTATAGCAATATCAACACTTTGAGCTGCTAATAAAGAAGGAGAGAGAGAGAGAGAGGAAAAACCTGAGCAATGGCGGAGAATGCAGCGCCGGCGCCGGCGGGCGCGCCTGCTCTACAGAAGCCTCCGGGATACCGGGACCCTACGGCGCCGCCTCCGGTTGGGCCGAGACCACCGCCGCGAAAAGCTACACTCCCTCCAGCATTCCGGCAAGCCGGCAAGCCACTCCAACGCAATCAACGCCGGTGCTACCGCCGGTGCTGCTGCTGGCTCATTCTATTCGTCGTCATCGCCGCCGTCGTTGTCGCGGCCGCCGCTGGCTTCGCCTACCTCTGGCTCAAGCCCCGCCTCCCCTCGTTTAAGATCCAGTCGATTACACCGTCTAAATTCAACGTCACCTCCAAATCCGGCGGTACGTATCTCGACTCAACCGCTTCGCTCCGCCTCCTCGCGTCGAACCCGAATTCAAAGCTTATACTTGACTACTCATCCATCAAAGCCAACGTTTATGTATCCGACGACGACGGAGACATCGCGGTGGGTTCGGCGAACGCATCGGGTTTTGTGCAGGGGAAGCGGAATTCGACGGTGATACGGATGAAGACGTCGGTTAGAGGAGTATCTGTGGACGACGCGGCTGGTTCCAGGCTCAAGTCGAGATTCAAGAGCAATGAGCTCAAATTCTTCGTGGAGGTAAGGACGAAAGTGGGAGTGAGAAGGGCCAGCAATCGTGCCCGTTGGAAGATGCCTATCCGAGTAGAATGCGGCGCGGTGAGCTTGAAACAGCTGCGGCAAGGCGAGGCCGCTGTACCCAAATGCGGCATTAACATGCTCAGATGGTATGGTTTTATTTACTGTTTTTCCTGCTAGAGCTTTTAAGATTATTGTTTGGGAGACCTGCATATCAAGCCTTGAAACTTTATTTACGAATAAATATCTTATTTATAAATTTTTTTTTTATTTTAAAAAATATATTTTGAAGTATTTTATTAAAAAAATTAAATATAAAATTGTAGATTCTATAAAAAATATATATTTTTTTTTATATTTAAAGTTTTCTAAGTATGTGTTTAAATCTTAAAAATTTTAGCTGATTAGTATAGTAATTTTTAAATTCACAAAGTCTTTAAATTCTCAAAACACATATTTGGAACAACTTTAATATAAAAACTGAAGATCATACCACATTGTTTTATATTCAATTTTTTTTAAAAAAATATTTATATAGTAGTAAAATATTTCTGCACAAATTATAAAATATGGGCTTTTTATAAAAAGTTTAAAATTAGAAGCTGATTTACAAAGTATTTCAAAAGCAGGGTTTGATATGTGTTTTCCCTTATTGTTTGTTATTGATTGGTTGATTAGATTTATGGTGAAAAGCAAGTTATGACTTTCATATGATATCACAACTATTTATGGTGAAAAGCAAGTTATGACTTTCATATGATATCACAACTAGGAATGTGAAGAATTGTAGGAACTGGGAGCCTTTCGAATTTTTAGTGGTTTTTTTCTTCTAAATAAAGAAATAAGTAAATAAATGCGATGGTCGTTTAGAAAACTACTTTATTATCCTTGCAGTAGAATCTGCATAACTATCTTACTTGCCATAGTGTAGATAGAGGAGGAAAGGAATAGAGGTGAAAAGCAGAATGCCAAATTTCACCTCTTTTGATGATGCTATAACTTTTTTATGTAACTTTTTTATGTCAATCATAAATTTTTTTGGTAATTGTAGGATTAATTTGCATTAAGTGCTGGAGAGCCAGGAAATGTGTTCAATGAGAGTCTTGGATATTTGATCCTCTTGGAGATGGGACAAACTCAGCAGCATTGGAATTGTTTTATTTATTTATTTATTTGTTTATTCTAATGTACAATTATCTTGTATTTATGCTATTCCTCCTTTAAAATGGTCTGCATTTGTATAACTTAGCTCTGCATTAAGTTATTCTGTTTTATTGTATTTTTTTAAAACTTTTATTTGGTAATATTCCTTGTATACGTAAGTTAAATAAAGATGAGAGGCTATAATTATTGGGAATTTTGCGTCAAAGGAACTCTTTTTTTTTGGTGTGCATTGAAATGTAAGTTTTGAACACCATAGGCTTAATCATGAAATCTCATTCTTTTTCAGTGCAATTCTTTCTCTATATGTTTCTCTGTGTTTCCTTTCAGCATCTGCTGAAGATAGATGAGGGTATAATTGTTGCCATTCACCTTTCTCAACTTCCATTATTGCAAACAAGTCGGATCACGAGGCGCGTATGTGGTGGAGATTAGGTGTGTGTGGTTTGTTGGGTAGTTTGTTGGGGGTGAGTAGTTTTTTCCTTTCTAAAAAGGAAGCAGCATATCAGTTACCAGAAATTAATTGATTTTAGCTACTGACTAAATCAGAATTAGTTGAGACAACTGGTAAAAGAAAACAAAGCCGCGTAGTAGTCCTATGTTTTACTTCTTGAAGTGTGAATCTATCCTCACCATAAAAGTTCGGTTACCACAAAAGTTTTCCCGCATTAGTCGTAGGTTCCGAAAGCGGTCATATCATCTTCTGTCTAATGTATGCCACCATGGCTTGCTCTATATAAGGTAATTTCTATGCCTCAAATTCACAAAATTTTGGTCGTTAGGCATGAATTTTACCACTTTGTCAGGTTCCACTCGTTAAGATTTTTTTTTTTTTTTATTATCATGGTGGAACCCGTAATGCAAGCGCACACCTCTGTATGGACTTCAAATTCTCAGAAAACCCCAACGTCTAGTTCCGACCGACGTTTTGGGATCTGAGTACAGACCTTCCATGAACGGGAGCTCCTGTCACATGGTACAAAGAATTTTTAGAAAATTCTGCGAGGAATTTCATCTCACATGGACACGAACCTGGATGGTGACGCTTCTTGAGACACTTTCCATTCAGTTGAGCTAGCCGCGCTCGACCACTCGTTAAGATTTCACCATAGGAAAAAATAAATAAGGAAAGATAAAAGAAAAACAGCAGAAATATAACCCACGGAGAGAAGGGCAGAGCAGTAGTGGGTTCATGAAAAAACTGGCGCTTAGGATGTTCCGTACGTGCAAAGTGCTAATTCATGCGTGATAACCAAAGAATGCATCGTGCAAGTCATTAACTTCTTGACCTGTTACTGGGAAGAATTGTCAGCTTTCAGTCTGTGCTGGTCCATACTTCGTGACAAGCACCATACCAGAACTTCATGTCATTTGGCTATTATAGAACAGTGGCGTATGCTGCTGCGAGCTCATGTACATCTCATTCCAGCTGTGCTGTACGATATCAAATATATATCCCACACAATGGTCCAGAATCCCAGATATGGTGATAGAGGATGGGATCAAAGTATAGTAACCAGCAGGTTGATTTATGGTGGTGTTCTTGGAATGGCTGGAATTGTTTTGACGCTACTGATTTGGGCGGGAAGGTGAATTTGAGGAATCAATATTAACGGCTCAACCTGGATTTGATCTGGGCTCTATCTAGATGATCATAGTCCAAGCTCACCCAAAAGAACAAGAAATAGGTCCTTTTCAGGAATTCAAAAAGATCAAGTAGCATTTTCTGTCTGTTCTCTGTGATAGCCTGATGAACACTTACACCCATCAAAACTTTCACCTTGCATCTAACTTTTTGGCATTGCTGTGGACTTGGCCAATATTCTTTTTTTGCATCTAATTGATTACTTTTTCTTTTTTTTTTTTACATTATTTTAGAAAAATTCTAACTACGACCGGTCCATTTTTGTACAACTAACGAAACATATAAATTTATGGGTGGCACCGAACTATGATCCGAATATCCGTATTATTCTTTATAAAAATTAAAACGATTACTTGAATTAGTATTCTAAACATATTCTACCATGACAACACATTCTCATATGCTTGGCTCGTTAATTCAACTCCATTGCATCGGCTGTATTCTGAACATTAAAGCAGAATCACTTACATACTATCATCATACATTAAACTACTAAAAACTGCTAACAAAACAACATTATTAATTGTTGTTTTCTAGAGAAGGGCTTTTACTTCCATGATTATCTAAGTAAGACTAGATAGAGCCGAGACCGGATGTTATCTCCTCTTGGATTAGAATATCCCTTGATTGATTCTTAAATTGTTTTAAAATTGCCATCCTCAAAATATCTTTCTTTCTTTTATAGTTTCCCTCACTTAATAATGTGTCTTTAATGGACCTTTAGCTTTCTGATCTAGTATTTTATAAATCTGAAATTATGTGTGTACTGAGATAAACATTGTGATCTTTTTATTTACTTGTGGTTTGATTTCAAATCTGGAAAGGATTACTGCTGTCTTTTTGTTAACTGCTTTTGTAGATGAACTTTGGAGGAATTCAGTGATGTAATAAATGTGATTGTTAGTAATGTCAAATGAGGTTTTTATGCTGTGCTGGAATGACTAGATCCTACTGTTTTGACTGAATAGCATATATCTGTGTTTTGGATATGAAAACCTGTGAGTCTATGTTGTGCTGGATAACTCTGTATTCACCTGGACTCTGCTGTTTCTATGCGCTGAGCTTTAGCGATTTTAGAAAGAACGGTCTGGATGGATTTGTGCTCAATGGAATTGGACTCAATTGAAGGACCTCAATGGACATGGACTTTTTTAAATGTTTGGAATGAGAAGATGTGATTTAGAGTTCATATTTTTTTTCGATATGTTTTGTAGTTTGGAGTCCTGTATTCAGTCTCTAAGGCTGGTGATGTAAACATTGTTTGATGCTAAATATAAGTTCTTAATTACAAAAAAAAAAAAAAAAAAAAAAAAAAAAAAAAAAAAACATTATATTATATAGTCACTCAAATAATATTATGTATCTGGCAGATTTTGTGCATGAGTGATCCTGCATTTTAATCAAACACCCACTTAAAACGTCCCACGTGCTAGAAGCAAAAGCACAGATATAGATGTGAGTAAATGCGACATGAATACATGACACGATAATTTTTTAAAAAATAGGATACATATACAGCTTCGACATAATAATAATAAAAATAAATAATTAAAAAATAATTTATATTAAATGTTTAAACATCTAAAAATAATAACATCTAATATAAAATATGTATAATACAATATTTTTATTTTTTATATAAATTTAAATAGTAAAAATTTAATTTTATCATAAAAAATATAATACTTGAATATATAACTATATTATATTTACTTATTGTTATTTAATACTAGTATTATATAATTTTTTATTTATCTAAAAATAGTTAATAAAAATAATTTTTAAAAAAAAATATAAATAAAAATAAAATTTGGACACGTATATTAGGTACTCCTATCTAGCATGTCCAACATATGTGTCTGAATTTTTTTTTTTTTTATTTTTAATTTTTGAACACTTATCTGTCGTGTTCTACACATGTCCGGTCGTGTCTATATCAAATATTGCACGAACATTATACAGGACAAAACGTGTCCATACTTCTTAGCCCACATATCCTTTTTTGTACAAGCATCGTGGTTAGTAATTCACTAGTCAATTAAGTTACAATTCTTGAAAATCTCACTACTTATATTCGACACAATTTCGCAATCGTTGAGAGTGCTTGATAGAAATTTGGGACAGTACACGTAATAGGTATGAAGTAATAAAATATTATTAAAAAAAATAGGTTAAATAGTAGAATATAAGTGGCTCGTGATGAAGCATTTCTTATGCTGGTCCGTGATGGGCTTGTGAACTTATAAATGTGCGGTTCACGGCCCCGTTGCAACCCAATGTAATCCAATCTTCTGCATTTAATTCCATGGTATCCATGTCGCGTATTTCGTAGAATAATTACAAGGTCCAATAAAATGTGGACATGTAAAATCGTCGTCACCTCCCGTCTTTCCTCTTCCTTCCCCTTTGCTCGCCCAAACCGCGTCCGGAGGACCGTGCTTGGAAGCTCCCTGGTAGTTTCATCTCTACCTAAAATTGTGAACCTCAGATTCTCAATTGTCAATCTCCGTCGTCGTTTTTGCTTGTTTCTCGATCTGATTAAGCTTGTTTCTTTTACTATTATTATTTTTTTGTTTCAATTTGATCGAGTAGCTCTTGGCGCCATGGCTTCCAAGCGGATCCTGAAGGAGCTCAAGGATCTGCAGAAGGACCCACCGACTTCATGCAGCGCAGGTGATTTAACGATAATTTCGTTGCTTTTTTTTTTTTTTTTTTTTGGTACCGCAGCTGTATAGAGATGCATCTGTTTGCTTGGATATCGTTGATGTTCTTGCTGAATTAGGTATGCTCGGTTTCTATAGCCAGTTAATTGCTGGGTAGTGGTGTTCGTGAGGATCAGTAGATTTTATTTGTCTTCGGTTCATGCTAAACATGTTCCTGTTCGTTTTTGTATTTCCATCAGCAGTAGCAAACCAATGAAAAAAATATGAGTATGCCTCATGTCTCCCTTGGTACTATATTTTATGGTATTATCAAATGAGAGATTAAATTTTGAGGAGGATGATTGTTCTTCATTGAGCTTTGTTTCTTGCAGGTGTGTGTCTGTCGATTCACACCATTATCATATGAGCAACTTGTCTGACTGTTTTGGCTCAACATTAAGCTCTCATCTGCTTCTAGTTTTGGCCATATCTTTTTTGTACCTTGAAAGTTTCAATTTTATATGTTTTAGGGTGTGTATACACGACATAAGATGTAAATGCATGATGTTTGTGTTTAGATTTTGCTATCCTACTATATTTATGTTTTGTTGTGTTAGAAATAAGACTACAGTGACTATGGCCTTGTTTTTTATAAGCTTTACTATTTGTTAGCTTTATGATAGTGGTTTTGTATGCTTGCCCTAGCAGAGGGCTTAACTTTCAAAAGCTATAGAAGGTCGCATGTTGTAATGAGTCCTATGACAAAGTCTAAGGATAGGATAATGATATGAATAATCATGGTAGCTAGGGTTACAGTACCCTAGTCCATGAAGTTTTGTAGGTTGCATATGAATGCAAGATCATGTATACTACTGCAGTGTATGTTTTTCAATTTTTTGTTAATGAGTATATGCATCTTGTATTAGTTTTGTGTTTTCCAAATATGGCTGCATGTGTAGTCAACCATTTGAAGAAAAGAGAGCCAAGTTTTGTTATATAAGTCGGTTTGTTTAGCAGAGGATGATGTATATGCATTTGACATTGCTGCATCTTTAGTTGATTTGCATTGCATGCTGTTGTGTGGATATGGACATTTGAAGGGCAATTCAGTGGAACTTCTGTTTCAGGAGAGAACTAATCAACTAAGAATAAGTAATCTCTAAATCACTTCTAAAGTTTTTGAGTTTAAGTTAAATTAATATCTGCACCTGTGCTTTTTGTAGGGAGGAACTTTGCTTGTAGTGATATTTCTTTGTGCTGTGTTCATATGTTTAGCATATGTCTAATTTGATTACTAGCTTTTGACCTGTCTAAAATGCCTGAATTTTATTTGTCGAGGCCTTTCCAGATTGTTTCCTACAACTCCCTCATCTTATATCATCGATTTATAGGACAGAGAAGACTACTGTTGTAACAATTGATAAATAAGGGAAAACGAAGAATTTAGGAAATAGAATGGATGATAAATTATTTAATAAGTGAACTGTTGTGGAAACCTGATACTAGAAATAGTAATAAAGGTATATATATTGATTATCATTAATGCTTCCATGTCTCATCCAAATGAATAGTTTAAATAGACATAGCCTCTTAAAAGTTTAAACTTCCATGGCTCAAGATAGCCTAGACTTTATCTTTGAAATTAAATAAATGGCTCTTAAAAGTTAAAACATACTGCGATTATGGAATTTAATTGCGTGCTGGATTTGTATATTTCATTTGTATCCTTTTTTTTTAAGGATTGCATATGGTTAGCATGTAGAACATAAAGACACCGTCTGCCATTGCTGCTGGGACTTAACCAATAACAACTTCCTCTTAAGTTTTATCGATTATGGTGGCTAGATTCAGAGGCTTAGTAACTCTAGGTTTATTTTGACTTTTATTCACCATTTTATGTATAAATATGTAATTGTAGGCACGACTGGTCAATTACTTCGCTTAAAGCGATTTATTAACTGCCTGGTTGTTGGTTTTTTATGTGAACATTTTTTTTTCTATACTCTTTTGTAATAGTCATTGTGATTCCAACTGTTTGCATTACAGGGCCTGTGGCTGAAGATATGTTCCATTGGCAGGCAACTATTATGGGTCCCCCTGATAGTCCTTATGCCGGTGGGGTCTTTCTAATTACTATCCATTTCCCTCCGGACTATCCATTTAAGCCACCAAAGGTAGCACCACTTCCTTTAGGCACTGAATATGTGCACTTTAATGTGATAAAGTTTCTCCTAGCCTCTTTGAATTGAGGTTCTCCAATAGTGAGTAGCATTAATAAATGTGCTTGGTGGAAATGATTTTCTTCTCAACATTTGTCTGAACAGTGATTTTATTTGATTCTAAAATAGCAAGTAAAATCATCTCTCTTTCTATAATGTAATATGCTGGTCTTTGCCAACTATCCTGATTTCTTAACAATACCATATGTTGTGGTTTGGGGTTTTTTTTCCAGGCTTCTATTTACAGCTGAATGGAACAAATATTGATGAAATCTTTCTGCAACCATAAGTTACTTCTTTGGATATACTCATCTAATTGTTTATTTCATTGCCAATACATGGTTTTTTTTTTTGGTTTACTTTCGATATAATAAATGAAATAGCTTCAAGGTTTAATGATTTAAGCGAGGCTTATTCATAATGAAGTGTGGAACCTTTGTGCTAATCTCATCATGCCTTGCATGCAAGTTAGCTTATACCATTTGACTTTCTCTGTCCTGTTGCATTGAAAGCAACATGACATAATAGTTGGAGCTGTTAGCTCAATCAGAACCCAACCAGCAAAGATCCGGTGAGGTTAGTGCAGCCACTCTTCATAGAAAGATCATGTCAGCCTTTAGGTGGCAGATATATCTAGTTCCATAGAAAATTGGATAGGTGATCAATGTTGAATGTTGTGCTGAGTAGATGCCACTTCATGGGCATATGTAGTTACACTGCATTACTTTTACTTACCTACTAATGTAATATATGGCCATTGAAATGACAATAACACATGATTATTTATGTTTCTATCTATATAAGATATGAATTCAAGTTGATGGCCTTTTGGTTCTTTTACATACAGGTAGCTTTCAAAACGAAGGTTTTCCATCCAAATATCAACAGCAATGGTAGCATCTGCCTTGATATTTTAAAGGAGCAGTGGAGCCCTGCCCTTACAATATCCAAGGTTTTACTCTTTTACTGATAGGCTTACATCATATCATTAAGAGGTTCTGTTCAAGATAATCATTAATATGGACCTCAACTAAATGATCAGGTGTCAGTGCTTAGAAAATGTTAAAAGTATGTGTTTCATTGTTTTGACTTTTTGAAATAGCAGGTTGCAGGTAGTAAAAAAGGTTTTGTTGTTGTTGATTTTTTGGCAAATAATTGTATTTTTAAGTATCGCCATCGTTCCTAGTAGTTGTTTACCACCCAGCCAGAAGCAAAACTAATTTTGTAGTTTCTGTGAAGTCCAATATATACCATCACGCGTTTACAATGTTTTGAATTTTGAAATAGCAGACTGCACCTTGTGAGAAATGGCTGTGTTGTTGTTGAATGTTTTGCAAAAGAGATTAGTTTCCTAGTAATCGTCGTTGTTCGTAGTAGTCACTTACCACTCTCATAGTTAAAACAACTATATTTTGTAGTTTGTAATTGAGTCCAATGTTTACTATCATAGAGATGATCCAGATGAATATTGCTGTAGTGACAGGGCCATTTTTGTTTAGGATATAAGTAAATGTTTTCTCTCTATTCTTTGACAAGTAATAATCTTTTATCTGATTGTACTAGGGAAAAATTTTCCCCAAATGGGTAAAATAAGGGCTCTTTTGTATGATTCAGGTTTTACTTTCAATTTGCTCCTTGTTGACCGATCCAAACCCTGACGATCCTTTGGTCCCGGAGATTGCACACATGTACAAGACAGACAGGGCCAAGTATGAGTCTACTGCCAGGAGCTGGACTCAGAAGTACGCGATGGGCTAGTAAACGGGTACGGCTCTTTCAACTGTTGATCAGTTTCACGTGTATGTACGAACAAAAAGATGAAATGTTTCTCTGTTTTCCCTATTCAAGTTGGGTCATAGGATGGAAGTTGTGATTCTGCACTCAGGTAGGGAAAACCAGGTGTTGCCAAATTAACTGATCTCGTTATATGTAATGCGTGATGCTTTTATCACTACACTCCCATGAGCTTTCGCTTTTATACTTTCGTCTTCTCTCCCATCTCTTTTGCTGAAGGTGTGAATGCTAACACACATAGATCTCATTTTCATTTCACCTTTGCTTATGCTCTAGTGCTGATGTACCGTGCATACCAGCTACAACTCTGTAGCTTTGTACCCATACAGGTTTCTAATAGGAGTGAGTATGAACTTTTTTTGAGTGGATGCCATATCTTAGCTTCCCAGTTAGGGGTGGATGTGTGCTTGGGCAGGGTTTAGCCATCCCCTCCCTCAATCTGGTGCAACCTGTCTATTAATACTAGCTCTAATTTGATTTCTGAACGGACTAGGCCCCTTTCTTCTGGACTGGCCCTTCAAGACTCCAGTCCAAGTTCCCTCCCATGTTATCTAGCTTGTCTCGTTTCTGTCGGCGCTCTTGAATCTTTCATTTCTAACTAAACTAACCTAGATTCTAAAATTGCCTCGATAGTTTAATCTCTCCTCATTGGCTAGGCGGCTCGCCGCTCTCCTTCGATTTCTTTGCTCAGGGCATCTCTAACTGCTTCGATTTCTTGACTCTATCTTTGCTTTGAGCTTGTTATATATTTGAACAAGTTCTTAAAATTCTCTAATATATTTTGGCCTTTGTCATTCTAAAATTCTAGCTCCGCCACAGTTTTCCGGTGGAGTTGATTGCTTCTTTTAGGAGAATATGGCACTTTGCGCGTAACCCTTTATGCTGAAAGTATCAGTCATGGCCGTCTATGAGTCGAGTTAACTTTTGCACGTGTGGAAGTACAGGTGCACGTTACCATTAGCTAAAAAAAAGAGCGTTCGCCGTATGAGAAGTCGAGCTTCGATAGAAAGAGTTTGTAAGCTCTCGTCTATCTAGGTTGACATCTTGTCACCATAAGAGTGTGTTTCTTCTTTTAAAGTTTAGATGTAGGGGTGTCAAAGAGCATGAGTTGCATGGGTTTGCTTGCTACAAAATATAATAAGCTTATGCCGAAGCCGAATTTATACTCGCTTACATTTGGCGCCAAGTATTTTAGTAACAGCAAATCGACACTATATATATATATATATATATATAGCACATCGACTTGAGAATATTTCAAGCTTTCAGTAGTAAGCTGACATGCCTTATTGTTGGTCTACGTAACCATCTTCTTTAATTGCACTTCCACACGTGCTTAACCTCGAGCTCCGCACGTGCTGCGTGTTCGACAACCATCCATCCACACTCCTCGTCAGCCACCGGTGGGGTCCAAAGCACGAGAATCTGAGCAGCCAATGAGTCGATGACGCGTTGGTTTGAGCAGAATGATTGCAGAGTGATTATAGGAGGGGACGTTGATGATTGGTTTTTGTCGTTACGAGCGACGCGCGAATCGAATGTCTTCTTTCGGATCGGCTTCCCGCTCACGCAACCAAATAACGTCCAGCAACGGGGCCCCTTATAAGGTCCATCAACTTTAATTTTTATGGAGAAAGTTTTTATTCCCCAAATAATTTTCTCATAAATTTTTTAAAATTAAAAGTTTTTTTAATAGGTTTCTGAAAAAATATTTAGTATTAAAATTATAAATTTTGATAAAATCTAAAACATTCATGTTAAAAAAAAATTTTAAAAACATATTTCTAAACAAATAGTTTAGATTTCTAAAACTTAACGGATTTGGATTACAATAAAAATTATATTTTTAAATCTGTTAATTTTTGGAGCTAAAAATATTTGACTAGAAGTATTTTTTGAAAAAAAAAATTCAACATAAAAGTTATACATTTCATTAAAATTTATAATTTTTTTGTTCAAATTTTTTTTAAAAGGAACTTTGAAAATATATTTTTTAGAACATTCAGCTTGATTTGAAAGATTTTTGGAAAAAATAGTGGTGGAGCGGAGCATCCCTCATTTTTATATTACTTCCTACCTTTAACAAATTGAGCAAGGCATGTTATGTTTTACTGTTGGTTCCCTTTTTTATATTATGATCAAGAGCAATCTTTGCCAGTAAGCTTCATCCTACCAAGCTCGACTGCTTCTTATTCCTGCTTCACCAAATAAATATTGTTATAATTTATAATATATAAACGGGTCGGATGACCTGACCTATCGTCATGTCAGTGGGTTACTGGTCATATGAGTACGGATTGGTGGATCAATGCATATAGATGGGTTAGAATTTTGGTAACTGGACCTATCCATGGGTTTTGCGGTGAGATAGTGGGTACCCATTTGAAGACAAATCGCATGGCAGCGCCAAGGGCGGGGATAAATACTTGTGGAAGGTGGAGGTAGCATGATTAAAATAATAAATTGGAGATGAATCATCACTGTGTGATGCAAAGGGCTCAGCCCGTTGGGATAACAACTCGAGCCTCGCGGCGGAGGCAACACAATTATCTGATGAAGAAGAGAGAGAGAGAGAGATGCGTCGTGCGCGGCCGCTGCTTGGGAGGGGAGAAAATATCAACAATCCTACGTGGTATCTAGGGTTGTTTTTTAGTTAGGCCTTAGTAGGCCTTATTAGGGTGGATTTACTGGGCCTTATTAAGTCCAGAAGGTCTGTTTGAATCTAATTTAATTATTTAACGGTTCTACTGGTCACCGGCAAATCCGCAGGTATCCGTTCGTTTACCCGTATTTTATAAGTATGCGTGGATTATACCTGCTTTAAAAAAATCCATAATACGAGACTTGTGTCTGTCCATTTGGATGGATACCCGTAGACCCTTTGAATTCTGGATGTAGTATTGCCATCTCTATATAAATGTGACATTTTTAGAACTTCCCACAGTTCTCAGTTTAGTACTATTGTGGTCTATCTCCTTTTAGAAGCTGCGAAAAATATAGGGCCTTCTGCAGGTAAGGGTGAACCATCCTCAAGGACAATTATCATTGTCATTAATAGGGATGGCAACGGGTCGGATCGGGTTGGGTCGGATTTCAGGCCATCCAAATTTGACTCGAACGGAATCGGATTCAAGTTTTGGAATTCGGGTTCGGATTATTTTTTTTGGGGTCGGATTCGGATTTGTTTGACTCGGATCGAAATTGAGTTTCGATTTCTGGTTTAGATCTTTATATATGTATATTTATTTATCTATGTGTTTTTTAATGATCAAAATTATATTATAAAAGATTTTTATATACATTAAAGACCATATAATGTTTAACCTATAAGTGATATGAGACAAATTATTTAACTCAACTCTTAGTCGGCTAAGTCCATTAAGTATTGAGGATTAGATAATTGTCACATATTATCTATGGATTAAATATTATAGAGATTTTTAGTCTATTTAAGAGTATTTCATATCATAATTTTAATTATTAAAAAATATATTCCTTATTTGTATTAAAAAAAATAATTTTTGATAAAAGAAATACAAAAATATTCATATAATATATATTTTATTTACATTTATATATGTTATATGTAATATACATACATATATATAAATATATATATACATATATTTTTTTATGTCGGGTCAGGTCGGATTTCGGGTTTCAGGTCAACCCGAATCCGACTCGGGTTCGGATTTTTAAATTCGGGTTCGGATTCATGTTGTTTTTTTTTGGGGTCAGATTCAAATTTTTTTACCTCAGGTCGAATCGGATCGTCCGAATTCGGGATCCCTAGTCATCAACATGATCATATTTTGCAGAGATGGACTTCATGAAAGGGGAAATTGTATGGACTTTTTGAGGCAATCACGCCGTAGGTTTAGGAGATAATGGGTTGACGGCTGTGGAATATACTATCAATTGTTATTAGAGAAAATTACGTTTCAGTGCCCATTTTTTGAAGTTTGCGATTCGGCCCATCGAAAAGTGAAAAAACACGCCGTGTGGCGACGCGCAATTGTTATTAGGAAAAATTGCATTGCAGTCCCCGTTTTTTGCGGTTTACGATTTAGCCTTTTGATTTTTTCACGTTTCTGAGAGCTGAATCATTGCAACCGCTAATTTAGGGGGGGGGGGAGGGGGCGCTGATATATGATATTCTATTGTTATTATTGTGGGAGGATTATGGAGACGTAAAGCTCTTAAATTTGAGCATTAGTTTGTCATATTTCATACATGTAATTCGTTTTTTAGTGACAAAAATTACTTTCTCTTAATTCGTTTATTTTGTTTGGCTATTATAACAAATAAATTCACAAACGACAATGATCAATATGTTATCAATTAGAGTCAATTTTATATTCTGGACACATAGGAAAGCATTGTTGCTCTTCATCACAAATTTACAAATAATACTTGCCAGATTTGAACCTCCATTTATGAGGTGGAATTTTAGCTTCCATTCTAGATATTATTTGGACCTCAAACCTGTATTTATGAGATGATACGACACCCTTTTCTTATTTAAATTTTACTGATGAATTTGTAATAAACATAAAAATTGAATTAACAAATATTATTTATTAGACCAATTCCTCATTCCAACTCATCATAGTAGTCGGTCTTCGTGCAATAATTGAGATCCTCAAAAATATGTAGATACTTCCTCAACGAATTTTCATATACTGAGATCCATCAATTTTCACTACTTTTTGACTAAAATCTGAAAAAGTTATACCTTTTTGGGACTTCATGACGATGTTCTTAAAATCAGTCAGAAGAGATCACCGGCATCTTTTTTAATTTTATCTATTGTTGAACGGATTGATTGAAAAAGAGAAAAAAACAAAAAAAAAAATCTAAATTTGGTCGACCAAGTGCAGCAGCGGATTCATAGTTGAAGGAGGAAAACACACCGATTGTTGCTCGGTAGAAAAACTATGGTAAAAATAATAATAAACGATTTGACAATAGGTTGAATTGAAATAAGAGTAGAAATAAAATATAATAAATCAAAATACCAATATCTTATATTAAGAAATAAAAACAAGTATAAATTTATATATCTACATATTATGAAGAAAGTATTTGACAATAAACAAACTTTATAATCATCAAAATTATATCTCCTTGGAAAAAGGTGAACGATTTTTGTTGTTCATGACATAAATCAATTATTTTCAATTAAATTGATGCTATAAGTAATGAAATCACATAATTACTCTCATGGGCCATGGCGGATAACAACAAAATTATTCCGACTATTTTTAGAGAAAGTTATGTAGTAATATCTTTTTTTAAAATATATAAATTGATTTTAAAAATAAAAAACATACTAATATACAACTAATATAATATATACGTCAATATTTTTTTATTTTTAGAAAAATAAATATTTTTTTATTTTTAAAAATAATTTGTTATAATCTCTAAAAATATAGAAATAAATATTCATAATTAGATAGAAGTTCTTTTCAGCTCAACCTGAGAATAGCTTTAGTAAGCTAACATCTCAGCCGTTGATTTATTTGATCAAACGGTTTAATTTTAATATTTAACGGCTAAATCGTTATTCCGTAAATATAAAATTAAATCTCAACCGTTAGATAAAAAAGATCAACAGCTGAGATATTAACTTACCAAAATTATTTTCAGTTTGACCTAAAAATAACCTTTCTTTACATAATTAACCCGAATCTTTATATACACGTCAGCTAGGGGTAATAAATAATTAAAGTAAAAAAACT
This sequence comes from Xerophyta viscosa, assembly GCA_002076135.1. NCBI lineage: Eukaryota > Viridiplantae > Streptophyta > Magnoliopsida > Pandanales > Velloziaceae > Xerophyta > Xerophyta viscosa. The sequence goes on along the minus strand of MJHO01000125.1, from coordinate 502,907 downwards.
TTGGGTTCAGCAAGGAGAAGATGGGCCGTGTCGTACATAGCAGAAAAGGTAACAATTTGGAAGCGTCTTATGTAGCGAATCTTTGTTTTCAGACTTGAATGCTTTGTACTTGGTCAAATCTGTTTAGTACTTGCTGCATAATATAAATGTAAAAAAATTACCTTTTATATATAGGTTTAAATGTAAAATCTTTTTAACAAATCAGGGACATATTTGTATATAGTTATTCAATTTTCTTATAAATAGATATATGCGTGAGATATGCTATTCTTCAGGATCATTTTAATTTTGAAAAAATCAGGGCTGACCCAAGTATTTAATAAAATACTTGAAAAGTGTTTATTCACACATCTCAATGTTTTGAAAATATTTATTTCACATTTATCAAAAAAGTCATATTAAAGGTGCTTGTTTTCTAGACATTTAATATCAAAAAATAATAAGTGATGGGCTGAGGTGGACAACGCCACATCAGCCCTGATTCTTTCAGGATCAAAATGACCCTGAAGAATAGTATTTCTCTATATGCGTTTACTATACGTATCTAAGAAAGCATCAAAAAAATTTTTAACAATCACAACCGAATATTAATAAGATAGAAATATAATTTTGAAAAGAGTGATTCTAGTCCCCCAATAAATTAATCTACATAATTAAAAAAAGAGGTGATACCAAATCAGCCCCCTTTTTTTTCATTTCGGCCAATTCAGCACCTAAAAATGCTTTTCAGGAGCTGATTTGGTATAAAATCAGCCCCTGAAAATGCGTTTTCAGGGGCTGAATTGGCCGACCCCCAAAAAGGGGGCTGAATTGGTATTTACCATTAAAAAAATTAGGAAATTTTTTTTAAAAAAATCAAAATAAAAATCGTAGTTTTAATGATATTTATTTAATTTTTTTTTAAAATACGTCTATGTATTTTATTTCTACAAAGTTTAACAGATATTAAATTATTTTTAAAATCTTCTTTGAATATGCAAAGTTTTTAAATTATAAAATATCTATTAAAAATATTTTTGAATAAACTTTGAATATAAAGATGGGATTGTTGGAATCAAATCCATAGACAATTCATAATATTATTTCAAAAGTTATAAATTAAAAAAAATCAAATAACGCAACAAGTAAAATAAAATATGAACATTTATTAATTTAATATTACTCAACATCCAAGTATAAATAACAATTATTTTTATATTAGAATGTTAATTTAATTATTACGATAATAATAATTATTATTCTTCTTTGAAAGGACCCTTAGTAAACCTAGAATTTGACCCGCATGTTATAGCCCAGAGCATAAGCGGGTTATTCACCGCCCACATCACGTGAACCCAGCGTTCTCTCCAGTGGGTCCCGTATTCCGAGCCCACCGATTGGCCGAGTAATTGGGCCCATCTCTCGCGGCGCAGAGTCGCCGGCAACAGTATCTCCCCCGCCGGGGTACTGTGATTTCAGCAAAATAAAGAGGTTAAAAGTGTAAATTAACGTGAAAAGTGGGAGTAGAAACGCGTTTCCGGAGGCTGATTTGCCCAATTAAGGGAAACGGGGGGCTGATCTGCAAGAACCCCAAACCGAAACAAATTAATTAAATTTTCCCAATTTTAGCCGTTTGGGATCCTATATAACAACCATTCTCCTGGTGCGCATTGCTCGGTTCGTGCGCTTCTTATTGTTGCTCACAAACTCTCTTTCTCCTCACTTTTATTTTCTCCCTCAACTCCATCATTATTTCTCTATTTTCTCCGTGTCTCTCTACTACGGAGGAGATTGCAGAGGCAGAGAGAGCTCTGTTTTAGTATGGTACGGTGAAACGGTGGAGGATCGGCCAAGTTTCTCAGAAAACAAGTCCTTACTTCTACAGCCGGGAGCTTATAGGGTACATTTCATCTTTCCATTTTTCATCTCCTCGTAGAACGTTGCCATGGTACTTTGTTTCCTTCTCCGCTTTAGTAAGAAGAAGAGAAGCGAAGCGAGAAAGCTTTTCCCGGAAATTTCACCAACTTTTTCCACTTTATTTTTCCATATTTAGCTGTCTTTATTCCTCTGTGAAAACCAGAGGAATGGATTCCTTTTTCGCAAACAAAAGATTAGCTCTTTTTAATCCTCTCTCTTGATTGCTGATGCGTTTTTATTTCAGGAGGCAGCAAATGCGACAGACAAGATAGCACTGCTTTAGCAAGCGTTTGTTTGTGAAAGAAAGCTCTATCTGTAGCGGTTTCATGATGGACCGAGGGCTTGCCACGCCGAGGATACTGAGGACTGAGCACGTCGACGTCGTCTCCAAGCCCCTCTTCACTTCCCGAATGCCCGCTGCCGTCGGCGAACAAAAACCCCGTCCAAAGACTGTGCGAATCTTCTGCGACGACTACGACGCCACCGACTCCTCCGCCGACGAGGACGACTCCCGCGGCGGCGGAGGCGTCCGTCTCCATGTCCGCCGCTATGTTCGCGAGATAAGGTTTCAGGGCCGCCCCGTCCCCACCGCCAAGCCTTTTTCTGCTAGCCTGAATGCGCGCCAGCCTTGCGGAGCTAAGAAGGAGGCGCGGAAGACGAAGCCCAAGTTGTTTTCTTCTGGAATTAAGAAGGACAACGTCGGCGAGACCAAGTTCAGAGGAGTTCGCCGGCGGCCATGGGGGAGGTACGCGGCGGAGATCCGCGACCCCTTGCGGCGAGTTCGCATTTGGCTTGGCACTTTTAACACCGCCGAGGAGGCCGCCAGGGTCTACGACTCCGCTGCTATCCAACTCCGCGGCCCCGACGCTCATACAAACTTCGTCATCCCTCCTCCGCCCAAGAATCTCTGCGACGACAACCTCCCTTCCATGGAAGATTCTGGAGATGAGTCGCGAAACCTCTCTTCGCCCATCTCTGTCCTCCGCGGCTGCGGCTTCTGCTCGTCTTCAACTTCAGCCACCACGTCGGACTCCGAGCATCCCGTTGAGAACTACGAAGCTGGGAACCCCCCGCCGCCGCCGGTGGTGGAGGCGGAGCTAAGAGCTAAGTACTGCGAGGTGACGGCGGCGGCGCCGGCGAGTCCCGGTTTTGCTCCGCTCCAGGACGTGGAGATGCTCGACGACCTGTTCCCCCACGACGAGGTCCCTCTGCATAACGAGTTATTCGGAATCGGGGCGCCGATTGAGCCGGGAATTTTCGACGACGTGTCGTACATCGGGTACGACTTCACGCCGACGTGGCAGAGCTGCGACAATTTCTTCCAGGACATCGGCGATTTGTTCCCGTTCGAGCCGCTCCCCGCAATGGACACGGCTTCCCCTGATCGCTCGGCCGAAATCCAAAGGGTGTTAGAAAACGGACGGCCCGAGATCGCCGATCCGTAAAAATACGGATCTTGAGATTTCATATAAAACTTTCGTCGACTTATTTGACCTATTTTTAAGCTTTTTTGAAAAAATCTTTGAACTACAAAGTTATAGATTTACAAAATTGTAGATCTCATCAAAATCTATAACTTTGTAGTTCAAAATTTTTTTCAAAAATGCTTTAAAATGGTTCAAATAAGTCGACGAATAATTTAACGAAAATCTCGAGATCCGTATTATTACGGATCGGCCGATCTCGGCCGTCCGATTTCCTACACCCTGATGCCTCAGCATCAGGGGAGCCGCGCCCCCCCCGCAATCTAAGATTTCGATCGATTCGTTAACTCGGCACCGATTCCTCGGCAAGTTTTGTACCCGTAGAGAAACAGTAGATCTTAAGACTACCAGCAGTGAGAGAAAAAAGTCCCCCGTCTTTTTCCCACCAAAATTTGTTTGTTTGTTTATTTATTTTTTTAAGCATTATCTTTTTTTTTAATAACTTCGGAAACGCGATGCATGGTCAAATTTTAAATTGTGTTCCCCTGCTTGAGATATTTCCACATTTTAGGTGCTAATAATGTGTTGTATAGCACGCATTTTATTTTAATACTAGCAAATGACTTATGTACTAAACATATATAAAAAAATTAAAAATTATTTTTAAATTTATAAATAGTATTAAAAAATTTTTAAAATTTTTTAATTTTTTACAATTATACTGATTTATTTTATATTATATTTTTTAAAGATAATAAAAAAGTAGGTCTTAAAAAAAAATTAGAAATATAAATTCATAAATAAAAAAATCAATCTAAAAATTATATAGAAGATACTTATAAGAGAAATTTTATAATGTTACTATAGAATATAAACTAAATAATATTTAATAACTATCATATATAATTTAAATTTATTTTAATTAATAAATAAATAAATTAGAATATAAAACATCATTTTTATTTTGTTTTTTTAGTATTATCGATAACAGTTTTAAATAGCATGGAAAATTCTGCCCATGCAGTGACCTATGTGAAAGGTTTTTGCTTGCTTATTAGTACAATTTGGTTATCGAATACCATATACTGGTAGAGCCAGTAAAACCAGTGAGGAGCGGGCGGCCTCGTGATTAACGCGGGTTCTGGGTTCGGATTAGTGGGACAAAAGCTGGCTTTGGGTTGTTAATTTCCTCGAGAAAATTAAATGAATCGGGCCCTGCAAAACTGACCAACTTTAGAACAACTCCTTGTATTTTTGAACACTAATATACATATATCCTTTTAAAATTTAAAAAATCAGCTTAGTGTCACATTTTTCGCTGTAGATGATGATTTGTGAGAGTTCTATTCTTTTGGAGGAGCGGTCTCGCTTTGCTGGAGAGTGGTGAGAAGCGTGATACGAATGGAGAGAAAGATCAGATATTTGACGGAGCATCTTCAGCCATTCTTTCTTGGAGCTCAGGCATGGCCACTCTTTTGAGGAGGAGAAAAGAAGGCCTTGGTGGAGCACGTGTGAACAGTCAAAGTTGTTTTAAAAAGTGTAATGGTTTGAAGGATTCCTCTCACCATATATGTCGCTTTTTATCATCTTCATTCGAAAGCTAGCTTCCTATATATTTCTGCATTAAGCTCTCATACACTAGTTTCGGTTGATAACTACGATTTACACCAAATCTAATATTTCGGCTTTTCTTATTGATAGGAGTATCGTTTATAAATAAATGATCTTGGAGCAAACAAGAGGAAGGAACTTTCAGTATTCTGAGAAGACTCAGACTTAACTATAGAGAGCTTTAGAGAGAAAATCGAACATCTGTGCGAAGCCACTAATAACATCGGTCGGGATCAAGCTCGATCAAACCCTTGCTAAGTTGGCTGTTCGTCAGAAATAAAGCTAAGAATGGAATGTTGTGCGCGACTGTGTATAGCTCTAGTCTCTAGGGCAAACAGCATGTGGGTTTAGTGGTGGTCAGCTTTTCTGCGAGGGTCTTCTTCTACAGAAGATTTTGATAACTTATTGCATGTTATGCTGGTAACTGTGGACGTGTGAGAATGTTGGGACGCACTTCATGTGATATTTCATAATATATTAGCTCTCATAAACATATAGATACTGTACTAGTAAGCCAATGCAGAAGATTAAGTTAAGGCACGTCGGAAAATTATCAGAAGATTTATATAGCTTCTGAATACAATCTAACATTCGACTTCCATTTTCTGATTTTCATCATGTGGTGTATATAAACTTATTGAATATTGCTATATAATATTTCGTAATGCAAGTGGTCCGTTTTATATGTCCTCAGGTGTTTATATGAATGGAATCAGAAGTTTTGCTTGATGATTAGCCGCCAGTTTCGGAGATGAAAGAGTTTTGGCTATTACGATGGTCGCTCAAATATAACCAGTTATGGGAATGATTTTTTCACTATATTAATCTCGAAACAAAAGAGTTTTGGGAATCAAAGAGTTGACTGTGGAATGGTTTGATAGATCCCTAGTAACATCATTTAGAGATATATGCTTACTTTAATAGCAATGCTGTTTTTCTTGTTATGAGCTTGATAAATGTATAGTGGGGGAATATTATACCCCCTCTATTTCTTCTCAAAAAAAGCGCTTGATAAACGTAATATTAAGGTCAGCTTTATATACTTTTAAGCAGATATAAATTTGGTAGACGTATATCGTTTTTCAAAATAAGTGCAAGTATTGTGCTTTCAGAGTTAGTTCCTTTGCTCATGATTTATAATTAGATCATTATTTTAGGAACCGCAAAATTTTGATTATTGCAACTTGTGTTCAAATCCAAAATTATTTAACATTCGTAGATGTTATCAGACAAATACCTATACTTCAACTCAAAGCATGTACCTACACATCATCATTGGTCTCAACCAAGCCTTTTTTTTTGAAACACTTTGGAGCTGATCATTATCAGTGAAGTTTTATAAGATTAATGTAAGTTGTTCCTGGTGAGAGAGAAGCATGAGATTTAAGGCGTTGGTGGTTCCCATAAGGCAGCCAAAATTAAAATATTATTTTCGACAGTTATCATGAACACAACACTATTTGACTATGATGATACTATTAAGTATATTCCTCAAAATCCATCACAATTTGCTTGTAATTCCAGTGTTATAATGCTTGCTACATCAAGTATTATAAAAGATTAACATCATCATAAAAAACATCAAATAGCAGATGTCGGCGAAGCAGATATTAGAGGATGCTATGGAGAAAATTTTGGAAAGTGAACTCCGAAATACGGCAGGATCGTGGGCCGAAACATTTGTACTTCCATCAATTGTTATCGGTTTATGAATCTCATGAGTTTTTTGTATGTAGAATGTTTTTGAGAGAATATTTTGTATGTTGGAGCTTTACAATTGCATTTTTTTCCATTAACCTAGGGGATTTTTTTTTTTGGGTATTCCCTAAAGTCCGCGATGGTGGCGAAACACATAACAATGCTTAGTGTTGTGTTCATGTAGGAGCAGTCCGTCATGCTCTACATCTCAGGGGCAAACGGATGAGAAAGTATATATATTCATGCCGTGAAAGTATATAATAGCACAAAAGTGGTCCGATTATAGACAAAATTTTTCTACGATAATTTTAATATATATATATATAGCAAAGCTAATCAATTCATGTCAATAAAAACAGTAATTCTACATCTCAATAAATTTATTATCGCAAGTGCTCATGTCAAAGTCATTCTAGCTGATGTTGATCATCAGTTCATCACACCTACGTTTCACATTTAGCAGAACATAGTCGACTTCTGACATGATTTTTTGGGGACATACGGACAAATTTTGGGAGCTTTAAACTTAAAGAGTAATAGTAAATAGCCCTACACTTGTAGAACGGATGTGAGCTTTTGTACCCATCCTAAAGCATCACGGAATGAATTTTGTTAAAATCTTTTGTTGGAACTATACCACATTTCCACATAAAATTCCATTGATATATCTCGCCCGAATAAGATCCGGAGAAGATAGGATGTATATAGCCAAATACACAAGCAAATAACTATATAAGTAATTCCACACAACATTTTCTATAACTTCAAATTTGTGCATCTAAACTATGTGTAACTTATTTTCTTTTAGAATTACATAAACTTTTAGACTTGTGTAGATCTTCGATCGGTTGCTAAAATATATGATCACAAGTCGATACATTTATAGATTTAGTTGTTATAAAGTTCGCATACAATGAGTTAGTTATAGACAAAATTTTTGCTAGATAATATATGAAAAAAAAAAAAAAGAAAGAAGAAAAAGCACTTGGATTTTTTTTTTTTTGTATTTGTAATATTGGATTTAGTAGCTCAAACTTATCAAAAAAAAGTATTGGCTCAATTTTCAAAGGACATGGGAAAGTGAATAATTAAAAGCCTAATAGTGCTGATAGCTATCCCTTCCATGTGCAGATAGAGTGCAGGGCTGCTCTAGCTGGCCTCTATTTATTAGCTATTACAATCAAGCATAATCTAGGGTGGTTTAAATCTTAAAAAGTGTATTCTTTGTCCCAAACCGTAGATGAAACGTCTGAAAGAAGTAGCTAAGTTGCTTTCTCCACAACTGTGTAAGCTTGTAGGATTAAAATTGGCGATACTTTCAAATCAGCATCTGTCTTTCAACCTTCTTCAAATTAGCTATTTACAAAAACTTTTTTTTGCTCAAATCAGCCTCTGATATGAAATTCATAAGTTTTTCAGACAGCTGGCGCAGTGTTGTCACTGGTATGGCGATATGTTGCTAGCACACAATCATAGTATTAGAGCTGGAGTATTCCGAGCGTGCTTTGTTAGTATTGAAATTTAATTATGAAATATTATGAAATTAAAGTTTGTGTTATGACAGACAATTAACTGTTATGACAAACTTCTTTAAAAGTTAGTAACAATGGACTATATAACTTGAGCAAATGCCCGAAATTGCTCTGTTTGGCAACTCATGAGAACAGCAAGCTCCTGAGTAAAGGGTCCAAAGGTGTAACACTTTTTAGGTTCTGTCGCTATTCACCCATGCAAACATCACCATCACACAGTACACTTCAAAAATGCACATAATGTTGGCAAATGTGCACTGATGGCTTGCTCCAGTGGTCTCTCTCATACCACACAAACTAGTGTTTCATTCATGAAATTGTTTTCTGTATATCTATGCAGTTTTTTATTTATTCTGATCATATATAGAGTATGCAGATTTTCTCTACATATAAAATTCAAACTGCATTATTCCACATTTGCATTTTCTGGAGCTGCTTACCAAAATGTTTTATTTTTATTTTTTATTTTTTAAAAAGAAATGACGTAGTCTATCAGGATATTAAAGATGATTCTTAAGATAATATGTGGTAAAAGTTATGGCCAAATAATAATAATTAGATAGGTAGGTTAGGCAGCTGCAGCCTTTTTCTCTCTCAATTGTTGCTTTCGGTAGATATGGCAGGGAAAGGCAGCATTTAGGACCTCTGGAGATATGCAGCAACTTGATGCAGGCCTCTGCAACAACCCCCGTCCTATCTCTCTCTCTCTCTCTCTCTCTCTCTCTCTCTCTCTCTCTCTCTCTCTCTCTCATGTATACATATCGCTCCATGTATGGCTTCTTGCGCTGCATGCACTGCGCAGTTTATCGTAGCAGAAGTAGAGAATAGCAGACTAACTTTTGATTCACCTTTTTATTTTATTATTATTATTATTATTTTATTTTTTACCTCCATTGCTGACCTCTGCCCAGTTAATCAGTTGGACAATGGTACTTCTTTAACGAAGTGATGCAAAAGTTGTATCGTCCAGTGAGGAGGAATGCAATGGAGGAGAGTAGAGAATATGGTTTATACTTAGTATAATGTCAAAGGTAGTGTGGTCCTTTTGTCGGCCCCGAGTCCCCGACCAAACAGTAGAAGATCTTGAGATGAGAAACAGAAGCGTACCGAGCTGGTACTGCAGGCTTTATTTTTAGAATAGGGGAAAGAGAAACATAGCTCATGGAGATTTGTCCTTTAAGCCAGGGGGCAACTTTCAGGAGCTAGCTAATATGTTTTAGCACATGTTAATATGTTGGATATTATCAGCAGACCAATATATATATATATATATATGTATTTTGGATGGCTTTGGGGAGAAATGTTGGGAGCTTGTAGCATTTGTTTCTGTATATTCAGATTTTCGACTTTGTTTCCACTTTGTTCCATAATTTTAAAAAGTTTATGCCCGGAAGAGAGCCCATAAGTTAATCACAAAGTGCATAAAAGTTTAGTTTTGAAGTAAATTTCGGCAAAAAAAAATATATAGAAAAACAACTGAAATTTAAAGTAAATTTCATCGCCAATTAATTTCCTGTAGTTGATCGGTGGCCCTTTCACAAATATTAGACTGTTTGCTCGCGAAGATCTTGTTCTGTCATGTTTTGTGGATAAGACATGAAAACTATGCTGCTGAATCTGAATGCAATGCATGGCATCCTTGCCAATAGAATTTAAAAAAAAAAAAATCTAAAATCTTTGCTGGCCTGTAAGCCCCTTCACTCTTTAATTAGTCACTGAAACGGAAAATTAATGCTCCTTGACATGAAAAAGCAAAATAGTAAATTAGTAATAACAAAATTATAATAAATATATATGTCTCACATTAAGTAAAGATATCACTGCCATGAATAATATAACAATTATATAAAATATATCACATAGAATTAGAATAAGGAATGAAACCTTCTGTAACGTAACGGTCTTGAGATCACAGTACTGTTGTGATATAAAAGGGCATCAAGAGCTCCTTGAATATTTTGGCTGCTGTTTAAATGTGTGATAGGGTTATTTTTACGTTTCACGAGCAATGCTCATGCACCTTTTAAATTCACCAAATAAACCACCAATTATTATTATTAAAAAAAAAAACATAACACATTGGGAACACCCCTTGCAATACGGCCCACCACCTAAACATTACTATTTGTTTAAAAATTTTTTGCTTATGGGTGGATTCATATATGCAGCAGTACACTGGCTACCAGGGTCGACTAACAGCCTCAGTAGTCTGCCCCAGCATCCCCCCTTTATTTTCTTATGATTATGATGAGAAACCATCCTATAACGCCGCTAACTTCTCTACGGAGAGTTGGCGCCGAGGATGCCAAGAGAGGTGTAAACTCCGGAGGTTGAGCCAGCCTTGCAAATTACCAAAACTCAGGTAAAATAAGTTGGAAAATATCAACGCCGTGAGGTTTAAGTTGCGTTCTCTTAGTAATAGGTTGAGGGATAAACAGCTTATTCTCTCTTATTTCTTATTTATTTTTAGGAGCGTGGAATAAACACGGTAAAGAATAAGTGAAGAAGTTGTGGAAAAACCATTTAATATTTTGGGTGTCCTTCATTTGCTTTCATTTCCAATTTTCAGCATATAAAATAAGTCAATTTAACTGGTTAATTACTTTGCTTAAGTGAAAGCAATTGAACTGCTTATTTTGTCCAAAATCCTATTATTGATCAACGTATGTCAACTAGCGATGTTTTCTCTTTCGCAATTAGCAATAGAAATCATGTAGGGGTGCCACTTTGTAAATCCCACCCCAAACTCCTGCTGTGGGAGACCTAGTGATTTGAATATAGAAAATTCCATTCTTCAAGGGCCCTTGACGACCTTGATTGCATCAGGACTGTCTAGGGTCCCTGAAGAAAAGCAACGCTCTTTGAATATAGCATATCACGTTTGGTAGACAGGCACAACAAAGCCATGCACCTCCTTGATCGATCAAGGGACACGATATATGGCTTTGATATAATCAGAGCCACATATAGTGTACTGCAAATATTCCAATACATTACATTAGCAGTTGGCGTCAATTAATAGTTCAACAAACTATGCACTTTATAGTTGTCTGTGTTACTGGACAACGAAATAAGGTTAACAGCATGGAGACAAAATACTTTATTATAAGAACTAAAGTCATCGTAAGTCCCCACCTTTTAAAGCTTTTTGCTGCAGTCTTCTTTGCTAATGATTTATAAAAGAAATTTTAAAACAATGATTAAGCTTTTAAGTTGTGTACTCGGTGGCTCCTACTGTCTTCAAAACTAGATACAATCTCCAAAAGAAGAAAAGAAGTTTTAACGGCTCAATCTCATACTTTCATCTTGGGTTTAATACAATGATTTTTTTTTTTTTTTGGCATATACTGACTATAATATGGTGTAGCCTATGATAGGTTGACAATCTACATAACCGTAATAAAAGAATGAGAAATTATTGCACGCACTGCGTTCACCATATTATACCGTGTACTGTATGTATCTACAAATTTTTTTTTTAAAAAAATTTTCAACATAGAAATTGTAGATTTTTTATAAGATATAACTTTCGTGTAGAAAGTTTTTCCAAAAAATATTTATAAATAGATTTTTAAGACTTCAAAATTCTTATAAATTTAAAAATATTCTTTGACATTAAAATCTTTTAGCCAAAACACCTATTTAGACAATTTTTTTTTGAAAAAAAAAAATTACATAAAAAAAAAATTTCTCATGAAAATTTACAACTTAATATAAAAAAAATTTCAAAAAAATGCATGTATGTACACCCAGTGCATGGATGACGTGGTGCACCGGGTGTACTAAATAATTTCTCTAAAAGAATAATAAAAGGGCCAGATTATTATTCATCTGAGGCTTTTGTGGTAAGCATGCATGCACGCATGGTTAAGTTATGGCGGCTTGGGAGTAGATTAATATGAACATTTTCATATGATTAACCCAAATATTACTTTTTGTCAGTTTAATTACTAGTCACAGTGGCCAGTACAACAAAACTATTGTATTCCTGGCCATAACCTAAATGTACAGTTCCAAAAGGTACAAAAGAGCTGTTTTTTTTTTATTGGAAACATCTGCATGACCATTTTGGCAGTAAACTTTCAAGAATGGGTAGCTGTTTCTTTTTTCTTTGGGAAATTATGGTGAAAACACTGCCGTAATTAGCAAACTTTTGAACGACCATTACAACAGATAAACTCACAGATGACACAGAGGCACTGATCTATACTTCACTTTCGGAAGAGTTCCGTCAAGAATGGCTAGCTAGTTGTATGCCATGCCATTTCTTTAACTAGGTCAAGGTTAAAGATGGCATAGATGAGTAGCATTGCTCGTCCAAATAATGTGCAACAGTTGGAGATAAATAAAACACCAAGACAAAGAATGCAATTCTTCGTGTCAGCATAATTGTATCATTGATTGTGAAATCTTCAACATCTTTCAGGTATTATTCACAGAGGAGACAAATAATCATAATTGACAAAATGCCATATTCAAGTTTATGGACAGAACACCTACCTGGCAGCACTCAAACCTTCCTAACCAAAAAAGTTCAGAAAAACGTCAACTTCAAACCATACAAGTTGCCCGACCAACATCATATATATTCTCTATAAATTTTCGTTGGTGACGATAATTATCGTCTATCGTGTAGAATACGATGTTAGACAACCATGCAGTGGTCCTTTTAACGTTGCTCTTTTCAATCATATAGTATATGGCCTTATTCCTATATGTACTATAATATTTTGTTTTTGGTTTATTGCAAGTATTAAAGTTGGTGATAAATAAGTAGTTGGAATAGTTTGTGCTTGCCGCCGATGTATCCATCTGTGTGGGGGTGAAATCTTTGAAAAGCACAGGAGGTTACGAGGAGGTTCAATTCAAACTTCTGCCGAGCGCGACCTATGCAAATATTGGAGATGCTACAAATGTGTCACAAACATCTGAAATTGGTCGTTTTGATTTTATCCAATTATCCATTAGTGTGAACATCAAGAAGGTATCAAGATGATTCACAAGAAAAGACGGTTAACTTACTCCTCGCAAGCAAATGGAATTTGTATCATCGACAAAGCTATCCTTTCTTATGCACAGCTGCAAAGAATAATTGTAAGTTGTATTAGAAAATAAAAATTGTATATTATGAATAGTTGTATTGTGGTTGTAACTTATTTATATTAAGTTTATTAATCTCTATCTGAATTATTCTCACCTCTATATATAAGAGCTACAATACGAAATAACGAATACCTGTGCAAATTATTGAGAGAACTTTTGGTAGCTTATCAGAGATATATATCATATCATCAACGACTTCAGTCCAGGAAAGATATATATGTGGAGTAGGACGTGCCAGTGAACCTCATATAATCTCCAGTAAAACGCCATGCAAATCTGAGGGAACGCAGTGATTTTTCCCACCAAAGAGCTCCTCGTCGCACGGTGCCGTCGGTGCGCGCATGTGAAAGTTCAACCCTTACATACATATATACTTTTGCTTGACGAAAGTCTGAGAGCGACCTTTCATGGAGGGTTGGTATATATATATATATATATATATATATGTACACAAACACACACACACACCAAGATTTCCAACGGAAAATACTTATGCAAGCCTGCAATCAAACTTGGCAGCGCAGCTTCAATGATTATATTATAAATGTCAATAATTTCGAGGTAAAGAGGCAGATAATTAACTTAGCGAATAATTAATATGGGACAAATATAAAGGAAGACAGAGAGGTGAGTAACGGAGAAAGCGATTTGGATGATAGCATAAACAACACTTTACACATGTAAATTAGGATGCATATGTTAGCGTGGTCATGCCCGTACACGACGCCTGTATTTCTTCCCCCCCTGTCATACAATTCTTTTTTGTTTTTGAGATAACGAGGCGAAACTCGTCTCTGAGTCTCTGCTAACTCAAGAACCATAGTTTTCTACACACACGTATAGGACCGTTTTGAACACAGACGCGCACAGCATAGTAAAATTCCGGCCTGACGTCTGTCTCCGGACCAGATATAGAATACTGAGAGTTACACAGCCACCAGCTTCTCCGTAACCGCTGTAAACACGAGGTCCGGGCACATTTCTATTTCAGGACATCCTTGAGATCGAACCCGAGACGCACGGCTCACGAACCGCATGTCTATCGGTCAACCCAAGAGCGGGAGGCCCCCTGTCGTACAATTCACTCCTCGTTGTTTCAGCTGGCTCATATGTCCGCTCACGCACGTAAGTTTTCGGAAAAAAAATAAAAAACTAATAATTACTAACAGTGATACTATTATTATTAATAAAATATAAGGAGTTTAATGGTATCTTATTATATCTTAATATAATTATTTAATAATTAAAGTAAGTTTAAATTATATATATAATAGTTGTTATAATATTATGTAGTTTATATAATATAAAAAGTCCTATTTGTTTCTTTCTATATATCATATATATAATTTTCAAATTATATTTTTTTATTTATAAATTATATTTCCAGATTTATTTTTTATTCTCTCTAAAAAAGTAAATATAATAATCAATATAATTGAAATCATTTAAATAAATTTAATTATAAATTTTAAAAATAAATATTGTGGATGTGTCATCATTTTTTACACATGTCTGCTGGGTCTTCCAACGGCCCCTTATAGGAACGGGATCCTCTGTGGTTTCAATCTGGATCGTTTATCGGCTCAGTATATATCATAAGCATTTTTAATTACATTTTCATCGACTTATTTGACCTATTTTTAAGAAAATTTTGAACTATAAATTTGTAGATTTCGATATTATTTAGAACTTTGTAATTAAAATGTTGAACAATATGTCTAAATAATAATTAAAAAAAATTTATTTACCAAAAAAATAATTAAATTTTTTTTTATCATTATCTTAATATAATGTTTAATATTTTTTCGAAAAATTTTTAACTAAAAAATTATGAATTATATTAAAATATACAACTTTGTTCAAATTTTTTTATATTAAGATAGATCAAATAAATCGATAAAAATTAATTAAAATTAAAATATTTTGTGATGAACGGATGGATACTAATGGGATCCGGTCTTCCCCTTTTGTTAGAGCAAGTTGGTCAGTGTGACTCGTCGCCTATCGTCGGTTTGCGATTCGAGTGGGTCCGGATCTCAATGCGGATTCAGAGCCGACGCCTCCAGCCCATCACGAGATTCAGACCTCAGATTCCGACCCCTAAAATCGAAAGCATATACCACATCGCACTCTTTGGGCCCATTAAGCCTACAAAGGTTCCACAACCTTCGGCAGAGGCTGAGAAGGCAGGACACCTGGACTTTTGTGGTCCTGCGTCTCCCGCGCATGATAATCTAATTTTTGTGTGTGTGTTTGTGATGTGTATTGTTCTGAACTATCTTTTGATTCAATTGAGTGCATTGCCTTCTTCAGTTTGCCTTCTCCAGGCTGCAGCAAAAACACACATACATTACATATCAGAGTATGATATGGCATTAATGTGTTTGTTCACTGTTCAAATTCCACTTGCTAAAAGCCGGAGTTCGAGTTGATCTTGAGCTGGACAAGAGCTATATTACTAGGGTATGCTAACAATAACAATTGAATTCTCTGTTTATCGAGTCAAGCTCGATAACTCTTTTCGGTAAGACCTAGTAGGAGTCGAGCTTTCCTAGAGTCGAGCTTGAGCTACTCGCTAATAGCTTTTTAGTCCTTTACACCCTTATACGAGGGCCTTCATCTCTTTTCTTGATGTTTGGAGTGGGTGGGTGTGCTATACTGCACAGCAATAGATGCCTTTATGCTCTTGCAATCCCCCACTCCCAAGAAACAAAAAAAAAAAAGAAAAAAAAAAGAAGGAAATTCCTAGGATTATTGATATCCTCCATAAAATTTCTTCCAACGTTTCCATACCATTAATCCTAATATCTGCATATAATTGGATAGCAAGCTGACATTTGAACGAATTGGTTGAGAAGAAAAGGAACATCTGATAGAGACAAAAAGAGAGAATAAAGAAGAAAGGGCTGTTGCAACATGCAGAGACTATAGAATACAACTTTTTCTTTTTTTTAATCAATCATGCAATTCAAAAACTCTGCTTTATCACCAATTCACCACATGAGCATATCCATCCTGTTTTTCTACGAATCGAGCAAATACAGAAAAGTAGACTACAATGTCAGTAACTTGAACCTATATGAACCAAGGGTCTCTGGAATTTGTTTTCGAATCAAAATAAGCGCCATCAGTTAGAGAACATCACACCACTTCTTGTCAAAACACTATTATCTTTCGTGATATGCAGATAGCGAGCAGCAGCCAAACTACGAATGCAAGCATTTTGCTATGAGAGCAACCATGTCCTAACCCCTGGCTGATAATACATTAATACGATTCCTTGAAGAAACCTGTGATTGTTTCACAATCTTTGCATTTGCCCTCCCGTAATATCTTTGTCCTTGTAAATGAGCAGCTTCACCTTTGAATCCTATTTGCTGAAGCTGCATAAGGGCAACCATGCTAACTGCAAAAACAGCAGCATTTGCCAAGACTCCACCAAATCTATCTAATCCAAGATACTGCTTAGCCATTGATAAACTAGATAACAACATATTTACCAAAAGACCTACCCTTCCCTCACGATTGTTTATGTTCGTACATGATCTTTTACCCAGCAAATCATAGACGTTTTCGGGCAATACAAATTGGCCAGCATCATCTACATCACCTACAAATGCTAAAGCTTCTTCAATGACTTTGTACCTTTTGCCATGATGATCGGCGAGTCTCATTGCAAGGATTATTCTACTTTGCTCCAATCGCGCAAGTGAAACATCTTGCTCTGCACGTTGTTGTGTTCGAACATTCTGTAACCAAATGAGTTAAACAATGCAAGTGATTTACCCAACTTGCATAGCAGACAACAAAAATGACATGCAAAAAACATAATCCAGAGAGTTTCTTGGAACGCATTTCATATAGAATACCTACACAGAAATATAGGAACTTCATATAACATTTTCTATGTAATCAGCAGGTTAGTAACTGCAGTCACACAAAAGCTGAACAAGCTATCAAGCGAAAATCCAATTCCAAAATTTGAAGAAAACGATGAAAGAAGATCCTAAAATAATTCTGGACAGAAGTCATTCTTATAGTAGCGCTATCCGACGACACTTGCAAAACCTGTTCAGGGGCTGATACAAGAAAAGACTAGCAATACTGTTAAACTTCCAAAAGATAAAAGGTCCGTAAAGAAGATCCAATCACACAATTCAAACTGAAGAAGTATTGAAGAACGAAATTCAACACAATGAAAAGTATATCAAAAAGGAGGCCGAATACAAACAATACAGAAGGGCAAGTAATTGCATAAAAAGAGAATGGAACATCATCATCAAAGAGATGCACAGTTTCTTTGGAAGTTAATACGTGGAAAAATAACACAGGATTTTATAGTCCAACCAAGTCATGACAGTATAAAGTCAATGGCAGCCTATTCATAACGGATACAATACTGCAACTAATACTGATCCAGAAGGCAAGTGAAAAACACAAGTTTCAAGCACGATTTCAAATATTTCATACCCTTGAATCACATTACTAATTCTAAGTTATAGGACATCTGATGTTCATCTGCCTTTGTACGAGCTTAGATGCTAAGTAATAGACCATTTAAGCACTTCAAGATCTCATCCAGCATTTGTTAACAAAATGTTAGAACACCAGAATCATCAAACATCTATATTGTCCATTAGACATAGATGATGATTGTTGCAAATAACTCTTGTGTCCTATAATTAACGAAATACATAATCATCCGAATATCTGTTACTATGTCCAGCTTAAGTGGAGTTATACTGGTCAATAGGTGCAAACTTAACAAAGATGCTCAGACCATAGATGCTACAACGATTAACAAGCATATGTGATCTCAAACCTAAGAAAAACTTACTTGAAAGAACTCGAGCTGATCCTCTAGGTTCTCGAGAGCGGAACGAATAGCAGTCAGGCTCCGCGCCTCCGCAACGGGTCCAGCATCGCCGTCATTCTCATCAACCCTAAGGTCCTTCACGTAAAGGAACCCGTTCTTCTCCCCGCCGCCACCCTCGGCCCACGACGGCGGCGTGTGGCGCTTCTTGTCCGGCTCTGGCGGCGAGCATTTCCCGAGATTTGACATGGTTTTGAGGAAGTGAGAGCGGGAAATGGAGTGGATTGTGTCGCTGATCTTGTCGTGGAGATTCCAGATCTTCTCCAGCATTGCTCCAACTTCCTCTGTCTCCATTTCCCATCCCATCGAGTCCCGAGAATAATGTATGCAAAGGAATAGGAGAGAACAAGAGAAAACAGTAGCGAGGGAAAGCAAAAAAAGAAAGAAGCAGCTATTTATTTTCTCTTAAAAAAAAAGAAAAAAGAAAAAAGAAAAAAGAAAAAGAAAGAAGCAGCTATTTATATGGAATGGAAGCGAAGAATCGGATCCTAAATCCTCAATAGAAAAATGACATAGCTGCGTAACAGTGCAACTAAATGGGCATAAAAGGACAGGAAAATTTTAAGGTGCAATTACTTATCAGCCCAGTGAGCAAAGTTTTGTTCAGATCAGCCCCATGGATGGCTTCATCATTTCAACCCCCGGTGGCCAAAATTTATTTTTTTGGACAAAAAATACATCCGTACCCGTTAATACTTCGGAGCTTTAAATTAACTATTTAAAAGGTTTTTAAAAAGTTTTCAACATAAAAATGTTATATTTTAATTAGATTTATAATTTTTATATTAAATTTTTTTTAAAAAGTATTTCTAAATAAATATTTTTAAAATTTTTCTATTCCAGCGAATCAGTAGGTCGATCCATTAACATTTCGAAGTTTCAAAATATCTATTTATAAATATTTTTAAAAAATATTTAATATAAAAATTATAAATTTTATTAAAATTTAAAAAAAAAAATTAATTTTTTTTTTTCAAAAAATATTTTTAAATAGTATTTATAGGTGTCACAATGATGCTATACAAAAAGAGACATTTTCGTCCAAAACGGAAGTTGCCGCATATACTATGTAAATGAAAGTTTAAATTAATTAAAAATTATTAAAATAATATTGTTATAAAGTTATTTACCAAAATAAAGTCGCGCACGCCAAGTCAACACCATGTACGAAAAGTATTTCTTCAGAAACATTCTTCGCACTAGGAGAAAAGTGTGTTTTTTTAAAAAATGTAGTTCCTTAGGAAAAAGTGTTTTTTGAAAAGACGATATTCCTCTTATTTGCAAAAAATCAAATTTTTGTAAGTCAGGATAGAAAGTTTTTTGAAAAAACGTATTTTTCTTTTAGCAAAAAATATGGCTTGAAAATATTTTTAGATTATTTAGATAAAATTAAATAATTAACACCGTTTAAAATATATAACTATTTATCAAAAAATTAAAAAATATTAAATTTATATGTCGCTTCGGAGGTAGCGCATAGAGGAATTTGAAAAAATTTGTAGAATCAAATTTTGACGCTGGACGAAAAAGATATTTGATCTCCTCGACCGATCCTTTATGAGAGATAGATATTTGATCTTATTTTAGCACTTAGCTCCACTAATCAATTGACCCAATTCCGGTTGGTTTAATTTATGGGATAATGATCAATCAGCCCCTAGATTTCAAATCTCTACCGATTCAGCCCCTGGTTACTGTTTATGCCCCTCTCTTGAAAAATTTACATTTTCGTTTTGATCATTATATTAGTAATTTTTTGAAAAACTTTCAACATAAAAATTGTAGATTTGACGAGATCTACAACTTTAATGTTGAAAGTTTTTCCAAAAAATATTTCTAAATAGGTATTTTGAAGTTTCAAAGCTTAACGGATTTTGACGTGACATTTCAGAATCCGTTAAACTTCCGACCTCCAAAACATATATTTAGAAGTATTTTTTAGAAAAACTTTCAACATGAAAGTTGTAGATCTCGTTAAAACCTATAATTTTCATGTTGAAAGTTTTTCCAAAATATAGACCGAAACCGAGGTGTTGGGTCGTCTCATTTTTTGAGCCCCTGCGGATCGGATAGCAGGGGCTGAATTTGTATCGGCAGACCCTGCCAGGGGCCTGCCGATCATTGCCCCTTTATTTATCTACTGTAACTAGGCAGGCAGCCAGCAATTGGCGTTGAGAAACGGACTGAGGCCATGTGCTTGAATACGGGTGGTTGAACCAACAGGCTACACATGATGTTATTTATGTGTGTGCGCTTGCACTAGGACCTTTTACCCAACAGGCTAGAGGGAACCCCAGGACGCCTCGGCCGGAAGGAACTTAGAATTGGGCACAGCTGCAACGGGACGCCTCGGCCGGAAGGAACTTAGAATTGGGCACAGCTGCAATGGTGATCCAGAATCAAAAGAAAATACAGCACAGCTCTGAGAGCCGCCGAATGTCGGAGTGCGTTAACTGAGTCCCATTAAGGAGGACAAACCTCTATTGTTAATTATGGACGATGATCCTCTGCACCTGCTTCTATAAACTGCTTCATATGCTGATACTTAAATAAATATTTATATATTTTTAAAAAAAAATTAATATTAAAATTATAATTTTGATAAAATTTACAACTTTCATATTTAAAGTTCATTATTCTTCAACAAGTTGTAAAAATTGTTTTTAAAACCGATAAAACTCTGAAGCTTCAAAATATTTATTTAGAATTATTTTTAATTATTTTTAATATAAATATTGTAGATCCTATTAAAATTTATAACTTTTATTTTAACTTTTTTTTAAATATATATAAATATTCGTATAAGTATCGATATAATAAGCGGTATATAAAAATCTGTGCAGAAAATTCTTATCATGTTAATTACCTCTTCGGTCAAGACATATCTTTTGACCGAAAGGTGAAATGAATACTTTTCATTATTTGCACCCAACTCATAAAAACTCATATAAAAATATTTTTTTTAAAACAAAATTAACTACAAAAATTATTCATAGAAATAAGATATATAATATTGTTAAGCTAAATATATATTAATAATAGACAAAAATATTATGCACAAATAAGTTATTTATACATACTAACACGTTTGATAATATTTTGAAATATCTTATAATATTTTTAAAAATAATTTGAATTAAAAATAAGTATTTTATTTTCTGATTAATTTGGTAGTTCAAAGTTTTTTGTTAAAAATATATCTTAATATAAATTTTAGTAAATTTTGTATAAATATTTTTTTTGGACGGAAATGTCCCTATATATTTTTTATCATTTTGACACCCCAAAATACCTATCTAAATTTGTTTTTTGAAAAAACTTTCAACATAAAATTGTAGATCTTGATGACGTCTATAATTTTCATATTTTTTTCAAAAAATACTTCTAAATAGATATTTTAGGACTCCCAAGTATTAACTTGTCGACACGTTAACCCGTTGAAATAGAAAAATCTCAAAATAACTATTTAAAGATATTTTTGAAAAAAAAAAGTTAAAAATGAAAGTTTTAGATCTTATTACTACAACATTTATGTTGAAAGTATTTAAAAAAAAATACTTATAAATAGATATTTTGAAATTCTAAAGTGTTAACGGGTATATGAGTATTTTTGTCCAAAAAAATAAATTTTTCGGACAGGGGCTAATCATTAAGTAATCTGGTCGGAAGGAATGTTCAGCAATACAAATTTAACCCGACGTCTTAATAGCAATTAGCCCTAATATATATATATATATAACAAATTTAACCCGATGTCTAAATAGATATTAGCCCTAATATATATAACTCGGTATCAAATTAGTTGAGCGCCATGTGGCACTTCTTATAACTCAAAAATATGCCGCATGGCGTCTCTATTATCTTATTATTAACATGTGTCACTTAAATAATAACTATATAATTAATTATATATTTAATAAGAGTTTGTATTCAATAGATATTTAATGTATTATTAATAATTTTATTAAATATAAAAACTAAGTATAATTTATAAAATTTTATTTTATTTTATAATAATTTAAAAGAATTTGAAAGGTCATTATCAAATTCTTAATAATATATATAATTATATACAACATATACAAATGGGTGATCAAAATCGTAATTTTTGATATATAATGAAGAATTTTAAAGGTCATTATCAAATTCTTAATAACCTATATATAATTATATACAATATATACAAATGGATGATTAAAATCGTAACTTTAGGTATGTAATTTGGTATTTTTTTCTATAATTATATATGATAAATATAGTATAATATTTTAATAAAAAATATTATCTTATATAAAATTAACACCTTTAAAATAAAATAAGCTTTTGAATAGTATATATATATATAACTGGATATCACTACCATTTCACGTCACTCAAATAATTTTATATTTTATATATATATCATATGGTAATTATTTTGCTCTAATAATATGATAAATAAAATATAATATTTAATAAAAATAATTATTAATTTATATATTAAAATATAAAAAAATAATATTATTATTTTATGTTTGTGACTAATAACCGTGCACCGTACGGATTCAAAATTAGTTAATAATAATATTAATTTATTGCTATTCTTTGACAGACTATAATAAGAATTCGTGACTGATGCTCCGGGCAGCGTCGATGGCCGGTGGTCCAAACATCGTGCATGTGCCACATATAGAGGCTAAAACTCCAAGAGGCTATTTGGAAAATAATAAGATTTCCATCTGCCCCAATGCCTGTGAATTAAGTCAATTTTTACTTGTTGAATATTTATCAATTAATGCCGAATATTTATCAATTAATGCTAGTTCGACCGGTGGGAGGCATCTCAGAAAATATCATTATCCGAATTCAAGACCGCATGAGGTGAAATTTCTCACAGAATTTTTCGAAAGAAAAATTTTTATATCCCGTGACAGGAATTCCCATTCATAAAAAATATATATTCGGATCTCAGATTGTCAGTTGGGACTAGACAGAAGAATATTTAACACGTGAATTAAGTCAATTATCACTTGTTGAATATTTATCGATTAATCTACGGAGCTTGTTAGATGGAGAAGAAGGTGTTAATTGCAATTACAGTAATAAATCAATTTCAATCAAAATCACAAACGTCCTTTTGCTTTTTGCATATTTAGTCCACAATTAATAGATGTGGTGTGTTTTTCAATTTAATCTGGTTAGAATTATTATCAAAAGCTTTCATTTCGTTTTAATTGGGGATGACTTCTCAAAAAAAGAAAAAAAAATCAAAATCACACACGTGACGTGAAGCTATTTAGTGAGACAGCACAGTACGAACACTAAATAACGTTGTACACAAGGACAATGCACCATATTAATCAATTATGACCTATATAGAAAATTTGTCTTTCTTTTCGGTTAATGCGGGTAACATTAGAATCGCTAGCTCTCCTTTCAGTTTTTGCAAATTCTAGTTAGTTAGCTTGGCATTAATTGTTGTCTAAACAAAAGGCGTAAGCATAGCAGTTAGAATTTAATCTGCATCTGGTTTGACGACTGCTTTTCTAGATGTTTTTGATGACTAGTTTCGTAGTAAACCAAAGAGAATCTCCTTCTGACCTGACTTTGTATCTTGAAGGTGGCAATTTAGGTTACGGTTGAAAAAATAAGATGCGGAGTCAGGACCGAGCACTTCTTTGAATTGAGAAGACGTTGCCTACCAATTGAGAGATCAGACTTCAACGCATAAGACCGTGAGGTGCTTTTAGCGCAGCCGGGATTGATTAAAGTAGTTGATTTATTCCTCGATCGAGCATCAATGACCTTAAGGATCTGTTTTGATGGACAAAATCAGAGTGGAATGGAAAATTTATAAGGGAAAACAAAAAGCAGAGGGCATGTGTTAATTCATTCCGTTTGAATTTTCAAGAAAAAAAGAGGAGGGAATGAAAATGTAAGGGAAAATTTTTTTGTTGGACCAAGTTGAAATTTTCCTCCATAAATTAAGAGAATGGGAGGAAAAATATTTTTCACTGTTAGAATTAGAGAAAAAATTAGAGAAAAAAATACATACTTTTTGTCCATTTTTTTGTCCATTTTTTTTGTCCATTTTTTTTCATCTATTATTCAAATAATTTTGTTTTTCCAAATATTCTATATCTTCGACTTATATTTTATTTCTCAACATAATAATCATTTAAAGAATTATATAAATACTCAACTCATTA
Organism: Xerophyta viscosa; assembly: GCA_002076135.1. Lineage (NCBI taxonomy): Eukaryota > Viridiplantae > Streptophyta > Magnoliopsida > Pandanales > Velloziaceae > Xerophyta > Xerophyta viscosa. Next base: position 478,582 of record MJHO01000125.1, on the reverse strand, counting down.
AATTTTTTTTTTCAATATTTAATAATAAGCTCTACAGCTGCATGCACTAAGCGTATTTTACGCATCCATTCACCTCAAAATTATGGTAACACATATCAAGTGGTTGAAATAAGTTGTGGTATATGATAATTTTTATGTATCTTATGTATTATAAAAAACAATATACTATAACTATATTATGTAATTTTTCTATGTCGTTATGTATAATATTTTACATTTTATATCATTTCAAAAGTACATGTTGGTAATATGTAATTTTACAAAATATATTAATTATAATCTAATGTCTCTTTAACGTCTCCTAAATAAAATACTAAGAAAAAATATATACATGATGTTTATAATTAATTTAATTATATAAAATGTGGTATGATAAAACAAAGAAAAGGACACATGATATAGATAGAATTGATAGAAGATGCTATTTAATGCAAAATCGTTTTGATATTAAATTTTATATAATTATATACACTTAATATCTTTTTCTTTATATATTGATTTATCGTTGTTTAATTGGCATGCTTAACACGTTTCAAGAACAACTATTTTGTATCGTACAAATGCGACAACTAAACAAATCACATATAGTTACAAAAAATGGGACTCGCACAGTGAATAAGAAAATGCCTCGTATTACAATTCACACAATTCTAAGACTTTAGCCAAAAATATGTATTTTTTTTTTATTTTATTTAAAAAAAACAAACTAAGAATATTGGAGGTCGAACTGATTTTATTTTATTCTAAACATGAAATATTTGAACCACATAAATTGTTTTTATCCTATTTAATGGGTCGAAGTTGGAAAAAGAAATGCGAAGAATCATCAGGCAATGATTTTGGCTTTTTTTGCATAATTCTGCATTAAAACAAATAATAAAAAGAAAAAAACTATTCGGCCCAATTCGCGCTATAATTCAAAAATTGCGTGATTCTAGAATAATATAAATAAGTCAATTTTCTGCTGCCGTTCTGGGTACGTTTAGTTTAAAATATTAAGTTCTTTTTTTTTTCAAATGCTATTTTTATATATTATGTATCTATCTATATGTTTTGCTGGTAGTACACTGCATTGACCTTAGATTGGGATGATGTTGATTTAAGAGAGTTTTCCACTCTGGGTACTTATTTATATTTTGCTGTTAAAAAATAATCAAAAAAGGATTTTCTAATAAAAAAAAACTTCAAATTCAATTTCTTGACTTAGTTTTTTTGTACAGGTTATCACAAAGGGGTATTGATATAAAAGAAATAATATTAAAAAAATTATACTTTACCTTTTATTTTATTATAATACTACGTCTATCCATATATATATATATACAAACACACATATCAAATCAGGTCCTGGCTAGGTGAAGGACGGTTAAGAAAAAATTAGATCTTGGCTAATATCTCTGTTTGATTGAATTATTCTTGTGCTACTCAAGCTCCTAGACCTTTCAAAGACCGGTTCTCATGAATGATCATTAGTGCAGCAATAGCATTGATGACGTGGTCTCTGATGTACATGTCTAGGGTTACATGCGCAGCTCGCCGAGGTGAGAACTGGCTTCGGATCATCTCTTGAATTGTTGTGGGGGTGAATATACTCCCAAGGTCTGCTTTGTGCGAGATATTTGTAGACTTTACAGGCCTAATTTTCGTGGGCTTACCTATCTGCATTTATGGACATTACTATTTTTTCTTTTTGATACGTTGCAGTCCAAATCTAAACTCCAGCAGTCATAACACCCCTCATGTTTTCATCAATTACTTATATACACAATATGCAATATACACTACATATTATTATCATTGTTTCCATATGTAATAAAATAACATGTTAGGTAGGAAGAACCTTACAAGAGTGATAACGATATATGCACAACTGATAAATTTGTTTAGATAAACAGCTGCATCATTTTTGTCATATTTGGTTATAAAATAATATTTTTCCCCAAATATTCACCATCTTTCCGTTTTTAATATACTAATAATTGCTTTTTATTTAAGTGGTAGAACCATTAATTTATTTTTATTTTTTTAAAGAATATGTGTTATTTCAAATAAGATGAGCAATCTTTTCAGAAAGTACGAAATTAAGATCTGATGAAATTCAACAATCTATATCGTAAATTTTTAAAATAGTTGGGGTACTATGTATGGATTAAACACTAATTTATTGGATAATACAAAAGTATAGTTAACATTTAAATAATCATACACAAAGACCATAAATATTATCCTTAAATTAACCTTGCAATTTATATTTATTAATAAAATTTTAAATATATATACATAGTTAAATTATTATTATTTTTAACTAATAGTTGTGTATTGGTAGGTCATAGGTTCGATCGCAAAAGTATCTGGTTGAAAAGGCTTTTATATTGACGCGTTTCGTTTCTGATCGAAACGTAGAGCAGAAATGGTACGTCAATATTAGTATATTTTAAAAATAATATTAAATATACAAAATTCCATTACCATCACCACTCTTAAAAAAAAAAAATCTAAATTTCCCAAAAACGACATATCAGATCTCAAATGCGGATAATTTGACTCGATCCAAGAATTGCATCATCAAAACTTATCAATGGATATGATCACAAATTCACAAAGCATAGATCACTAATTTAAAACTTGTGGTTAATCGGTAGATATATAATATATTGAAAATTGAAAATGAATGTGAGCAAAAAATGATTAGATAAAATGTCAGGGCTTACTGTAAAGAATAAAAAAAGAAATCGAAAGAAAAGTAAACGGAAGGATTTGATTTTAAAGTGGATTAGATGAAGAGACTCTTTCAATTTCTATAAGATAACATCAAAAGAATTTATTTAAGTCGAAAATTTTATGATCTCTTTCAATTATATTATTATATTTATATTTTACACTAATACAAATTATAATAATTATATAGATGTCTCCGAAACACGGCCGGACACATGTCGGACATGCCGTAGAAGTCTCCGTTAAAGTGTTCGACACACGTGTCCCTATTTTTGTCAGTTTTCTTATAACTTTAAATAGAAAAATGAAAAATGATTTTTTTTTTCACTTTCTATTATGTAATTTTTATTTTATTTTTACTTTCATCAAATGCTAGGAAGTGAGAGTCATTAGTATTTAGTGACGATTATTAATAATTTTTTTAAATAATTAAATATTAATATATAATAATAAATTAATATATTTATAACTAGAAAATATTATAAAAAATTTATAATAATAAAAAATGTCATTTTTGATAAATAATAAAATAATAAAATAATAAATAATACAATAATAATAGAAAACAAACTACTACAAAAAATAAATAATAAAATATATTATTTTAATTATATATAATTAATAATGTATTATTATTTTTTAAAAATAAATAAATAAAATTGCTAAATAAATTAAATAATATTTTTTTAATTATTAATTAATAAAAAATAAATTAAATAGTAATAATTTCTAAATTATTATTAAATATTAATTTATAAATTATTTTTTTATTTACTATTAAAAAATATTTTTTATTTATTATTAAAGAATTATTTTAAATTATTATTAAAAATTATTTTTTATAATTAAAATTTTTTACTTAATTTATACTTTAAAATACAAAATAAAAAATAAAACACAAATCTAATTTATTATCACTTTCCATCTCAATATTTTTTTTATTTATTTTTCATCTTGACTTTCTTATTACTTTTTTTAAAAAATATTTTATTTTACTATTTTTTTTCACTTTTCTATTTTGCATTCAAAATACAAAAGGCCCTTACAGTAAATCCGGTAAGCCTGAGAATGAGTGATCTATAAACTTCCACGTAATGAATGGGCCAGGCGAAATTTTCAACAAAGTACACCGCGGGCTTTGATGGGCCCAATCGTTTTCTATTGAGAAGGACATTTGTGATTTCTCGAAACCGTCTTTATCAATTTAACAACTCATACAGTCATACTTTTCGTTTCTCTGTAGAATAATCGATATCTTGATTATCACTTTTGCAACTTTGGCATCTTATTATTATGTTTGGCACTTCTAGATTGATCCCAGTAAGCAAGTATGCACAATTCTATTTTACAACATAAGAATGTGGAACAATTATCGGTAAAAGCCATGCTCCTTTTGTAGCTGTAGTCTCTAGTCATCCTTTCTTTTTTTACAAAAAAAAAAAAAAAAAAAAAAAAAAAAAAAAAAAAAAAAAAAAAAAAAAAATCTGAGTATTATAAGTGTGTCGGAAAGTCGCCCCTGTCCAGCCAATAGCTAGGCAACGACACCTCTCTTTTAACATAGCTAAGCACATTTTATTCGAGACGAAGAATATGAGCTTGTGTAGAGCCCATATCAGTTTGATCTTATACTTCACAGATAATTTTTCACATAGCCTCTATTTTGGCTACGCCAACTAAAATAGCTCTTAACCATGTCTTACGTGCCGGTTTTCGTAGCAAAGGAGCTTATTTTGCGATAAATAACTAACTGTTGTGCTCACATTCAATATCACATTTTGTTCGGACAGATAAATCAAGATTAGGTCAATTTATTATCCGGCATAATAATCCGACACGCTCATTTGAAGCTTCGAATATGGCGTAATAGTCCGATTAGACATTAAATTCAATCCAATTCAGCTCAGATAATTCAGAATTGACATACCGTAGCTAAATCGATCATAACACAGATTATACATGTCCAAATTACGAGCAACCAATTTTACATGAAAGCCAACTCGATTCTAGACCATCATATAAAATTCACATTAATTGGAGTATATTTATTTGATGAAATATATTTATGTATTCAGTTTAGTGCCGGCTCGGCTCAGATCGACCAAGAATCGATTCTGATATTATAACTTTTTGTACACATGTCCGAATGGGTTCAAACCAATTTATATAAAAATAGACTCGTCAAGATAACTATTTATAAAATTTGAGTACGTTTGGATAAGATCTAAACACGTTTCTAGATTTCTTACTCGCATGGGTTCTTGGCACAAAATTCCATTAAATGCATAAATATGATGGAGAAAAACAAGAGTGGCTATAGAAATTTTCATGAAATTTGTAACTGTTCAAGAACGAATAGACTTTAATCTCCGTGAATAAGTCTCCCATCAGATTTGTAACTGTTCATGATTAGATTGTGGACTTATATTCTCCTTGAAAAGGTCTAAATATCTATAAATAGACCCAAATTTGAAGAATGAGGGGGCAACGACACAGAGAGAGGAGGCAAAATTATAGAGGTTTGGAGAGAAAGATAAAGAATGAGGGAGTAGGTGAGGACTTGCTACCTCTGGTTCTTGCTCTAATGCTTCTCTATTCCATATACTTGTTTCTTCGTCGGATGCTGCATGAGATCATTTCCTAGATTGAAATCAGAGCTTGAAAGAAAAGAGACGACTTCTCAAACATACCATATGCTTTAAGCTATTTTATTTTATTTTATTTTTTGTTTCTGTTTTATATAGGTACTGTTAATATACTTTTAAATATGTTAAATATAGTGACATTTTATACACATACTCCATCATGTTATATTTATATGCCAATAAATATTCATCTTCAAATATGATAGGTTTAGTGAGTTTTTTTTTGGTGCTTCTTGGAAATAGTTTTATTATAAAATTTATATACATTAAAAATATTTTTTGAAAAGTTTAAATATGTTGATTTAAATAGGTTGCATGCTTTATATTTTCTAAAATTAGAGATTGCATATGCGCATAATTAATGATTAGTCATATATTCATCGAGACGAGGTCCGAATATATTTTAAATATTTTAAAATCTCACTTTCACCTAACAAAGAAGCCAAGCCAAGCAATTAGTTATTATTATGATAACTAATGATTTATCATTTTTCTCCAACTTTTTTATATATATTTTTCTTTTGATTCTTTCTCACAAAAAATTAGAAAGAGACCAGATAGTGATTGTTAATAATATTTTATTAGTATTACTATTCATTAATATTTTTATATTACTATTATTAAATCTTTATTTTGGATAGAAAATTTCAAAATATTATTTTAATTTAATAATAACTAATTATAATATTAAAGTTTTCCTTATTATTAAATAATATAATATAACAATAAAAAATGATTTTTATTATTTCAAATATTATTAGATTAAGTAAATATTAGTTCCTCAATTATATTTCTATAAAAAATATTTGAAATTATTTTTATTCCACCGTATTTCCATCTAGACAAAAAAAATCAAATAACTCCATCATTTTTAGCTTTTTTACTTGTCGATTTATTTATTTTTCCATTTGGCTTTTAAAGTAAACAACCCCTGCTTTATAGTAACGAGCAATCTGTATTCGGTGGTTAGCCGCAAGCATCAGCGACTGCTGCTGATGAGTCCAGTCCACCCGCTATTCATAATATAATAACAAATACAGAGTAGTTGATATTTATATGCATTATATAATTGATTATTGTCCTTTGCTGTATCTCGGTCGTTGAACGACGCCCTCTCTCTTGTGTTCTTATAATCTTGCATTCTCATATCTCTATAAAATGGTCTGGACAGCAGCTCGTTCAAGTAGTTCACGGATTTGACGACTTTCATGTTTTGATTGTTTTTGTCAAAGTACGAAGTTTACGTCCTCGGTAAGATTTCCGTTATTGTACTTTTAAAGATTAAAGTTGATAGTAGTACCCTTGAACCCCGTGATTAGCTTTTCTATTTGATTTTGCTATATATTACTTCATTTTGACCACTAGAGAAGCTAAAATTCTCGTCAAATCACGTTCTTTTTGTCCGTGGCCATAAATTTGCTTGTAAATTCTTCTGTTGTTACTTTTCATGCGACTTTTGGCATGCAACTGTTACTTTTTAAAATAAATTTTGAAATTTTGGGTGTTCATTTTGAGAAGTTGGGAGCTTTTTGGATAAATCTCTATTTGATCATAGTTTAGGAAGATCTCTTTTAGTTTCCTTTAGGAGAAAACTACTTTCTCTCTTCCATAAGTTTGACTGTTAATCTTTCTGTAACTTCATTTTGTTCCTCTACAGTTAGATTCGATCTGGTTTACACATAATTTAGATTCTGATTCTTCTGCTGTATACTTTCTGTAACTTTTGGTCGTTCACCTGCATATTTATGTGCTGGAATTGTTTGTTATCAGTTAGTAAAGTTTTGTCCACTTCTAGGCTCTATAAAGATCTAGCATACCAAAGCATCTTCTAAGAAGGATTTGCGAGAGCTTCGATATGTTCGAGAAAGGAAGAGAGTTTAGCCTTGAAGATGTAATTCAGGAATTTGAAGCAGCAACAAAAGCTGCTGATGCGGTCCAACGAGAAACACTGAGAAAAATTCTTGAGAAGAATGGTGAGGCAGAGTATCTGAGGAGTTGGGGGCTAGGAGGGAGAACAGATGTTCAGAGCTTCAAGGCCTGTGTTCCGCTTGTTACTCATAAAGATTTGGAGCCTTACATTCAAAGAATTGCTGATGGCGATGAATCACCTATTCTCACAGGGACGCCTATAACTTGCATATCTCTAAGGTATTTAAAGTGCCCTTAGCTCGTTTTGCATATGAATTTTTAAGCTAAAAGTATTGATCTTTCGGTGTTATTTCTGCCTTACAGTTCAGGTACAACACAAGGAAAGCGCAAATTTTTACCATTCAATGAAGAGCTGGTGGCGAACACTATGCAAATTTACCGAACATCATTCGCTTTTAGGAATATGTATGTTGAGCTCCTTCCATTGTTACCGTTCATTTTGAAATTTTATCTTCTTTTTGCTAAGTAGCCTAAGCACTGTTATCTATCTACGAATTGTTTTATACCTTTCTTTTTTATTCCTTGTTAGATGATTTCTTAATTGATTGGTGAAATAGGAATCCAGCTAATTTTAAGGAAATTTGTTTTCTTCGTTTACTTCTGATTCAAATCTTTCCTTTTTTAGATGAAAACTCTTTCCTTTAATTTTGTTTTGAAGTTTTATGTGAGTTGTATTCCTCTGATGAGAGGATGAAATGATCTATGGCAGGGAATTTCCAATTAGCAATGGAAAGGGACTCCAATTCATCTATGGCAGCAAACAGTTCATAACAAAAGGCGGACTTACGGCTACAACTGCCACCACAAATGTATTTCGTAGTCCTCAGTTCAAGCATACGATGAAAGACATACAATCCCAGTGTTGCAGCCCTGATGAAGTTATATTCGGTCCCGATTTCCATCAGACCTTATACTGCCACCTCCTTTGTGGGCTGATCCACTCCGATGAAGTCCAGTTCGTATCTTCGACATTTGCTCATAGTATCGTCCATGCATTCCGAACATTTGAGGAGGTCTGGGCGGAACTATGTGAAGATATTAGGCACGGACTTCTTTCCAGTAAAATTACAGTACCGTCCATCCGTGAAGCGGTTTCGAAACTCCTAAAGCCCAATCCTGAACTGGCTGATTCTATTTACAACAAGTGTACGAGATTAAGTAATTGGTATGGTATGATACCAGAGCTGTGGCCAAATGCTAAGTATGTTTATGGAATTATGACTGGAGCTATGGAGCCATATCTTAATAAACTAAGGCACTATGCAGGGAGTTTGCCATTGGTCTGTTCAGATTATGGTGCTTCTGAAGGATGGATCGGTACAAATATTAATCCTAAATTGCCTCCTGAGTTAACAACGTTTGCAGTACTTCCTGATATTGGGTACTTTGAATTTATCCCTTTGAGAAAGAAACATGAGGAGCTAGGGCCAGGGAACAGCCCTTCCACTGCACACTACATAGAGTTAGAGCCAGTTGGTTTAACAGAAGTTAAGATCGGCGATGAGTATGAAGTTGTAATCACCAATTTTGCAGGTATGGAGATGCCATTTCTATATCTTATTCACGCTTACTTCCATTACTTTGTAGCACAAGCATGAGTTTAAACTGTATTTATATTTTTTTTCCTGCAACTCAGTGTGTATTTAGGTTAATGTTTCTTTTTTTTTTTTGAGAAATCACTTGATGGTAATGTTTCAGTGACGTGCAGATAACACGAACATAATTTACAGTAATGTTACATATTAAATTTAGTATTGGAAGAAAAAGATAACAACTCTTGGTGTTTTCTTTAAGTAGGTTAATGGTATCATCTTCATCATGCTGCAACAGATTTTTTGTTTAATGCAGCCGTACGTATTGCGCTGATAAAAATAGGGCCCAAAAGGTTGGTCATCTTAGTCTTTCTTTTAAAAAAAAACGTTAATACATTTAAAATGAATAAAAATGAACAAGTTGGTCTCATATTCAAAGTTTATCCACTCTTTTACAGCAAGTCGTCTGACGGTCATCGTGTATGATTAGTAAATTCGGTAGGTTGTGTGCTTTAACTTCTTGTAGACATATATTTGGAGTACACATGCGTTGTCTTCTCTTGTTTTTCATAGTTGTTGATGGGACTTGTGCAATTTAAATAATCAACAAGTAAAGGATGTTATCTCAGCACGATGGTGACCTTAAAAAATCTTCCTTTGGAAATTTGGTTCCATCCATTTAAGTTATTCATATACCTGTTTCAGTCTTTTATTCAACATAAAATTGCTTGCTATATGCTATACGTATAATTTTTCTCGGGCGGCAGAAATATGTATGCCTGGTCTACACTTGTTTATAACTATTCAGACTTCATGATTTCTAATATGTAACTCAGACTCCCGAATCTCATGTGCTATATAAACCAGAATTACTTGAAAACTACTCCATCATTGTTATGAACTTTTCTTTTTAAAAAAGGAACTTAGGCAAATAGGGTAATTCTGTTAGTTTAATCTGAAGTAGTCCATCTTTTCCTTGTGTTTGCGCAGGTCTATACAGATACCGTCTGGGCGATGTCGTGAAAATAGGTGGTTTTCACAACTCTACACCACTACTACAGTTCATATGCAGGCGAAGTCTGTTACTAACGATCAACATCGACAAGAACACTGAGAAGGACCTTCAATTAGCAGTTGATGAAGCTGCAAAGCTCTTAGCGGTGGAGAAGCTCGAGGTCATAGATTTCACAAGCCATGTTGATGTACTAACGGATCCAGGCCACTACGTGATTTTCTGGGAGCTAAGTGGTGACACAAGCGAAGAAGTCCTGGGTAATTGTTGTGATTGCCTAGACCGAGCCTTCGTCGATGCAGGTTATGTTAGTTCAAGGAAGGTAGGTGGCATCGGGCCTCTTGAGCTCAGGGTAGTTCGAAGGGGAACCTTCGAAATGATTCTAGAAAATTATCTCAGCCACGGTACTGCAGTTAGTCAGTTCAAGACACCACGGTGTGTCGGGTCCAATAATGCGACGGTCTTGCAGTTGCTGTGCAGTAACGTCACGAAGAGCTATTTCAGCACTGCATACGATTGATCAAGAAAAGTTGCTAAAGTTTAAACCAGTAGGTGATGTTTCTGTAATCTCTGTTCATGCTAGTGAAACTCCTGTACCTTTGTTTGATTTTCATGTTAATGAAAAAAAAAAAAAAAGTTATTGTAATTTTGTGTGTGTTTCAGTGTTATGGCAATTTTCAAGTCTCCTTCCAGTGTGAATGGATAGTTTAATCATTAAGCCGTTTTTGACTGGTTCAAGGATGATTTAGAAAGTCTGGCCATGTTCCAACCAGTGGTCATTTCTTACTCAAGTGTGTTCCATGAAGGCACATGGTGGGTACCTGATGCATATTTTATAAATCCAATAAGAAAGAAAAGGACATCATTTGTTTAAGATTTCGTAATTATCAAGGTTTTAAGTAATGCAGAGATGCTAAAAAGGTTTGGATTTATGAAAAGGTGATGAAGCAGCAACAAGGAAGTGAATGTCACTTTCTGGAGCAACCAGACTTTCTTTTTTTTTCTTGATATAACGATGCGGTTTTCGGTAACATCCCAAATTATTATATTGGACAATATTTTTTTAACAAATTCTGTAGTCTGTATTAGTCTTGGACCTGGTCATCAAGCAAAATCCCATTCTGGCATGTCTCTGAATCAGACATAAAGTATTATAAGTTATTCAATCACCAGTATAGTAAATTTTGGCTGAAAATATGCCGAATTACCTATTCTCCATCCAAAGCGCTATGGGGGTTCAAACATGTGACCTATACTTCATAAGAGATAAATAGGCCGCACACGGGCAAGATAATAAAAACAATTAAGAAGTTGAGCAAGTGGATTTCAGGGAGGCCGAGGAATCAGTCATCAGTTGATCTGTTGCATTGCATCTAGTCATCTATTTCCTTCAGATGACGTTCAAAGTTGCTGAATTAGTATGGTCTCTGTGTTTGTATTCATCAGCCATGAGTCAGAGTCTGTGGCCTATTTGATTTTAAATTTGTTAGGCCTTTTGTGTGCCAGTGTGTCCCGCTAATTAGATTTGGTATTTATGCACCTCTAAATTGGGGATTTAGGTATTGTTTCATACAATCCTTTGTTAGTATAGAAATAGAAAAAAGGCTTTCTTAATTTAACATAATTTTGTAAAAATTTAACCCATATGAAAATATGCGAACACCCTAATAAACACCTACGAATATCCACGAACATACGAACACCTACGAACACCCATAAATACGAATATCCACGAATGGACACTAGAGGCATCTGCGATACACTCCCTACTAACTTATTTATCCTCACGATTTACACTTTCACTAGAATACAAACACCTATGAGCACCCGCGAATATACACGACACCTGCGAACATCCACAAACACCTACGATATCCACCAAAAAAAAAAAAACCTAGAAACACACTACGAATACAAAGAAAAAAGAAAGAAAATACTGCTACATTGTTCGGAGATGTTCGTAGTGTTCGCATAAGAATAAAAAATCAAAGATATTTTTATTATTTTATATGATAAGGGGTACAAAAATACCAAATATAATAAAGGGACACAAAATTACAAATTTAAATTAGCGGAGGTTTAAAAACACAAAAGGCCCAATTTGGTACATTACAAGATAGGTCCAAATTATTTACAGACAGTACACACAGTATTAATAACTAAACAGTAAACTACTAATTATATATATATATATATATATATATATATATATAAAAATATATATATATATATATATATATATATATATATAATAATAATATATATATATATAAAGGAGAAATAGACTAGTAGTAGTTGATTGTTTAGTCTATTTCTCTTGTATAAGAGAAATAGACTAGTATTAATAACTAAACAATCACCTACTACTAGTCAATTTCTCTTTTATATATATATACATATATATAAAAGGAAAAAGAACGGCTATATATCTTCTTTTTTTTTTTAATGTGGGGTAGCCCACCATGAACCACCCCTAATGACATCTACCATCATCAAAAGAACCGGTGCTGAAAAGAACCGGTGCTGCCGACGACGGGTGTAAACGTTGGAGGTTGAGCTATCCTCTGGGTCCAGAGGGAGAAATTTAATAGACAACTGCTACATCAGTCTCTAAATTCTCTAATTACTTTTTAAACTTATAAAAAAAGTTTCTTATAATATTCATGTCGAAGTTATTTTCACAATTATATTAATATTTTTTTAAAAAAAATTAACATAAAATTATAAATTTTGATGAGATCTATAATTTTGTGTTTAATATATTTTCAAAAAATGTTTAGATGTTTTAAGACTTCAAAATTTTAGTGGGTTTCAAGATCAATCGATTAACTTGTTAAACTTCAGAGCCTCAAAATACCTATTTAGAAGTATTTTTTTTTAAAAAATATATTTAACATAAAAATTATAGATATCATCAAAAATTATATTTTTTATGTTGAATAATTTTTAAAATAATACTTCTAAATAAATATTTGATGATGTTAAAATTAATAGATAAAAATAATATGTTATTTGTCAACTTTAAATATGAAAGGGTAGGATATGGAAGGCTCCCTTAAATTTCAGTTTCGACTAAGACTTGAAATATGGATCCAAAGTATGTACTGGGCTGCTGTTTGATCCCAGTTTAAGAGGGAAATTTAGCCCAACCTTAAATGTGTTAGATGGCATTTGAGAGTGTGCGTTGCAAGATTCACCAGAAGAGCCTTCTTAAATAGGTAATAGGCTACTCGGCAAATTTTCAACCGAGTTAACTAAAAATGATAGCCGGATAATCTCAGTATTTTATATCTAATTCGGATGCGGATGTCTAATCGAGGTTTTATTTTCTGATCAGATCCAGATCAATATGAGCTAGAGAGCTTGCTTAAAAAATAGTGCAAATAAAATAAGTTAATATATGCCGCATAAATTTTTTTTTCTCGTTATCTCAAAACAATCATTATATTTACATTAATTTTCTCTATTTACTATCAATATATCTACGTCTATTTTGCGAGATATCGCGGTGGTAGAATGAGCTTGAAAAAACAAAACCTTCCCACACTGGGTGTTCGATTGACCTCCGTCATCGTTTGCTCATAATTGCGCTAGTGGGAATGCCATCTTTTCTCACATTAATGACTTCTTTGACTAAGGCTGTTATTCGGGCCCTTTAATGGATTGTATTTGTACCTTGGTTGTATTTAATTTTTTGTTAGTACTTTTGGAGAGAGAATATGTGTAAATGGCTCAACTATTGGGACCATGCAGGGTATGGGATTGGGTGGTTTGTACCTTATTACATGGTTCTTTTGGCAGCTACATATTGATCCATGCAATCATTTTTCTTTTTTTTTTTTTTTGGGGGGGGGGGGGGGGGGGGGGGGGGGGGGGGGGGGAGGGGGTCATATGTACAGAAAAAAAGGGGAAAGCTTTTCAAGAGTGCAAATTTAGTCAGGTTATAATCGCTGAAACCAGAAAAAAAAAAAGTCAATTTTTGGGAGTATAATTTTATTTATTTTGAGGAAGGAATGTATTCGATAGCTTAATTTACTTTTATTTTGAGATAAAATACATTGTCTTTATTAAATTTAAAAAAAGAAAGGACATTCACCGGTCCCAACTGGAAGGTAGGTTTTGTAACGTACAAAAATTAAATGGCAAATAGATTAACATGTTATTTTATATTATTCCCATTAACATGTGGAAAACAAAATATGAAAAGTGAGCCAAAGTAAGTGAAATGACTTATCTTTTATTGGTCACGTAAAACAGATTATACATATTTAAATAAATAACTAAATAAAACTAATGTAGCCCTCTGCCAACAATCAATTAAATGTGTACTCTACAGCCAAAAAATAAAAACTGATTTTTATGGATATTTTTATGAGAAAAGAGAGATAAATATCCTCATGCTTTTATGTTTTTGAATGCATACTGCTGAAACCCTCCTGTTCTTGTCAAAGTTGTCTTCTTTTCTTTCGCAGCCTTTTTCCTCCACCTGATCAACTTAACCTTTTCTCTCTTTTTTTTTTCCTTTTTTTCTTTTTTATAAATCGTAGTACGAGAAAGATTAACATGATTAATTATGTGATAATTTATTTATTTTATTGCGGCCACTATTTACAGCACATGAATACATCGAAATTTCATGAAGCTTCTACTTATCAACACCATAAACAATCATGCAGGCTAATCATTTCTCAAAATTACCATAAAGTTAATCGTTACTCGACCCTAGTTTCTCAATTTCTGGATAATCTTTTGACGTTTATCAGCCGGTTGAGGACGATAAGAAGGTTAACTTATCTAAGATATGCGTTGACTTTTTGTTATTATTATATGGTAAATATATACATCATAACTTTTTAACTTTCTGCCTCCTGCCGCAGAAGACCTTGCTTACTGTTCTATTTAACTTATTTATTTATTTATTTTTGGTATTGACCGTCGAATTCTGTTTGTATCATATATTTTGACTGAAAATGATACGCATTAAGATAGAATTTCTTTTAACTATATTTTGCTGAAAATTTAACTCTTGACTTATATTTAAATTCAGTAAGATTTAAAATACCTCTAAGGACTTGCTATAAAGTTTTTTTTTTTTTTTAAAAAAAAAAAAAAACTTAGGAGTAGGAAAAATTATATAACATACTAAAATTAATTATTTCGCATTTAAAGACTTTTTTAAAATATCATTTTTAGAATATTGTGGGGCTCATGAAGCCTTGCTGCCTTTGATATTAATGAAAGCGTTTTCCAAATTATCCTAAGCCTTGCCATATTGGAATATTGTGAGCTTGACTGCAATCATATTATTATTCCAAAACTAGTTTTACACCGTACGATACACGGTAATAAGTCATATATATACATAATAATGTTGAAAAATTTAATTATCTATTTTTTATATTTTAAAATTTATACAAACCTTATTCTATTTAAATATTATATTTTATTCACAATATATTTTTGGGGTAAGAAGAAATGTCAAATTTATACACAAAATTATTAGAGAATTTACATTAAATAGTAAATGTACGCGATTTAAAAATTTTGTACATAGTAAAGTTTTATTTTAAAAAAATTAACGTTACATAAATTTTATGCTAGATTTAGATTATTTTTTATAAATTATTATTTTAATTAAGTATTTATTATTAATATTAGACCTTCATATTTTTTTTAAAAAGTTAATAACTTTATAAATTTCTATCAATTAATACAAATATCATATGTCTTATTTAGAATAAAAATAAATGTCATATGGCATACAAAAAATTATTCAAAATATCGTATGGCATAACGACTTTCATCGTTCAGTTTATATATATATATATATATATATATATATATATATAATATATAACAGGGAAGATTGCCATGTCGGAGGCATTGCCTGCTTTTGATATTAAGCTCAGGTTCAGTCTTGCCATACCGGAAGCCTTTTTTTAAAACTTTTTTTTTATTTTTATTTTTATTTTGACCGTTGAGTTCGGCCTCTATCCTATATCTCAACCGAATAAAGCGGTAAACAGTAGACCCTTACAACTATGTGTAGTTAAAATTTGAACCGCCAATATATTCTTCATAAGAGATAGTTCTTTAATTTTTTTTTTTTTCAATATTCAATTTTACTAACCAACTCGGCCAACATTGGTCGGTTTAAAACTCTTGCTTTCAAAATAAAAAATAAAAAAAGGGTTACAGGCTTGGACCGATCTACATGGATCTCCTGGACACGACTGGAATTGATCATGGGCGGACGTGGGCTAGATGGGCTTCAATGGGCGAATGCAGGATGCATGCTGTACACGGTGCGAGCTGATTGTGAGCTTTCATTGCAACCAGCTGTTGGTAGGGAATGAAACGAGTCAAGTTGCTCGCCAGTGATTTCAGCTCAAACTTATTTAAATTCAACTTAAACTCGAATTAAGTTTGAATACCAACTTAAGAAATTAAATTAGTTAAGCCTAAATATTGTATTATTCGACTAGCGAATCTAAACAAAATTTTCTTTTTTATTCAAAAGAAAACTTACAATAACATTATTTAAATCGAATCTGAGCTTGGCCTATAAAATAACATTATTTAAACAAAAAGTTAGTTAACGGGAAGCAAGCCTATCATGTTTTCTTTTCTTTTTTTTCATTTTATTTGTTCTTTGTCTTCTTCACTGGATGAACTTTACCTTTTAAAAACGATTTAAGTGCAGACGATGTAGTGTTGTTCTTTTACTTTTGTTCTGCTTTGCTTTAACAAAAGTACGTTAGAAGAGATGGACCCATACCCATTGACGAAGTTTCCTAAGTAGATAGAATCCATTAATTGGCTTTATTTTTCCTCTTTAATTATAATAAAGATAAAGCAGTCTGCTCCCAATTTCCAACAAACTGTTTGCAGAAGCATCGTGCAAACCTTTTTAGATTATTATTATGTATAGTTAAAGATAATTTATAGACAGCACCGATCTATAATCCAATAATCGATGAGTTTTAGATTTTTATTGGGACATGCAGATAACCTTTTGTCACCCTCCTCAGAATAAAGAGAATAAATTTTTTTGCACTATTATGGATGAAAATTTATAATATTTGAATTAATTGCATTTTATAAGATAAAAATTCATCTGTCATAGAGTTCTAGATCATTGTGTTTTTAATTATTGGGGATATTTATGTGGCCAATTATAGAACATCTTTTTTATAGACAATTTTGTTCAATATTTTCGGTTGGTGAAATATAATTTAGTGTCATCCGTAACTTTATATATATAATAGTCTAAAAACTTGGATCAGCTACTGACAAAATTTTATAATAATCTCAAAGAAAAGGTTTTAAGTTCAAATTTTTTTTTTTTTTAAAAAGTTGTCTAAAGTGAGTGTAACAGACAGGCTGACATTGTAGTTTAACAAGTTACTTTTTTTAAACTATAACTTTTTGCAGCTTTATTTGACATGTCTACCTCTTGAAATCCACAGGGAAAACTTCACTAAAATCAATAGAACAAATCGGTTTGCAGGATACATTTACAAACTGGTGTGTAGGAACTACGGTCTCCAATTCGTTTAAAGAAGGGGCATTTGTGTTTTTTGCAACCTAAGAATTTGAAATTGTATTGTTATACCGTTCTAATTTGATACGGCATTTTTGTGTCACTAAATCTTATAAAATAATGGAACTGTTCTTATTAAGTTAAATATCGTCATATTTTAAAAAACAAGTCGAGCCTGCCTAGCTCAATTGGACGGAAAAGCGCATGATTTCTAAAAATCATAATTTCTCGAGTCCGTATGGGGTAAAATTTCTCGCATGATTTCTAAAAATTCTCTATACCAAGTGACAAGAGTCATCATAATCAGTGGCTGCTCACGTCAACAAAAAAAAAAAAAAAAAACCACAAGCTCCTACTTTGCGAAACTTCTTTAAATAATTTTTTTTCTTTTCTTTTTAAAGATCTACAAATCTGTCCGAAACATATATATAAATATTTATTGTATAATGATTACTAATTGTAAATATAGATAAGAGTTACTCTTTTATTATAGTAATTTGATAATTAGATTAATATTTATTATTACTTTTGCTGCAAAGAAATAGCGACGCCTAGATTTGGTCTTCGAAATCATATGATTGCTAAAAGGGTCCATGAACAAGACCTCACTCAAGCACTTTGACCTGGCATGTCGAGGTCTTATACCCAATCCATTTGGCTACCAAATAATCTGACTAACTTCATACGAGCTGCTGGAAAAGTCAGCTTAGCCAATTTCGTTGACGCATCGCCACATCAGCGTATTTTTTTTTTCTTCAAAAATTAATATACAAACCGTAGAAAAATAGGCCTGACATGTGACAACCACCCAAAAGAAAAAGTTGTATAGCAAAGATGTATTTTGAGGTTCATTTAAAAAAAAAAAGATAATAAATATAAAAAACATATTTTATTGTATTTAATATATGAAGTTCAACTTTTCCATCTAACCAATCCGGCCAGATTTAGTACAACTCCACGACCCTTGTAGAGCAGACTTGAATTAATTAAGGTACAGTGTCAAAAAGCTCATACTTTTAAAATTTATTAAAAAAAAATTCTAATTTTTTTGAGAATTATAAATTAAACCAAATTATACAAATATAAGTAGTTGTCGAAGATATTTCTATTAGGAAAGAGATGAATTTCAATATACTTCACTTTTTCATCAAAAAAATATATACTTCACTTTAATATTAAATTTTTTTTCAAAAATATTTTATAGTTATAAAATAGAGTCCCAAAATATATATTTAAAAATATTTTTAGAAAATTTTGAATATATTGAAGAGTACAAATTTTTTTTTTTCGTATTTAAATATTTTTAAATATTTATACATATTAGAATAATTTTATTTGAAATAGCATGAATTTTCTAGAGCAGTATTGTAAAGCAAAGGCTTTTTCCGACAAACCCCGTTGAATTAATCAGAGATCCACCATGACTTTTCATCAAACGAAGCCAAAGGGAGAAAAGACATCCAACTACTTTTATCCCCGTCATCATCATCCCATGTTCCATATAGAGAACGACAACCAGCGAAACAAGAAGAAAACAAATGCTTAAAAACAAGGGAGAATTGCGTTTCAGCCCCCCGTTTTTCAAAATTGACGTTTCAGCCCTCCGAAACGCGTTTCTCCGCCGACGTGGCGGCGCGCGCGTGCCGCCACGTGGCGTTTCGGGGGGCTGAAACGCGCGACCCCAAAATTAGGGGGGCTGAAACGCAATTTGGTATTTCTCCATAAAAAAGAATAGTGGATATTTTGCACATCACACTCTCATAAACGCATTTGGTATTTTTAGACCCCTAATAGTTTTTTTTTTGTACAAGTACCCAACCAGATCTACTCCTAAACACCTATTTACTCCTTGTGTTGGGACGAGAGGACCGGGTGGCCCAAAGTCACGGAACATTCTGTTGAGATGGGAGGACGGGATGGACCCAAGTCACGGTAATGATCCTACGGTAATAATAATACACAATAGACAAACCATATGTCTTTAAATCTCTGGGTGCATGAAGATCGGACATGCTAAAAAAAAAGTTATATAGTACGTGCAATGTTCGATATGAACACGTCACAAAAAAATATTGGACACGTCAGAAAAGTGTCGAAAATTAAAAAAAAAGGGATAATTTCGGACACGCCAGATAGGAGAAGATATAATTATGTATTCAAATATTATAATTATTTAATTTTTATTGATGGAATTAGACTGTTGATGTTTAAATTTGTCTGAAAAATATAAAATATCATATTATATATAATTTTATTATTGGATGTTATTGTATTTTCATATGTTCAAATACTTAATATAATTTTTTTTATTATAATTTTTTTTATTATTGTGTCCGAATTATACCCATATTTTTTAAAAAATTACGGTGTCTTATGTCCGTACCACATCGTGCATTCATACTCGTATCGGTATCCGTGCTTTCTAACTTGAGAATCTAAACTGCAAACCTATTGTGCCGGAAAAAATTCTATAATGAAACATTTATACCTCGTGTTTAAATAAAAAAAATAAATTATGCAATTATTTTTTGAAAAATTTTTTTAAATAAAATTTGTAAATTTTGATGAGACCTATAACTTTCATATTCAAAAGTTTTAAAAAATACTTTCAAATAAGTATTTTGGAGCTCCAAAATTTAATAAATTTAACGGATTTTAAAACAGCTTTTAAACGTTTCAAACCTGTTAAATTTTAGAGCCTTAAAATATATTTTTAGAAGAATTTTGAAAAAAATTTAAACATGAAAGTTATAGATCTCGTCAAAATTTACAACTTTGATTTAAATTTTTTTTTTTTAAATACTTCTAAATAGATTTTTTTAGTCCGTTACACATAGTGGCGTGGTGTAACGGTTACATCTAAGAATCTCTTTGTGCAAGATAATGCACGTCAAAAAACTTTATCTCAAAAAAAAAATATCAAAAATCATTTTGCCTGACAAATTGGCGTTCAAGTTGGTCAAAAATCCTTCCATGTAAAAGTTACATTTGATACATACCCTAGAAAATTTTAATTTCAAGATATATGTTAGTTTTTACAATATCATTCATATTTTATAGTGCTCAAAGATTTTTGTAGATTAAAACTTTCGAAAATAAAAAAAATTAGATTAAACGGACCTAGAAAACTTAGTTCAAAATTACATTTATTAAACTACTTTGGAGATCATTTTTATCTGTTTTTGACATTTTTAGAGAAATTTTATAAATTGTTAAGCATAACAAATAAATAATTTACCACTTGATCAAAATATATTTTGAAAGCTAGAACTTTTGGGGCCGTTATATCAAACTAATATTAACCGCTACACAGTAAAATTATTCTAATAAGAGTTATCCAGTACTTACGATGATCTTTACACATGTAAACGCATGGGATATTTTCGGGGAGTTTTGTCAAACAAATTCCTGCCTAATAAAAATTTACCAAGAAGTTTTTATTTGATAAAAATTACTTAAATTATTTTAAAATATATAATAAATACTTTTAAAAAAATTTAAATACGATTTTTTTTTTTGGTGTATTTTATAATTTTTATAGTTAAAATTATTTTAAAAAATACTTTTAAAGAAATATTTAAAACGCAGAAATTTTATAAAGAGTAAATTAATCTGAACCGTAAAAATCTACTTAAATATATATATATTTTTAATAAACTAATTAATACAAAATTCGTAAGGAATGTTAAAATAAATTTTTAATATTTAAATTTTTACAAAAATTTATAAATATTAAATTAATAATTTAAAATTTACAATTTAAGAAATTATAATTTATAATTAAAAAATTTAAAATTTACAATTTAAAAAATTATAATTTATAAGGGAGGTAGATAACATGTGCTCTAATCTGTCGCCCATTTACTTATTACCGTACTGAACCACAAAAATGAGAGCCTACACCTTCGCAGCAGGAGCAGCAGCTGCACCAAGTGTCACAGGGGGTCTTCTTCTTCTTTTTACTTCTCTTTCTTTTTTCATGATTACTCCCAACGACCCATCTGTCCCTGCCCATCTATTTCGCTCTATATATTTCCTCTCGCTCGTTGTGGTTCCGAAAAACTCCTGCTTCTTCTTCTTGTTCTTCAACTGTGGAATGCTCATGGTGTTGTGAATTTCATGTCTTGTTGGTGAAAAGAAGATCGATAATGGCGGAAGGGGGGAAGTTGCGGGTGGTGCGTTGCCCAAGGTGCGGGAAGCTCATCCCAGAGCTCCCAAACTTCACCGTCTACCAATGCGGAAGCTGTGGCGCTACTCTCCAAGGTTAGCGTTTTCATGAACCCATAAACTCAAATTTTACCTTCTTTATTTTATTACTCAAGGTTCCTCTTCAAGATGGCACCTTTTTTAAATAAATGCTGCTTCGTTTCTCTGTTTTTCTGCCACTATTCAATGATTTGGATGACATATTGAACCTGTTTTGTAGAAA
The DNA here is from genome assembly GCA_002076135.1 of Xerophyta viscosa. Classification (NCBI taxonomy): domain Eukaryota; kingdom Viridiplantae; phylum Streptophyta; class Magnoliopsida; order Pandanales; family Velloziaceae; genus Xerophyta; species Xerophyta viscosa. The sequence goes on along the minus strand of MJHO01000125.1, from coordinate 456,777 downwards.
GGTGCATTTTTTTTTTGGTAATTGCAGTGACCTCCCTGGTACCGTATACTCCTTCAAATTCCTCCCTCATAAAGTTAGTTGATAGATTTTAACACTATAGTTTATAGTGTCCGACACTCTGATCTACATGATTTGATAGCTGGATCCGATGCTGAGAAACGGCAAGTGTAAATTTGTTTGAGTGAGTGCAGTGCAGTCTATTTTTGCTCTTTACTGTCACTATTCATAGGGCTTCTAAGTTTATTATGACATATACAATGGCTCGATTTTTCTATAGTGTTAGAATAAAGTGTATATTCCAAGGTTTCACCTTTTATGAACTTTAAAATCATTTAGTAATTGGGAAGGCTGTTGTCTTATTACTGCAGCACAGTCGTTGATAATAATTGACAATTTCCGTCCCGCGCCCCTGGGTCAGTCGGCCGGGGCGCTCGCCTCAGGAAGCGAGCGCCAGGGTTCGAACCCCGGGGGTGCCTGTAATGGGGATGTGCCCATGGTCGTGAGTTTACAGCGGCTGCGGGGAAGCTGGTGGTTGGGTAACTTCCAGTACTCTATGTCTGGTCCAGAGGTGGACGCCAGGTCGGGGTTTTACTCTCCTGCGTGCACCTGGGTCCAAAATGGTCTTATAGGTGTGCTTAGAAAACTATGGTCTGCGAGTTAGCGGACTCCCAGGGAGGGGTTTCGCCTCGTTATCTAAAAAAAAAAAAGACAATTATCGACAATTTCTTATTACTTCTTACTAAATCATGAATGCCTATTCGGTTAGTTTATGAGATTTCGTATTTTCACGCTCTCATGTCAATGTGCCTTCATTTGGGCATACGTGTCTAGTAATTACCGAAGAATTGTAGCTTAAAAATTTAATAAAAAAATTCTTTTGGCTAGTTCTTCTATTGCTTGTGAATTTGAAATTTTAGGCCTTTTCTTGTGCACTTTCAGTAGTTACGTTTTGTTTTTGTAATTCTGTCCTTTGTATTTAGCTAAAAAGCAAGGCTTCGAAACAACTCAGTCTTCTCCCGCATACTCTGATGAGATGAAGACAAGGCCTTGGGAATGCCCAGATGATAGCGTAGAGAAGAAAGGCATAGTAGCTTCAAGTGGCAACTTAGAGACTGGTGGAGAAGGTGTAAGAATTGAGGCTGCTGAAGAGGAGTCATTACTTCGTGTCAGTGGCTCTTCGTCTAGAAGTGAAGTTGGCAATATAATCGGAAAAACCAGTAGCTCAAAATTAGAGGGCAGTCGAGTAGAAAATTGTGTGGAGCAGATAGAGAGTGTGCATGATCAACTTTCTAAACCAAATAAAGACAAATCGGTGAAGGAGAATGTTGAAGAGGAGGAAGGAATCAAAGTTCGGATTATGTTGAATAAAATTTGCGAAACAGAAACCACCAAACATGAGGACAACAGAGGATTTGCATTTCAAAGAGCACTACGAGCTCGGGCAGAAAACATAGGGCTCAAAGCTCCTCCTTGTCCAGATGAAGCTCCATCATCAAGTTACCACTCTAAGATTTCTAGAGTCGATGTCTCAGAAGAAAAGCAAAAATCTAGTTTTCTGAGCGGGATGGAGAATCTTGATCAAGACCGTGTTGAGCTGCTGAGAAAGCTGGATGAGTTGAGAGATAAGCTCAGACAGTCTGGTGAGGTTAGCCATCAACCAAGAGATAGACAAATTTCAGAAGCTTCTAGAACAGCTGACTATCATTCTCCTTTCGTATATGGGCATAAATTGGAAGTCGCTAACCTTTCCCCTCCTTTGCATGCTATACATGACGCTAATGGGTACGGTGAACCCATGATGCCTCGCATGCTTGGAAGGGCTCATTTTCAGCACCCAAGTAGAATGATGGATAATTATCTTTACGGGGAGCTTGATCCAGACTCTTTCATCTCTTATAATCATGACGGCTTCTACGCTCACACGGCCTGTGCATGCGCCCATTGCTCTACTAGTAGACCCTGGCAAATGCCTACACAAACATCAAATGCAATTTTCAGTAACGAAAGGGCGTCCTATCTTCCTACTCTATGGAGATGTCATCCTACGGAAAAACGTTCTGCTTCGTCACGAGGCTATAACCAAAGAATAACTAACTCTTATTTCAGTTCTGATGATTCCAGCAGAAGACGACGAAAATTTCAGCAAAGAGCAACCTCTGTAATGACGAAGGGACAATCTTGTCAACCAATAGCGGGTGCTGCCCCTTTTGTAGTATGCTACAACTGTCTTGAACTGTTGAGACTACCGACGGATCTTACCATGGCAGTAAACAGTAAGTTCAAACTGCGATGTGGTTCATGTTCTGAGATAATAACATGTGAACTGGTTGGAAAAAGACTTGTTATTTCTTCCCCTCCTCAACGTGCCACTTCAATAACCGGGACATACAATAACTCTAATGTTAGAAATCTAGATGGTTCCGGTTCTCAAAATTATTCAAGTGGGCGTCAAGGAATATCTATTTCTGGAGAATATGATAGCACAGGATATGGCATACCATCTACAGATGACAAGCTGGTTTTGCCCTCTCCTTTTTCTGTGTCAAGTGACGAAGCAGCATTTAAGGAGTATGGCCTCGACACGAGCGGACTGCACAAGGTGAGAGGTATCATCCCTTCATCCTCCAGTCATTCTGAGAATGCTGGAAGTCCAGATAGGATGGGTTGCCAGCGAGGCATTCCCAGCTCTGCAGAGCTTCCATTCAAAACTAATGATACATCGCATGTTCGAAGTGTACCTCTTCACAAGCACCTTGGACCCCCATTAACTAACCAGATAACCAATGGGCCTGGGAAAGGGAATAGAAGCAGAAGATCTGATCAAGAAAGGATTTTGTCTATAAATGGAAACTTCAAACAGAACTCTCTTAAAGATATACCAGTGCTGACTGAGATGGATGTCCCACCAGATGATTTCACAGAAGTTGGCGTTTCTCAGGATTCTAGTGATGAGAAAAAAGATGATGACCACTCTGGAAGCAACAAAGGTGGTGAAACTTTCCTAGCTGGATTCTTAAAAAAGAGCTTGAGAGATTTCTCGCCGTTCAGCTCGTTGGAGAGCGGCAGGGCAAAAGTCTCCATAAATGGTTACCCTATTTCTGACCGTCTAATAAAAAAAGCTGAAAAGCAAGCTGGACAAATCCATCCTGGAGACTATTGGTACGTCATATTAGGCTTACATATGTGCATATTAGCATGGTTTTACGTATTGCTCCGCAAAGCCAGTGCTAGGTGGCACGTGCCTGTACTAGTTGTTATTAGCATAGCACAACCGCAAAGGCACGTGTCGCATCTTATATTTGAATTTTTCAATTAATTTTGAATTTATTATTTTTAAAAAACAACAAACGAATTATATTAGCAGGCCCCATTAGCATGGTCGGCACGAGCTTGGCACTGAAAACCTTGCATGTTAGCTTTATGTTGTATGCGTTCCAATTATTAATTCTGGTGCTCATGAACTACCTTCTAGGAAGTATGTTATTTGAATAAGTTGCAAATGTATAATGAGGATGCAGAAAACATCCAATTTTAGACTACGTGGCTACTTCTTTCTTGTATGATAATTTCCATGCCCTAGAAAGGGTATTTGCTTCTTGAACTTCTTTTAATCTGTGCCATAATATGGATATGATTATATTAGTAAGCTTATTGTTGAAGGTAGTCATTGGTCAATTAGTATCCCAGGTTCTTTAAAGCACAGCTTAGGCCTTAGGAAGTTTTCATTGACTCAAAGAAAAACATGCATACATTTGGGACATTTGAATATGAGCGGTACTTTCGTGGATGAAGAAGCCAATTGCTTCGGATTCTTCGGTTTCTGGAATGATGTGTTATTGCTCTATCTTTTGCTGACTATTTATGATATATTAATGGTTTTCATCTCATTGTTTGCATTTGTTGTTCTTAAAAATCAGGCTTTTGATCTTAGTTATGCATATGATGCCATATTCTTAAATTTATTCTTACAGGTACGACTATCGTGCGGGATTCTGGGGTGTTATGGGGAATGCTTGCCTTGGGATAATTCCTGTTAGTCAAGCTAACTCTTATCAGTAAGCTCCTTTCATTCACCATGAAAAGTAATGAACTTACTGATAGTGCAATTTCTTGCAGCCATTTATTGAAGAGTTCAATTATCCAATGCCTAAAACATGCTCTAGAGGAAATACTGGTGTTTTGGTGAATGGTAGGGAACTTCACAAGAGGGACTTGGAATTGCTTGCCAGTAGAGGTCTCCCAACTACTAGCGGTCGATCCTATATTATTGAAATATCGGGGAAAGTATGGGATGATGACTCAGGTGAAGAGCTTGATAGTCTCGGCAAGCTTGCCCCCACGTAAGTCTCTGACACTTTCAGCTTATGTTTTCCAAGTATCTGAATGAGTGGCTGAAGTTTCTTCTAACAACATGATAAAAGGGTTTAAACTATCCAGCTACAATTTGATATCATATATTGATAATTTTTGGAGCACACTATGCTAGCTTTATATGAAATGTAATTATTCTTGGGTCTTTAGCATAGGAGTCATTGATGCTAATTGAAACATTAGTTTCTTATGATAGCAAATTAACTTCCAGACATCTGAAGATGGCCGATCGTGAGTCATGTGATGGTACAACCTTTTAAAAAATCGCTAAAAGAGTGGCGATGAGCATATCTTCTGTTTTTCTGCTTTCCAAAATAGGTAGCTTTTTATTATTTGAGTAACGAAAACATTTGCAGTTGAGAAAAGTAGAGGGGGTAGAAAAGAGTTTCCCCACTAGTTTTATTAATATGATGGTTAAGTAATCACCAGGTCATGTCTATGTACTAATACATGAAGGTTCATTTAGAAGTTTAATAAGACATATAAATATAAAAAGGCGTAAATTTGTCGAATTATTACAAGTCTACTCTATATTGATTGTCATGAAGTTCTTCACATATGTTACTTATAAAAGCTACAAAATCTTGTTTAAGGTTATCTATTGCTTGACGAAGCGAATCCCTGACTTTTATCGTTTCATGGAACAGAGTTGAGAAAGTAAAGCATGGATTCGGCATGTATTCTCCCACGATTATGGCATAATTGCAAGAGCTTTATAAACGACATGCATATAAAAGTTGGCTTCCTGAAAAATGCTGATGTGAGAGCAATGTTGAAGCTTTATCGTCGAGATAATCAGAGGCACAATCAGTGATTTCTGTTGAAAGTTTCAGGGAACCGTCCAGCTTTTGATTCTATGTATACGATAGATATCTACCACCGTCACATGGTTTGCGCTCATGAAGCTGTTTAAATTCGCGATGATATTACTTTTAGAAATTATCCAGTGTTTCACATCAAATTAGAGTAGTTCATCCTTGATATGCATGTTTGATGTTCGAAATTTTTTCTTTATGTATCTTTTAGCTCTTTCCAAATTATACACATATTAGGTTCGAAGAATTAAAGAAGGTGGTAGGTAACGTCATTTATTTTAATTCATTCATTAAAAATTTTAGTAGCTTCCTTGGGCTTGTATGTGTGTTGGCTTTAGCTTTAAGGCATGGTGAAATTGAAAAAGCTAGAGACATCTAAATTCATTTAATTAAAAAGAAAAAAAAAAATCTGGAAATTGATGCTAAATTAGCACATGCTTTAGTGTAATAGTTGTAAGTTTAGTCGTGGAGCGGAAGATAAGTCCATCTCTTGAGTATAAAATTTGAGGTCTCCAACAAAATTCTACGGTGTTAAAAGACCTTGGATTCAACTATTGTATCGGATGGACAAATTGTATATCAGCCCTCGTTATTGCAAAATCAGCATTGCCACGTTGCCTCCGGTAACTACTTTTGAGATAGATGGCTGATATGTGATCAGATAGTTACAATGTATGATTATGTAAAAAATCATGTGGTCCGCACAAGCAGTACAAACAAAAAGTCCAGTAGGGATCGTAAGTAAGGATGATACTTACGCAATTGCAAAGACTGCAAACATAGCTCTTTTTTTGGATTTTCTATTAGTATTTTACTCCTGTAGGAGTTAATATTAATCTCGTTTGGATGGAGCAATTTATGACCAACTAAATAGCAACCTTCTTTTTCGAAATTAACTTTTTTGCCAAGCCCATTTATTAGACCAACAAAACAGTGTAAACTCTCGCCTTAGGACCTAATCCATACAAACATAAAGGAGAACAGTTCATGCCTGGCACCTTCTCAGCCCAAGTAGGAATGGGCTCAGCATAGTAGGAGGGGTGTCAAGCGACAGTCATGCTTTTCGGGGGATATATATATATATATATAATAACGTATTGAATAAATAGAAAAAAGAAACTTAACAAACATCTTTGCAAGTTGGCTCAGCGGTAAGCATGGCCGCGTGGGCCGTGCGCAATGCGGGTTCATACTACATGACTATATTGCTACTTATTGATATGTAATGCTAATAATATATAGTATTTTATTTTTCTGACGTGTCCGGTCTTATCCGTACTTCCTACAACTCAGAATCAATGTGCAAGTAAAGTAATAAGATTATTATCTTCATTTTAGGGGATTGTTGCGTCTCATCCTTCCGTTTTTCCAAACTTTAGTGTATCAGCCCATGAAAATTAGAATATGCGCTGACATGGCACAGCGTTATCCAATTCAGGAGCTGATTTGTAAAATTTTTGAAAATGAGGATGATATGTAATTATCCTAATTTTATTACTTACAATAAAAATGCGTTAATATTCCATGTCCCATGATGGTGGTTAAGACATTACGCACTAAAGATTGTGATCAACATTATGGTCAGGTTACATGTATCGGTTGCTTTTGTACAGGCCTCAGTCTTTGCTATTAGCCTTACATAAACTTGTTTTCACATACTGCACACACTACGTTCCCGTAGTGTATCTGAGTACATAACGTGTATGAACTTAAAGTTTGATTAACATTTTGTCATTGTTTCAAGGTAATTTACAAGTTCTGATTTGTTGTCAATGCAGGCAGCAGAAGCAGCTGAAGTCTATCATGACAAGGATTTTAAATCAAGGAGATATCTTTGAAAATGAAGATGGCGAGTCAAAAAGGGACATGGAGCTCCACTCAGACATCCTTGACAAAAGATGGAAAGCGAGTACCAAAGCTATGACTGCATAGTCAATCTCTGCTGGGCAGTGGTTCTAAAGACGGCTATATGCTGGGAGAACAAGAAAATTGTTGGCTGCCAATACTGCCCAAGAAAGAATTTTACAGAACACGGATTCAAGAATGCTTACAGCAAGATCCTCCGTTCAATTTTAATTTTGTCATCTCATCAACACATAAACCTCTTGTTCTCTATAGGACATGGGCACCTTCACACTTTGAGAATGGGAAATGGTGGGACCTCTAACAGAACACGACCATACAAGGAAAGCGAGTTTAACGGTACAGATGTTGACGGCATGATGAGAGAAGTTGAAATAAAGGATAATTGCATATCAGCCCCACCTACAGCAACAGTTGCAAGTTTCAGCCTCCGAAAACGCGGAAACGCATCTCGCGCGCCACCACGTCAGCGCGGAAACACATTTTCTGTGGCTGAAATACAAGACAAACTTTGGGGGGCTGATATGTGCGCCGTCACGTCAGCGTGGAAATGCGTTTTCGGAGACTGAAATGCAAGACACAAATTTTGGAGGGTTTATATGTAATTATCCCTTGAAATAAAGGAGTTCAACAGAGTAGCTTCTATTGGATCGGAAATGGGTGCTCATCTGAAACTATTGGACACTTCTCTGTCATTGCTTAGACCAGATCAGATGGACGTTCTGGTCCATATAGGACATTTCATCCATTCGACAATGACAAGAACACGAAAGTCCAAAACGATTGCTTGCATCGGTGTTTACCAGGACCTATAGACTACTGGAACGATTTGATCATGGAAATGGTTCAAAAGTTGAATTTGTTCAGAACCTCAGCATAAATCTCTGGAGAATTGGGTGGAGATGTTGACAGCATTGGTTCAGTTCTCCAAGTTCTTCAATCAATAATGCTCTTCAGGGCTTTGTTTTGCTGCCAAGAAGATGTTGCCTTTTCAGAAATTATCTTCTGCCCGCTTCCGACAGCGCGAATTCTAATGACACAACTACTAAGTTGGCTGGGTCCATGTTACCAAATGGCATACCTGGACAAGTAAAATAATACCTAGCAAAGCCACACTGTACAGTAAACAGCATTCAATTTGGTTAGAATATATAAAATTTCAGCTCGCATTATGAATCTGACTGACTTCAATCCACTTTACATTTAAATTATCATACTCAACTCTATAGCTATTCCTTTTTTCTTGTTTTTTTCAGTCTGAGATATAGCAGATTACTTATATACAAGTATGTTACCACATACGTACCTCACATTAGTAGGTGAAATACACTAAAACGAAGTGTGTGTTGACAGTATTTTAATTTTTTTTTATTTTGGTTTTTTTTTGGGTGGGGGGTACGCTTTCTGTTCCATCGGTAGATGGTGCCTTGTCTTGCTTTTGCACCTGATAGGTAAATAATATCAACCAAAGGGAATGAACATTTCCTGCATTTTTTTTCACCCCATAAATGCCATTCTATTTGAACAACTTTGAATAACATTAAAGGAAATTATGGCGCTGAAATGAATTACATTGCAAATCGTGATATTTGTAAATTTCTTACAATAACTTCTTGATCATCTTGTGCATCGCAGGAGATTGTTATCTCATTTTACATCAAAAGTACATGCTAAAGCCACAACTTTTTTCCAAATACAGATTGTATCAACTGAAACAGGTCAACAGCTCACATACATCACACCTTACTGTCATATACAGATTGCATCATCTGAAATAGGTCAACCGCTCGCATACATCACACCTGGCTATCAAGTCGTAGAATTTATCTGCCATATACATTATTTACATTTTTGGGTATAAAAAACCTGCTATCTCCAAGCTACCGTCATCTACCTTGCAAATTTTTACTTTCAAATACGGGGCAACCTGTGAGGAAAACAAAGCCCAAGTAAGACTATACTAAGGCCGAACTTCTCCCAAAAAAGTAAAACATGCACATCATTCGATGTACTCTTTCTGATGATAACAAATGTATGCAAAAAAACTCCAGATATGATGTAGCATACCGAGCCAAGCTGTGGACTGAAAACAATAACATGAACATTATTACTATCAGTCTACCATTACAATTTTGTAATCTCACCTACGTTAGAATACCATATTGCATCACCTACAGGCTTCCCCAGTCAACGGACATAGAACTTACATGAATACAACACAAAATTAATTAAGGGCATTCCTCTCATTGCACTTTGGATAGATATATAAGTTTTGAACGAGATTTATGTCTCAAATTGACACAAAATTTCGCATAAAAAAGAAAAATTAAAGGGCAAATAAGACAGAAATATAATAATAAGGCATCATAACATACTGCTGGAAACTAATAAACTAGCCATCTGTCATATTCTCAAGAACATAATACAACAACAACAATAACAAAGCCTTTTCCCACCTGAATGGGATCAGGTACATGGATATGGTATACCACAATAGGAGAGCATAACAGCACATTAAATAAAAAATTGATATGAAGTAGCCTAATGCCAAAGGAACAAAACTGATTAAGGATGACTACATTTATCACCAACTAAGCAACCATCATTTAGAACAATTTGGAATCTTGGATTAACGTCCAAAAGCATCATTTTCTCAACATAATTAAATAAACCTTCTAAAAGTAAAAACCAAAAGCATCAGCAAATCATCCTTGGCAAGGTTCATAGGGCAGTTAGTCCAAACCTAAACTTCAGATGTTCAGGTCCTAGTTCTCATCTGCTAATATATTACAACCTTGTTAATTAAGGGAGAAAAAAAATAAAGCTCCAAAGACATGTACCATAAGTCCCTTCATTACGAACATCAACGAGTGCACCGTTCTCAACAAAGATGTGTTGCCAGGATAAAGTAACTGAAAGCTTTAATGATTAATTTGCCGACGCCACGTGTAGTAGATGGTGATGATCAAAGAACTTTCAGAGATAATACTCTCACTATCATGGAAGTCTATCCACATGGATTTACATGAAGCTAGGTAATTGCCACTATAATTAAAAGGACTAGGATCAGGCTCTTTACATAAAGTTAGACAACCATCATTAACTGCAATTATGAATTGGTCATAAAATTATACAATATAACTCAATTCTACTTCTAATTGACACCCTCGTTTTTCCCCATCCTATCCCTCTGTTTTCATCTCGATTTAAGGTAGAAACTACGACTATGACTGCCTTGTTTTTTTTCGGAGATAAGCGTGGACAAGCCTTGCCGTAACATGCTGACTGTGTGTAATCACAAGCAAATTCATAGAATGACATCGACCCATGTTCCACCTACAAGGATGAGTCCTTGTGCATGAACACTCACCCTCTACAAGATATAAATAAACTTTCTACATCCTTAAGGTGGTGCTTGCAGATTCAATTCCGAAACCTCTTCAACAGATGGATGGGAAACCATTATAAGCATCGTGGACTACCTTGCTACTTACACTAAGCAAAAGTTCCTAAGTGAATGCTAGTGTGACCAGTCAAATAAACATTGAGTTGATGTTTTAAGGAGCTCCATACTTCTTTTTCTTTTTGAGATGGGAGTTGTTATTAACACATGGGCTAATCTCAACTTTGGCTCAAACCAGAAGGATGTTGGGATTCATCAGCTTCACAAAGCACAGACCCGCCACATCCTATCCCTGAACGGAGGATATATGCTAACCGCATAACTCTACCCAATTGCACAGCCTTCGGGCTTCAAACCATGGACCTTGTAGTTGCACAGGGCAAGCTGATCCACCAGGCTGCTAGGAGAACCCTGACATGCTCCATCTTTAGAATTCTACTTTTCTAGGAAATCCAATCCTAAAGATTGGTATTCTCTCTACATCCAAAGGAATCAAATGATTCAAAATACAACCAAGGTTTTCAATGCCGAGCCTATCCGAGTTTCGATGAACTCAGACTCTGAGACATGCCCGACAATGTCAATGTACATTTATTCTTATTTTCCAAAAGTATCATAAAGGCTTTCAACATATGCCATGCCGGTTCATGCCGTGCCAATAATTATCGGAATAGAGACGTGTCATCCAGCAGTAAAACTATGTAACCAACAACCGTAATATTGTACATGAAAATTATTGAATGCATGTTCATGTTAAAGCTCTTGCAAACTCGCCATGCTAGAAGCAAAACCTGTTAATTGCAAATTAATATACTTCAGTACCTAAAACCTCCCCCCACCCCCCAAAAAGAAAAAAAACACCACCAATTTTCATAGTGTATATAATCAAACCCATATTTAGTTACTTAACATGGCATGCATATATCATGACGACCAAGACTCCCAAAGTTTCATCACCATAAGCTTGTAAACAGTTGAGTACCTATAATTTCCTATCTTCTTTTATGTCTTAATGTAACTATATCCAGCTCATCTCATTGAACAAAAAAAAAAAAAAAGCAGCAACAATTTTGTGATACACGGTGTACTGCAATTTAACTAGCAATCTCAGCACTTAGCCCAAACTAAAAGAAAATTACAGTCTCATAGTGCCGCTACTGTGTGACTTTACAAGAAACATTAGTGAAACTATAGCCCTAGACAGATCTTAGTAGAGTGATCGAAAACGGTTCAAAGAGCCCATAGGCGCATAATATAAACGCCGCCGCCGTCGCCTTTCAACCACTAAACTCAGCACCTAAACAAGTTCAATTCGATCAATTAGACCATTGTGATCTAAAGACTCACCTCGTCGGACGTATTAACGTTACTCCGTGCTGGCGGCAGCGGTGGCAGACGAGGATGGGGACTCGTCGGTGGCGGTAAGCGGTAACGGATGGTCATCGGATCGAGAATGAAGCGGATTAGAGCCCTTGATGAACCAACCGAGGGCGAAGAAGGAGACGCCGGCGAGGATAGCGGTGCCCCAAGCGTGAGAATACCATCGCGCGTACTGCCGTGTCGCGAAGCGCCACTGCTCCCGCAGAGTTAGCGGGTCGGGGTTCGTTGCGTCCGGCGGGTTAGGGTACGAGGCGCCCTTCACCCACTCCGCTGCCGACGAGGACGACGGAGACGGTGGAATTGGGGGCTTGTCCGGCGCCTTACGGGGTAACTGCTCGTCAGCTGCCATCTTTGTCTCTTCTTCTAGATATCTCGAATTTTTTGAGGCGTTCTGAAAAATTTGCATTGTAGTATCTATATAGTACGTTATTCGGTGGATGTTCTTCAATTTTTTTCTTTTTATTAATTATGTATTAGATTTTTATTTTATAGGCTAATCTTTTTTTTGTGATAATATAGGTTAATTTTTAAAAATTAAAAAAACAAATTAACATGACGCTACATATATATTATCATACCAATATATTTTTTTATATTTTTTATCAATATATTAACATGACGGTACATATATATACGGTCCAGACCTCCGCAATCTCATCACACGTACGCACGGGATGCGGCTGGACTAGGCTGTCAGAGTCCGATGGTTTGCCGGTATGACATGAATTTTCTGATTTGTGCAAATCAGAAATCACCGTGTCCGTTGTATTCTCGTCGTTCATCTCCTTCAGTACAATTACGAAAAATATTTTATTTATTTTGATATATTATTTGATACTTTTTATGAAGAATGTTCAATTACAAAATTATAGTTCTTGTTAAAAAATATAAATATATAATTTAAACTATTTATAAAAATATTTAAAAATAAATTAAATAAATAAAAAACATTTTATGTAAAATATCGTAAGTATTATTTTATAATGAACAGTTGGGATGCAACGGACGCTGTGGTTCCTAATTTGCTCAAATCAAGAAACCCGCGCCCTCGCCGCTGAAGATTTTTGTTGTTAGCCGGAGATAGATTCTGTAATTGAAGCTTGTTGTCACTGTTATAGCTGTCGGCTAGATCGTGACATAGGCCCCACCGTCTGGGCCTCGCGACGCGCTGACGCCCTTCCTCGCCGCCAACACCTCCTCCCCGTCGTTTCTTCGCTGTCTCCTGACATCTCACCGCCGTCCCGATCATCCGCTGTCTCTGGCCGTCTCGTCCACCGCGTCCGATCTCTCGCCGCCGCTGCGCCGTGTCCCATTGCCGCGTCTCCTAGCCGCCGGCGCCGCGTCTCTTAGGTATTTTTTTAAACAATTTCTTATTAAACCAATGAATAGTTAGATTAGGTTGTTGAATTTGTTAAATGGATTAGGTTCTTCTCCTCTTGTACTACTAATCATGTTTAATTTGTTGAATTTTTAACTACACTAGGTTAAAATCTTTGAATTAGATTAGGTTAACTTAACTGGATTGCTGTTGTGCTGTAAATCGGTGAAAATTATGCTGATGTGCTGCTGTGCTGTAGTATTATTTTGTTTGTTGAATGTGTTGGCTTCTGTAATGAAATTTGATTTGGTGAAATTTGTTTTGGCTTCTGTAATCGTTGGTTGTCTCCCAGTTACAAGTATTTTATGATTTATCGTAGTTTATGACATCATGTATATCTTAGGAAGTTATTTATGTGTCGAAATAGGTACTCAAAGTATTAATCTTTGAAGATGATGGCTATCGAAGTGTTCCGAAAGATCTCATTCGAGCGACAAATAATTGAAGGAGATTTGGTGATTGTATACGAGAGGCATGACAATATGAAGGCTGTAAAAGTTTCTAAAGACTCAATTTTTCAGAACAAGTTTGGTGTTTTTAAGCATTCCGATTGGATAGGACAGTATTTCGGTTCCAAAGTTCTAAGCAACAAAGGTGGATATGTTTTTCTCCTTGCGCCGACCCCTGAGTTGTGGACACTTGTTCTAAGCCACAGGACTCAAATTTTATACATAGCAGATATTAGTCTTGTGATTTCCTACTTGGAAGTTGTTCCTGGATGTTTGGTTCTTGAGTCTGGCACAGGAAGCGGTTCACTCACTACCTCTCTTGCTCGAGCTGTTGCACCTACTGGTCATGTCTATACATTTGATTTCCATGAGCAAAGGGCTGCCTCTGCTAGGTAAGAGAAGCTTCCCTAGACCCATTGGATGTCTTAAATCCAAGGTTTTAAATGCCGTTTCATATCAAGTTTAGGTAAATTCTAAATTTGAGACATGCCAACCGTGCCGTGACCGTCGTGCCGATAATAAAAAATTATTTTTAAATTTTTTCTATTTTAATATATTTTTTAAAGTTTTTTTAATTGTTTTTTAAAACTTTTTTTAAAATAAAAAAAATAAATAAATGGTGCATGCACGCGACCGGTAGGTGCAGGCGCGCGACCGGCAGCTGCCGATCACCTCGCGTGCGGGCGACTGTCGTCGTCTTCCTCCTCGCGAACGCTAGGAGGAAGACTTAAAAAAAAAGAAATCGTTGAGATCAAGAGGGAGAGAGAGAGAAAGAGAGAGGGAGAGAGAGAGAAGGGGGAGACGGTGCCGGCCGGCTCCGGCACGAGACGGGGGGCACCGAGCGTGCCGCTCGGCTTTTAAAACTCTGCTTAAATCATAGTTGGATTCTTCAAAAAGTATCTCATTAGCATTTGATGTTTTGTAATCACTCATGAGCTTACCATACACCTGGAATTGTTAGTTTTGCTCAAAGAGCTAGCAAATTTGTGGCTAAATGAGTGATTCTTCTCGAACAATATGATTTGTATACTCATATTTGAGTATATATTAAAATGTTTTTAGTGCATCCATATGTGGGATGGATCTTCTAGCCTTGGATGTTGCACATAGTATGATTGCACCTTTTTTTTTTTTGCTTTTATACTGAATGACTATTTTTTTGGACTATTTAAGATTTATCCTAAGACGTCTTTGACTTGCATGATTGATCTATGGGTTAATGTCTTCCTCTTTGTAGATGGGTTATTTTATGGTTATGTCTTCCTCATCAAAGAACTATGCATATAGCTTGTTTGCAGATGACTATATAGTGGATTTTCATTTTATATGACCTGTTATGCTGTCAACACATCTTTTCCTACCAATTTCAACCAGGCTAATAGCGGGAATTGTTTGGCATTAGGATCATGTTTCTGTGAATGAAAGCGTAAATGTTGCATGACACATGTATGTGGTCCCTGCAGTTAACTTATGGATGAAAAATGCTCCATTGTTTCTATGTTTACTGCTAGTGAACTTGATTGCTTGACCTGTGAACTATAAAAAATTCCAAATATTTATCTCAAAACCATTTCTTTGTGTATTACTAAGATTTGTATATTTAACTCATTTGCTGTTAGTTTTGCTAGAAGTTCCATTTATTGTTCAATTTAGTTGAAAAATGGAAATATACCTCAGCTGCACTGAACCAAATTAACGTTCTCCTTTAATGGTTTACTACTCAATTTGGCGATTTCATAAACTTGCACGGGAATAATTGGTTGACTGGTTTCAGTTTTTGTTGCTCTGCATATGATGCAAGTGAAATTTGAGTAAAGGTGTTTATTTGTCCTACTGGTCATAGCTATTTTTTAAAAATCAGTTGAAAATAATCAAGTAAACATGATGTATGATTTAATAAGAACAAACAGGCCCTGAGGCATTCTTTGGACTATGGTCTTGTTTACCATGTCAAAAAGATGGTCATCCTTCATAGTTTTGCGGCGACAAAATGTTAAGTAGCTTCCCCTTTTTTTTGGTCAAAAAAAAATTTGTTAAGTACTTTCTCATTTAAAGAGTGATAGGTTATGATAAGCAGTTTCTTTGATGTAATTTCTCTTGTCATGAAGTGTTGTTGGTTTTCCTGGCCAACCTCCTTGGATCACTGAATTAATAGCTTAGCGTTATATTTTTAATTTGCAGTTATCTATCTTTCTCTGTACTTACATTTTACAAAATTTATGCACTTATACTCATTGATATTGTGTTTTCCATTCACAGGTAGTTTGACATGTATGGCAACAATTTCAATGCCTTATTTTTAGATCAGCTTAATCATCCTGACCAAACGATATTAGTTAGCTGTTTCTATATAACAGAAATATATATTTTATATTTACAATTCAGTTGGAAAATGCCTTTGCTTCCAGCATGTTTGTTCTTAATATGTAAATTTGAGCAGGGAAGATTTTGAGAGAAATGGAATGGGAAGTTTCATCACAGTCGGAGTTCGAGATATTCAAGGGGAAGGCTTTCCTAACGAGTTTAATGGTTCTGCAGACTCAGCATTTCTTGATCTTCCTCAACCATGGCTTGCCATTCCATCTGCTGGAAAAATGTTGAAGCCAGATGGAGTTTTATGTTCCTTTTCCCCTTGCATTGAGCAAGTGCAGCGCTCATGTGAAGCTATGCGATATAACTTTACCGGTGAGATCTTCGTCATTTTTACATATCAACTAGCTATTTAAAAAAAAATGGAGTATTCAATTCAATAATACAAAGGACTCATGTAAGTCGTTAACATTTTACCACCACTGTCAAGGAAGATACAAACTTCAATATGTCCCGTAAGGCTATGTGGTTTATGATATTAACATATGAAAATGAATAAAACAATATAACATTTGCAGAAAACTAAGCTATGATCTTTCCAGTAGATTTTCTTGTCTATTTGCTAAACAGATGTAGCCTATGTTAAGTCTGACACAGTGTAGCATATGCCCACTTGAGTGCATTTGCAATATTTTTGCAATTATTCATCATACTGTATATGTGGTTGAATGATATTTCCTTGTTAACTAGCTAAAAGCTAATTGTATTACTAACTACGTATTCTTCATTTAGCTATTAAGAGAACAGTAGGCTTCATTATTACTTGTTCATGTGTTTCTTAGAAGCAACTGATTCTGAATTATATTAGTAATTGTTGCTTGAGGACTCAATGGCTGAGCATGACTGCATGATAATATAAACCTGAGTTCGTTTACGGTAATCTATGATGATTTGCAACTTAATAGTTTTTTCCACTTTAGAAACTTGGCGAGAGTTACATTTCGTTTTTACTATTTATGATCTTTATAAAAAAAAAAAAAAATTTAAAAAAACCGTTAATTTCTGGGTGTTAATTTGGAAAGTTCATTACTTTAGCTCCTATAAGCTTAAGAAATTCTTTATTTAAAGTGCTATTCATTATTTTAAGATTAATAAAAAGAAATTTGACTATTCCTTTTAAGTAGAGGATCATAAACTGTTAATAAATTGTTACTTGATGCACTCTCTATTAACCTGTGCAGATATACGAACCTTCGAAGTTCTTCTTCGAAGTTATGAAATCAGAGAGGGAAGGATGGAATCCGGTAGCGGTGACGAGGGTTACTTAGTGGGCTCTCTTTCTCGTAAGAGAAGGCAGTCTTATGCCGTGGACAGTGAAAACAGAAGTACAGATGGACACAAAAGCAGCTGCATAATGGCTAGGCCTTGTAGCGAGACGAGAGGCCATACGGGATATTTGACATTTGCGAGACTCAAATGCAGCTGATTTTGTTTCTTTTTTTTTAACAAAAAATTCTTAAATTTCTATTTTTGCTCATTGAGGACTAGACCGATCTGTTGATTCAACAGATGTTGTATGCGCCATTATTAAGTTATTGGTGGTTGTATAACAAATGTGCAATTCGTATTATTGAACTTGATACAAGTTTGACAATTAATCTGCAGTCAGTCAGGCCTGTTTAAAGGTGACATAGTGGCAATTTTGACAACTTATGAGTTAGTCAAGGTGATAAAGTGGCTTCCACTAGAAATTATATCTTATTGTGTAATATATATGGTGCGCTATTTGCTTTTGTTGTTTTTTTTTTTTTTTTTTGATTTAGGAGGAAATATGTACTCATAATTGTCCATTTTGTACGACCATTGTAACACATTAATTCTTAAGTGGCCTGTTTTCTAATTTTGTTACGGCTTCATGAAAATCATTGTAAAGTGAGGTGCCGTTCGTTCAACTGGCATTAGAACTCTGATCTCATCAGTTTGGGCACTTTTGCTCGAGTAGTATTGAATGTTATTCATATTGATAATAATTAAATTATTTAAACTTATATTTTTATAATATTTTTTAGCTGTGGTCTAACTTACATATCAGCACATGTAATGTTTAACACTTTGCAAAATTTTTTTCTCATTTTAAATTAGTTATTAGATGTAAAATATATATGTAAAAGTATTATTTGAAAATTTTTAAATATAAAACTTATAGATCATATCAATTTTTTGCTGTATTTTAATTTTTTTTTAAATAGGTTTAAGGTTTTATAATTTAACTGGTTTATAAAATCTACTTTTTAATATTCAATTTTTTTATAAAATATTTATATAATAAATAAAATACTTTGTAACTCGAATGTCAATACAAATGTTGATTATTATCTTACCATATGATATGTGGCAAGTTTAATTAATCATATTATTAATACAACTTTCTTTTAATGCACACTGAATGCATTCAATATATTTAAAAAAAAATTTGTATATTTTTTTTTAAAAATCAATTATTTTAAAATTTAAATTATTTATATAAAAAATATATTATAATAATTTAATGAATTTAAAATGTCAATAGCAAAATATATCAATATTCCATATGTAAGTAAATATAAAATTATATAAAAAAAGATGATCAAAGTCATGGCGCCGTGTAACATCTTAAATAACCTTCGAAATATCATTTGTCAGTTATTTGGATATCATAAAAACACATAATTATAATTATTTATATTTATGATATGTATTCGTACGATATACGGTACAAAACAAGTATTGATAATAGGGATAATTTTATATCAGTCTCTCTTTTTTTAAAAAGACATTCGGTCTCTGAAAATATAATTTTAGGGACTGATTCGATAAACCCTTTAAAAATGGGGTTGATATGATATTATCCTTTGATAATAACTTTTGCTTCGCAAAACAAACCAGCTATTGTCCTATACGTCCTGAGCGCTAGTCTTATATTCTACGCAGGCTTTTCAAATATCTTAATAGCTAACTAATTATTATAATAAATACAGCCTAAAAGGTCTTATCATTCCAACGCTCTTCTGATTTGTCAACGTTATGCATTCAAGTCAGCGTTAAATCGCTCCAGTTATGCTGCTATTGCAAACTGTAAACTAATAATAGTAATAATACTATTAAACATACTGTAAACTATATATTGAAAGCTTTTAGCTCTTTCAACTATATTTATTTGTAGCTTTCAAAATACAAACATCTTTTATTTGAAAATAGCTTCGACTTATATATTTACTATTCCTATATCACCTTTAGACGGAATTTGTTGATGATGTTGTCGCTCAAGCACATCATTTTATTTGAGCACACCTAATCATATTTTAAAATCCATAATATCTAACATGTGGTGGAACTTTCATATTATAAAATGGTGCTAAAATTCAAATCCTGCAAGTGCCACCTATAGATATGGAAGGTTTATTATTTTTATTATTTTTCGGACATGTCAAGACTGAAAAATTATAATTCACAATCAGCCACTAATTTATCTATAACGATAGCGTCACAAAAAGCAGGCACAAATAGAGTATCCTCACAATAATTAAAAAATAAGTCATATTTTAAGCTATATTAGATACAATCAAGGAATCTCAGTAAACTTTTGAAGCATCTAGCTGTTGAATACTTACAATAATAAAGTCAGAACAACCAAAATCCCTGTCTGTTGGCTATCTTGAAGAAGAAAATGCTGTATATCTGCTTATTTACTGTCCTAATCGTTCTTGCACTATCCCAAAATATGAGTATAATGGTCTTATCAAACAGAGAATTTAAATTATTCTACAATTTACTACCTATAAATTATATTTACTGTTAAAAATAACAGTAAATGAAGTCACAAAAGTAGGCATACTTATTCTGAGCATCATCCTTCTGCTCCAAAAAGAGTCGAAAAAAGTAGAGGCAATTGTGTACCAGTCTAATTTTTAAAATTTTTATAAATCAGCTTATCATTTAAATTTTTTTTTATAAATTGAACTCTATCTCAAAATTCATATAATTTACCTATAACATAAATAGTTTTTGAGATTTTGAATATTACAAATAGGTCGATGTGATCGATTTTTTTTTATATTCAGATTTTTTTTAAAACATATTTCTAAATTGATCTTTTGAGATTTTAAAAAAATTTTAGGTATAAAAATTAATCTACTAATATGTTAAAATAATAAGATAGTAAAATATCTATTTTAAAATATTTTTTAAAAATATATATAATTTTAAAAATTTATAAAATTTTTATATTTTAAGATATAATAAAATTTTTTAAAAAAAATTATTTATAACTTATAAATTGATACAGGATTTTTTTTTTTTTTTTTTTTTTGATGAAAAAATTGATACAGGATTGATATGCAACTCTCCCAACAAAGTATTTAATTACTCGATTTGAATAATGGAGTATTTTCTGCATGAAAATCAACTCCAATTTAATGGACGCGGTGTCAATGACGTACTGAATCCCTCTAATCCTAGTTTAGTTATGGCGTCGGCCGGCCGGCGTCTAAACATTTGTAAAGTCCCTTCGACTTCTCTACCTTCATATGCAGCACCTCCTTCAACTCTCCTACCGTCGTGCTTCTCCGCCGCCACCACCATCTCTTCCTTTCCACTATTTTTCTCCACCTCTGATGGCCATGGATAAAAATCTCAACAGCAACTCCATCTTGTGGGACTGTGGAAGCTCGCTCTACGATTCATTCGAGCTCAACTCGTTCAAGCGCCAGCTCGACTCCGCCATCGCCGCCAGAAGCTTTTCCATGCCACACATCTCCGACCGATCCCACCTGCCACCACCGCCGATGCCAGGAAGAGCTCCGACGTCGAACAAGCCGTTTAAGATGTTGCGATCGATTAAAAAGTTCGTCAGGTCTGTGTTCCGTTTAAAACCCTCGAACGGCGCGCCACCAGAAACTCGTTCTCAACTCGTGGAGGCCTACCAGATGTCTGAGAAGCTGACTTCCATCCCGGAACCGTCTGAGAAGTGTGTAGAGTCGCCGGGGATAGACTTCATGCTGAGGAGGACTGTATCCGAGAGGTTCGATAGCTCCAGCGCCGCCGCTGTCGCAGCTGCCACCATCGGTGCCGTGGCGGTTCCTTACAGTGGCAGAGCCAAGATTTCCAAATAGTAGGAGTCAAAATATATTAGATTAAAACTTTTTCAAATATAAGCTCAAAGAAATACATTTAGTTCATATCAAATACAAAGAGTATTTATTTACTTGTAAATTATGAGGGACACTTTTTTACAGAAATAAATTGTCAAATACTAAATCTAAATTAAATACTTCTGCAATTTTCTTTCTCCTCTTGTTTTTTTTTATTGAAAAACAAATTCAATTTTTTTGTTTGCCATACATCATATTATATAATCAATATAATATTATTACAGTGTATAAAACAGTAGATTAAGTGCTGAGTGAAAATTCTAAACCATCACATTCCCAAATCATTGCAACCTGCTAAATTCAAACGATTGTAGATACCGAATTTATGTCGAGTTTACCTTGATTGACTTGAATTCGACTCAGTTGATAAAATCGAGCCGAGTTCAAACATGAGTTCGAGGTCATCATTTGAAGCTCATGGAGCTAGAGTCCGGACTAAACCAATCGATCCGAGCTTGCGGTTATTAGTGCTCGGCTTGAACCGTTTTCACCGCTAGACAAAATTTGGAGATTCTTCTAAGGAAAAGATAACGTATAAATCTCAAGGGTTTTATCAAAATAATTTATGCTTTGTAAAATTTTCTTAAGCATGCTGTGCTCTATAAAATCAGTTAAAAAATAGTGTATTAAATATTTTGTAAAAAATTAAATATGAAAATAATAATTTTCGTGTGCTTAATAATTTTTGTATTTAAATTTTTTTTAAAAAAAAATTCTAAATAGAGATATTGAATCTCCAAAATTTTCTAATTTGAAGTTGGACGGTCACCAATCTTCGGTAGCGTCCAAAATCGGACAAACTTGAGGAATGAATTTGGAACGGATGAAATATGAGCATCTTTTCATCTAAAATTTGCTCTTACTAATATTTATTTTATTAGAGTGATAAGCAGTTACGTAATTTATTGTTAAATAGTGAATAATGTATTACAAGCTTCTAGTTATTGTATTTTTGTTTATAAGAGTGTAAATATAGTTTTATCTAAAGGCCCACGTTTTATGAGTCCAATCCAAACCAAACAGACACATTCAATCTCGGTCCCTTCAAGGGCCCGAATTAGTCAGTTTTGCAGTTTCAGCCACCAAATTGGATTTAATGAATGTACCGCAAAAACAATTAGAAATTCAGGCACAACTAAGTTCCAAAGTGTAAAAAGAATATTTTGATCTTCTAAGTGATGCCAAATAACTTCTAGTAGTTTCTTTCAGAAATTTCATGCCATTAACTTAATTCTAAATTTTAAAAATAAATTGAACTTCGTAATCTGATCTTCTAAGTAGGGGTGTTCAAAAAAATACACGATCCGAGGACCCGAACGGACCCGACCGGATCCGAAGGATTTGGGTCGGGTCTATCGGATCCATGGGTCAGGTCGGGTCTTGTTTTGAGACCCGAACTTCGGGTCCGGGTCGGGTCCGGGTCCGAGTTGTTGATACCCGACCCGACCACCTTATATATTTATTTATTATTAATAAAATATATATGTATATATATTTTTTAATACAAATATATTTTTTAATGAACAAAAGTATTGCATAAAGGACTCTTATATAGACTCAAAACTTCAACCAACTTTAACCTATAATTGATATGGGATAATTTTATAATTTCACACTTAGTGGACTTAGCCCATTTAAACTATAAGTGATAGAACCCAAATAAAAGTTCACTAAATTTTAGAAAATTATCTCATATTCAATATATGTGTTAAATAGTAAGGGTGTCTAATCTATATAAGAGTTATTAATGTAATAGCTTTGATCACCAAATAATATATTACTTATATATTATAATATATATATATAATATATAAAAGTTCTATTTTTTTTTTAATATTACGAATAAAAAAATTTAAAAAAAAATCTGACAAGACCCGATTAGACCCGACCCGACCCAACCGGACCCGAACCAGCTCGGGTCGGGTCGGGTCTTGGTCGGGTAACGCCAGACCCAAGGGGGGTCGGATCGGGTCCGGGTTTGGTCGGATCCGGATCCGACCCGATTTTGAGCACCCCTACTTCTAAGTGGACACCCAAATAAATTATTGTAATTTCATTTAGAAAATATTTTATGCAATTAACATATTCTAAAGTTAAAAAAAAAAATTAAATTTCAGATAAAAAAAAATAAATCAACCTAGTTTAGAGTTTTGGGATTTGTGATATGCCAGCTCGTGGACAAGAGAATATTAGTTTGCTTGTGGTGGAATGAGCCTCTCAAGTCTCCACCAAGAACAGTAAAAATTACAAGTCCAATTTCTGTCAAGGTCAAAGATATTTGGTGTTTGAGTCCTATTTGGATCGGTATAATGACCCAAACGTTTTGGGGTTAGGATTTGGTCAGATTTTGATTGATCCGATAAATCTATTTGCGAATCAGGATGATCAATTTATGAGTTGCCCGAATATTGGGTAATCCGAACCTGATCTTAACTAAATTTTGACGCCCTAAATCAAATGCATCTAACGTAATTGGATTCGAATTAGTTAGATCAAACTCAAGTTTGACCCAAATATACATCAGGTCAGGTGGCATATAATCGTGTAGAACAATTTTAGAATCGCATCGGATTTGAGTTCCATTTATAATTTTCAGACTATAACCAATCATTCGAAATTAAACCCGTGCACATATCGTTCAGTGGTGAATTTTGATTTTGCTACGTGGGTACGTAAGCCTTAGCTAATCTTTGACATCACACATTATTTATGTCGTTAGTGCCCGCCGCTGACGACACCATGGCAGCTCCGCCAATATTGTCCAAGATCGCAATTTCTTATAATTAATCAAGGACCACGATATTGTCAAATCACCATTCGCGGACCACAAATACTCTCCTCTCGTGGGCCCCTTCCATCTGCAACCGTAATCGCAGCCAGCTACCAAGACAACTATAAGTTCAAAACCCCCGCAGCTCATCCTCTACAAATTAAGTACAGAGCTCACAAAGGACATTAGTCGTTCTATTCCCGCTCCCAGCTGGAAGATAGAGGGAAGAGAGAAGAGGAAAAAGTGATAGCAGCAAGCATTTCATCAATGGCGGCAAATGGAGATTTGCAGCAGAACCCCCACATCGCCATGCTGCCGACGCCCGGCATGGGCCACCTGATCCCTATCTCGGAGCTCGCCAAGCAGCTCGTCTCCCGCCATGGTTTCTCCGTCACTATAATCACCCTCGGAGCCTCCGCTTCCAAAGCCCAGGAAGACTTCCTCAGATCACTTCCTAAAACCATCACCTCCGTCGCCCTTCCCCATGTTCCCATGGACGACGTCCCAGCGGGCTCTGCTATCGAGACAATCATGTCCGTAGCCACTGCCCGCTCCCTCCCCGCCCTGCGCGACGTTCTGCGCAGCCTCAAGAAATCCACCAACCTCGTCGCCTTCCTCGCCGACCTCTTCGCCACCGATACCTTCGACGTCGTACGCGAGCTCGGTCTTCCACCATATCTCTTCTTCCCGACTAACTTCCTAGCGCTTTCGCTTCTCCTCCACCTACCGACCTTCGACGCCACCACCACCAGCGAGTTCCGCGACCTCCCGGCGCCGGTGGAGCTTCCTGGCTGCGTTCCTATTCCAGGCTCCGAGATCCTACACCCGCTGCAAGACCGGTCTAACGAGTGCTACAGATGGATGGTTCACCATGGTTTGGGCTACCGAAAAGCCGAAGGTATACTCGTCAACACGTTCGACGCCATCGAAAGTGGCGCAGCCAAGGTGCTAGCTCAGAACGAGCCCGGAAGGCCGCCTGTGTACGCTGTCGGACCACTTATACAGGGACCTAAAAAAGAACAGGGTGAAAATAGAGCCGATTGTTTGAGGTGGCTGGACGAGCAGCCCAGGGGCTCTGTGCTGTTCGTGTCGTTCGGGAGCGGCGGAACGCTCACGTCTGCGCAGATAGCAGAGCTAGCGCTAGGGTTAGAGGCGAGCGGGCAGAGGTTCCTCTGGGTGGTGCGCAGCCCCAGCGACAAGGAAACCAACGCAGCTTACTTCAACGTGCACAGCACCGACGACCCGGTCGCTTACCTCCCCGAAGGGTTCGTAGAAAGAACGAAGGGAGTTGGGCTGGTCATGCCATCGTGGGCACCACAGGTCGAGGTTCTAGCTCACGAAGCGACGGGCGGGTTTCTTTGCCACTGCGGGTGGAATTCCACGCTGGAGAGCGTCGTGAACGGCGTGGCGATGATCGCGTGGCCGCTGTACGCCGAGCAGAGGCAGAACGCGGTGTTGCTGGTGGAGGGAGAGAAGGTGGCGTTGCGGCCGACGGCGACGGAGGGAGGCCTGGTGGGAAGGGAGGAGGTCTCGAGGGTTGTGAAGGCGTTGATGGAAGGGGAGGAGGGGAAGAAGGTGAGGAGCCGCGTGCGCGAGCTGCAGGAGGCTGCAGCCAAGGCGCTCGCCGACGATGGGTCGTCGTGCAGGGCCCTTGCCGAGGTAGCTGCGAAATGGAAGAGCACCTCGACCAACGTTCTGTAAATAAATTAACGTAAATAAATTGCTACTGTGGCCTATTTATTGTACACTATTTATATTTATTATTGGGGCACTGTTATTATTAGAAATTCTTATATATATATATATATATGCTAATCTTCACTCGACATGAGTACGGCTCGTTCCTGTCGACTTAGTAGCCGTCGGATCGCGACGATCCGACGGCTGAGATCACGCGCGTGTTTTGTAAGAGCTCGGATCGGTTTTAGCCGTCGGATCACCTCGGCGATCCGACGGCCGACATCACGCGCGTGTTTTTGAAGAGCTCGGGTCGGATTTCAGCCATCGGATCACCGCGATCCAACGGCTATGGACTTGACAGTAGCGGGCCGAGCTCCTGTCGAGTGGAGATTAGTCTATATATATATATATATATATATAAAAGAGATTATTCTCAGTTTTTGAAAAGTTAACAAGCCGTTGATCATTTTAATCTAATAGTTGAGATTTAATTTTAACACTTAACGATGTTGTTAAATATTTAACGGTGTTAATCGTTATTTCGTTAAGTGTAAAACTAAATCTCAACCGTTAGATCAAAAAAATCAACGACTGAAATGCTAGCTTACCAAGACTATTTTCAACACGATTTAAGAATAGCCTTTATATATATATATATATATATAGCCTGTTGTGGATCAGTCTCTGTGTTATAGAAACGTGCATGTGGTATATGACAATATGTAACGTGTTGTGGATCAGAGTCCTTTGAATGAGGAATGGGATATCCGTAACTTTGATCTATTGTAAGCTTTTATGTCATGATTTAGTGATATAGTTTTAGTTTGGGGTTTACTCAAATCAGTCCGTTTTTTTCAGATCGGCCAAATCAGTAACTGAAAACACATTTTCAGTCCGATTTTTCAAATCGGCCAAATCAACATATAAAAATACGTTTTTAGGGACTGATTCGACCAAATCTGAAAAAGAGAGGGCTGAATTGAAATTAACCATTTTAGTTTTGACAGTAGCATATCCACCATACGGTTTGCAAATAAATTATTTATTTTAAATTTATTATTTTTATGTTTTAAAATATTTATTTTAAATTATGTTACAAAAATTTAAATGCAATTATTTTTTGTAAATTCAAAGTTTTTATAAAAATTATCTAATTATGTATTTGTAGATTAATTTAAAAACATCTTAAGATTTTAAAATTGTAAAACTTTTTTTAAAAAAAAAATCTATCATAATTAAAATTTATCTGACATAAATTTAAAAAGAAAATTGATTTGTAATGAATTTAAAATCAGAAATCGATTTAAGAGAAATTACAAATCAGGACATATATATTATTTTCTCATTTAGTTTTCTTGTAGCTTTTGATATTACTCTAAATCACTGTTTTTAGAGTAATAAGGAACTTGTAATAGTACTCCACAAAATAATGGTGTTTTGTGTATTCTGGAACAGGTGCATTATAGCCGGTGATCCCATGTAGCGTATATTATACGACATGATTGTAGCTTTCTTCATTATTTACGGAGCAAAGGACTAATTATTTTGAGACACAGAGAGCGATAGCTAGTCAATGAATTTGTTTCTAAAATAATGCGTAAATCTTATGGTAAAATTATTGTGGACATTTTTTTTAAGTACAAAATTATCGTGTACATAAGATAAAGTTCAAAATTATAGAGGCATATTTTAGTACAATTCGAAGGACTAAAACAAAATTTGGCCTTCAAATTAAAAAAAAAAAAGAAGGAATAATTTGCATTCGTCACTAATTTGAAAATATGTTCATTTTCAGCCCCGACCACCCTCCCCCCGTCCAAATTTTATACTTTAAGCCTCTGTATCGAGAACTGTACAATACTGTTTTAACTATCGCATCAGTATTTTTTTTAAAAAAAATTAAAAATATAAAGTTATATATTTTAATAGGTTTATAAATTTCATGTTTAATATTTTTTCAAAAAAATATTTTTAAATATGTGTTTTGATACTTTGAAGTATTAATGGATTTTAGATCTGACTCATTAATCCGCTGATTTTTGAAATTCCAAAATTCTTATTAGAAATATTTTTTAGAAAGTGTTGAATATAAAATGTTATAGATTTTATCAAGATTAATAATTTTAATGTAAAATTTTTTTTTCTAAAAATACTAATACTTTGGTCAAAACGATATTACACATTCATCATAGAGGGTATGAAATTTAGAAAGTTGAAGGACTGAATCGGTCCAAAGTTTTTAGGAATAATTGCGTATCAGCCTTCCTATTTTCGGGGGTGCGCAAATCAGCTCCCGAAAATACGTTTTTCGGGGGCTGATTTGCAAAAAAAAAAAAAGCAAATCAGCCTCCGAAAATATATTTTTAGGGACTAATTTACGTAAATTTAAAAAACGAAAGACTGATACGGCAAAATCCCAAATTTTTATTTGATAAGGGCTTACCGAGAAAAGCCCAAAAAAGTATGAATCATCTAAAATTATATAGAAAAATACTATTTTTTAAATATTTATCAAAGGGTATGCTTTGTCAAAATTTTCTTTCTTAATCAAGAGAAAAAGGTTAATGACACATGATCTACAAGGATCGGTCGTACAATCATTCACTCAGAACACAAACAGATGCACACCTGCCATACATACTACTGTGGGCATCGTGATGGACCGATGGTGGACCAATAAACGAAAATAAAATAAAATAACAACTAAACACGCGCATCATTTGCAGTTCCCAAATTAAGAGGAATATATTTACTTCATAGTCCTGTAATAATTTAAATAATGTCAACTCAACCCTTTGTTTGTCTCATTATCAAATTTTTTTTTTTATTTAAATAAAATAGAACGCACATATATATATATATATATAAATTTAACACAAAAAAAAAAAATTTAGTTTAGGTAATTTTCTAAATAACTTTTTTTAAAAAAACAATTGTTTCCAACTACTGCTTTTTGGCACGGAGTCATTAGTAGACATAAAAAGTTTTAAGACCCGAAATATTTCTTAAGAAACATTTTAAATTTTTTTATTAAATATAAAACTTATATAGTATATCAAAATTTCAAAAGAAAGAATTGGTTAATAACAAGTTAGAAGATAACACATGGCACAACAATGACGTATTGACCGAATAAAAATAGGATCTATAAACTATATGTATTATATATAAATAAAAGGATTTAGGATTAAGTCATGGCTCCAGATTCTTGACCATCTTAAAGGTTCTAGAGAAAATATCGACGTTCTGTGAAGCTCAATCCTCGAGTCAAGGTTAAAACTGTTTTATTTTTTATATTCTTAGTAGAGTATTTTTACCGGTGATCGCGTACAACCTATGATTTTAGCTTGACCTCAGTCGAGGTTTCCACGTAAAAAATAGTGTTTTGTGTAATTGTTCATGCCTACTTGCTAGCCGCTTTTGCCTTCAAACACAGGTTATTTAGGTCGCTTTCTGAGTCGATCAATTAGAAATCTCTTCTTTTTCTTTCTTTTTTTTTTTTTTTTTTTTTTTTTTTGTTGCCGTAAATGGGTTTATAAAATTAAAACTCCGGTTGATAGATCTAGTGTTACAAAACTCACTTAGTCCCCAATAGATCTAGTGTCAATAGAGCGTCCAGAATTTGATGTCTTCTATATAGAGATACTAATTTAATCCGCAGCCCATGGCTCGTATCGCAGTTTGACTATGGCACTCAACTGTTTTAATATCGAATATATATATATATATATATATATATATATATATATATATATACACTACAAATTAAAGACATCACTACACAGAGGCGAGCGTAGTTAAGAAATTCGAGTGTATCTCCGAGGAACTCACATTGTCTATTATGTTCTCTGCTCAATTTTAAAAAATTATTTATATACTTTTTTACAAATTTTAATATTAAATTATATATTTTAATAAAATATATGATTTTTATGTTAATTTTGGTCAAAAAAATTCTTTAAAAAATATATTTGAGGATTTAAAGTTTTAATATTTTAACAAATTTTAAAAATTATTGTTAAATTTGTTAAGATTTTTGTGTTTCATAATATTATTTAAGAATATTTTTTGGGTATAACGGTTACACCACGTCACTCTGTGTAACGGCCTGAAAAAAATATATTTAAAAATATTTTTTGAAAAAATTGTTAAAATCAAAGTTGTTAAATTTAACGAGATTTAAAATTTTTATATTCAAAACTTTTTCAAAAATTCTTTTAAAAATATATTTTGGAGTCTAAAGTTTAATGTGTTTGAAGCGGATTTAAAAATTGTTTAAAAATTCGTTTAATCCATTAAATTTTGGAGTCCCAAAATATATATTTGGAAGTATTTTTTGAAAAAAAATTTAGGCATAAAAATTGTAAATTTCATCAAAATTTACAAGTTTAATTTAGAAAAAAATTTCAAAAAAAATTTATAAAATTTACTTTGTTAATTTAAACATGAGAGTAATATATACTGACGTTGCGTAAACGTTTCATAGTAAAATTTTTCTCGCCGAGCAGGGTAGTAGGTGAACTGGCTGACACGATGGAGCAGAAAGCTAGCAAAGGTGGTAGAGAAAAAGAGACGGGGAGTGAATTTGTCTAACGAACGACTGACTCCTCGATCTCCTTCCTACTAAACCCCACCATGAATCTTGTCAGGGAATGCTCGACGGAGTGAAACACGTTACTTATTCAAAAAATCTCGAGGGCATAGACAGAGGCGGCGGCGGAACGACGAAGACCGGCGGAGGTGGCTTCACTTAAATTTAAAGTTGTAATAAAGATTACATCAGAGGAGTTTATGGTTTCTTTTGTAAAATAACCCTGTCAGGTCGTAGTTCCACTGGTATGAAAATCAAATTTTTTGTTCTAGATGAGTAGTGATGAAATGACTGACTTTTAAATTATCATTCACGTATTTCAATCTCATCATCACAATGTAAGGCAGAACTTTTTTTTGAATTTTGAATTTTTTAAAAATTATAGCAGTTATTTGGCAATTCTAAATGACGTGGCGGAAGAATTCTAAGATTTTACTTTATCCCACGATCTAACAAAATTAGGTAAGGTTAAAATATTGTGTTCGTGAAATAATCTAGAAAATAAATTTTTTTGCCAATATATATATACTGCATTTTGGAAGGACATCGTCCTGGGATGTGGTCAAGATAATGACAAAAGCATTAAGATATTTGTGTAAGTTCTAGAAGGTGGTTGAGCCGCTTGGGCAGATAGCAAATATTTTGTAATCAAATTAGATTGGATTTTTATTGAACTCTGAAAGTGATATTTCACCACCGTCTTTTCTTTTTCTCTACAAATTTAATTTAAAAAAAAATGGAGGCCCACCACTTAACGTTAATCACTGCTCAAAAGAACGCTGGGTTTTTCTTTTTATAAAATTTAAAAGATAAAAGATGAAGTGAGGAAAGATGCTGATTGTTGTGTCCTTTCCTAAAGATTTCAATTAAACTTGATTCAATCAATAGATAAGAATAAAAATTAGTATATGTATTCAGTATTATAGGAGTATACGCGAATTAAAAAAGCCCATTATTTAGAAACCACTGACACGTCGAAATTTTGCTCCATATTATATTCGTCAAGAATACGCTGTTGAACGGACGGACAGATATTGGATATTGTCACAAAAGTGTTCGAAAAAAATAAAATAGAAATTTAAGATATGCGTGTCAAACACGTCATAAATGAGTGTTCGATACGCATGTTTATAATATATTATTATGTTAATTTAAAATTATTTTTGAATAGTTTTGAGAGAAGTGAATAGTACTAGCGCTAAATTACAATAAAACATATAATGTAACTATTTAATTAGATATTATATATTATTTATTTATGTAATTAGATTTTTATTGTTTAAATTTATTTAAAATACGTGAGTTATGTATAACGTATGGACTTTGTAATTGAATATTATATTATTTTTAGATGTTCAAATAATTACTAGAATTTATTTATTAATTATTTATATTTTTTATTGTTATGTATGAGAATTAAAGCTCTTAGAATCTCAAACGCACTGCACAGTGAAATATAAGCGCTTAAATACCATTTCAACTTTCTGAGTTTATATATATATTCGTACTTAAGTACATATCTATATTGAGTAATAAGGGCTATATGCAACAATTTGGAAATATTGATAGTAACACCAATAAAAATATTTTTGATTTAAACATTTATTTATAAAACCAGCTAACTTTTAATCACAATGGAGTTAATTACTTGGAGGTCTTATAGCAATTAGCAAACATATGAGAAGGGTCTCAAAATTCCAAACAAAGATGTGCAATCTATTTTTAAATATAGACAAATTATTGTATTAAATTAGATCCAAACCTTTCTTCGGCTGCATTGCCACTCAGCACACAATCCTATAAGAATATATGCAAGATCCCAGAATTTAAATAATATTTATTATTTGGAACTTATTGATAAAGTGATTTTTCGTTTGTTTTTCCCTATCCCATATATATGAAAACATTGAGAAAGTAAAAAAATTAAACAGTAATTAAGATTAATAAAATTAGAAATGAGAAGGATGTATTGAAAAAGTCGAAGAGTTAGGGAAATAATAATGAATTATATATCCATTTAATTAGAATTATTTAATTTCTAAAAAATTAAAGCAATATATATATATATATATATATATATATATATATATATATATATATATATATATATATATATAATTCTTACAAAGTGGCACAATATATTACATATGCATATATATAATTGAAGAATTAGAGAATATTATGGCACATAATCGGAACTTATCGCTATAAGCCTATAATATTGCTTATATTTTAGAGATATTAGTTTCAAATTGTGGAGAAGCAATCCCTCTCATGTGTACCAATAAAGTACACCGTGTATATGTAGATAGGTATTTAAAAAAAAAAATCATATGTAATAAGACTAGGAATATATAAATAACTTAAAATAATGGCTAGTATTAGGAGGACGTGGGGTCATATTACGTTTTCAAAAGTTACGTTTGACTATCATGTGATTTGGGGGCCCCTGAAAGTGATAAGTAATCACCAAACGATGATGTCCGCATGAGGATGGCATTATGTCATTCGCTCAAGATGCTTCATGATCAACTTTAAATTGTTTTGGGGAAATGATCAAAAGGCCCTCCTTCAAACCTCTCTACATATTCGCCCCTGAAAAATGCTCTATACCTTTTTAGCCCTCTTTTGAAAAACATGCACTCCACCTTTGACTGTTATATTAGTATTTTTTTAAAAAAAAGTTAATATAAAAATTATAAATGTTGATTAGATTTAAAATTTTTAAATTCAATATTTTTAAAAAATATTTTTAAATAGATATTTTGATACTCCGAAATGTTGACGGATTTTAGATCTGACCCGTTAATATGCTGATTTTACGAAGTTTTAAAATATCTATTTAGAAATATTTTTTTTAAAAAAATATTAAATATAAAAATTGTAGATTTTATCAAAATCAATTACTGTTAAAAATATTTCAAAAAAAATATAAATATGGTGATGGAAATTGTAATGCACGTTCGTCGAGGAGGGACTGAAAACGGCAAGCCCAAACTGCATGGGTTGATTCGGCAATATCTCTGCCCTGACTGGGGCTGAAGAAAAAAAATCCCAAATTTTTTTAAAAAAAATTTCTTCGGAGCTTCTTGCGAATTTTTTTAAAAATTTATTTTTTATTAAAACTTACAAAAATAAAATTAAAATTTTACAAACCTAATACCGGGTCGCCTCTGTAGCATACAATATTATAAAGCGGCAGGCGCGCATCTCTCGCTGGCGGTCCACATAGGACAAATTGTCATTTGTCACTACAAGAAATATGGTCTTTAAAGACCGACCAATTAGGCTTTTAAACACTCATTTTTTGCATCTAAAAGTAACCAAAGACTAACAAAAATTAGCCACCGGATTGGCTTTAAAAAGTTTACCGCTAAAAGTTGGTCTCAGAATTGACTTCAAATAAAAAGTTGGCGGCTTCTGAAACCTGTATACAAACTATGTAGAGAAGTTACAAAATAGGAATAGCAGCTAGTAAAACAGGTATACAAACTAATTCGTGAAGAAAACAGGTAAACTTAAGGAGGACAATCGCTAATTCTTTACGAAGCAAATGAATACTGGGAGCTGGGAAATCAGCTGCTGATGATCTTGCTAAGTAAGAAAACCAAAAATATCATTTTTCTTTTGCTGCTTGATGAATGCTGTGTTGATGTGCATCTCAATTATACACGCAAGCAGTTGTCGCTTGTCCGTTGCCAACTCTATCAATGTAATTTTTACTGCAAATATAAGAAATATATTATACCAGAGCTACAAGAACGCCTTTGCAGAAGAGTGAGACTGGATATGTAATTCTTATAACCATTTCAACACAGGCATAAAAAACCAATCCAATTTTAATTAAAAGCAAAATGTCAAGACTTAAAACACATAGTATATGCACATGCGGCGACCCGGCGACGTTATCAACGTATGGTTAAGTGTCATTTTGCAAAATAAAACGTCCAATAATTTGTTTATAATTTTACTTAAAAATAACGAATTATATAAGAACAGAAGGACACAAAATAAAAGATTGCATGTTAGAATCTCACAGATGCTTCTGAAATGATTCAATGAGTTTTCAATTGAAATTACAAAAATGGTGGATGGACAGAACGTCAATATTCCACCGCAAAGTTTACTTTCTAACCCGAATGGGCTGATGGATCGTGATTAGGAAGCGGTGCCCCTAGTAATATCGAGATTGGTGCACTGAATTTTTTTTTCCTTGTTATCTCACAAAAAAAGAAGAAGAAATTTTAGGGATGCAGCAGTAATGACTTTACAAATTTTAATGGGACAATATACAACAACTTGTAATGCACCTACTTATAAATAGTAATAAATATCACATACATAACAAACTTGATTGTACGAGATAATCTTAGTGGACATAATACGTTGTCAAATCGCTAGAAATAATGGAGGAAGACCTCTGATCTGATTTATTTATTTTGAAAATGTAAAATAGTTTGTCAAAAATATCCAAAATTTAGAGTAGTTGGTCTTAACTCTAAAAATGACATAAATGTGCAAACATTATACGCGAGGCTGGCCTGGTCCATAATCTAATTGACAGCTGAGATTACTTGGACTCAGAAGCAAGCAGCCCACCCAACACCGACCTTCCCACTCAGAAGCAGCCCACCCAACATGTTTATCTCTCTCTCTCTCTCTCTCTCTCTCTCTCTCTCTCTCTCTGTCTCCCTCTTTTCTTTATATTTTTTTACGATGCAATTACTGAATTTCATCACTCTGAGAAGGCTAGTAAGGATTATTAGAGAGAAAGACATACTTCTCGATGTAGTAGACCCCCGATCAAGTGATAAATTATCAAGAATGTGAGGTTAAAAAGACGCGAATTGCAAACAAACACATAAAACGCGGAAATTTGTACGAAAAAATGCTCCACGGCGTCAAGGATTAATACCGCCATGGAAAAACTACTAACAGTAACGTTGTCAGTGCGCATTAGTTCAACTTTAATCCCGAGTGTAATTCATAATTCTTCTATTGGCTTGAATTCCACAGATGCAAAAAAAAAAAAAAAAAAAAAAAAAAAAAAGCTACGCTGTGCCGTTGCACCAGCTCGTAACATAATCCCTATTTCGTTGTTTTGATTTTGATGCGATGCTCCATGCTTGAAAGTTCTAACATGAATTGGGTCTGATACCTAATTATGTCTGAAAATGAAACAAAGCCGTGCTTTTATTGAATATTGGAAAACAAATCGCATTCGCCAGATTAAAACATACAACAAGAACTATAAGCCCTACAGAATTAGTGGTGCCTAAGCTCTTGTGGTAGTGCCTTCACACTATCTTGAGCTCGATCTAGTCTTAGATATAGTTAACCAAATTCACTTCTCGACCATATTAGGCATCTCGAAGAAACGGGAGAAATCCGAGTCGTCGAAATGAGCGAACTCGATGAAATCCCTGTCAACGACGGGAGAGTTCGCAGCAGACGTCAAGGCGGAGATCCCCTCCGACTCCGAGGCATGGAGACTCGACAGGCCGCAACCGTAGTTGCTTATCCTGAATTGCGAGAAAAAGTTAGACTCGGAGGTGGTCGGCGAAATAAATGTGGGGGAGGAGAAACTGTCGATGAATTGGTTTTCCAGCGTCGGCGGTGCTGAGAAAATCCCTTGCTCCGGCGCGGCCGGGCAGCTAAGTGGGATCGACTTGAAAGTGAATGGCATGGAGCTGACGTCAGAGTCTAAGCCTTCGGTCTTCACTTTGAGGGTCGTTTTGTAGCTCTGTAAAAGCTCTTGGTCGTGTCGGTACTGCACCAGAAGCTGCTGAGATTGGTTAGTTTGAAGAAAAGTAGTGGGTTGGTTGGGCTGCTCGCCGGCGGTGGAGGTCAACGGCGTTGGCGGCTGCGGAGAAGTTCTATTCTTCTGCGAGCAAGTGTGTTCGCCTCTGTACGTGACATCAAAGACCGAGGGGTTGGTCTCGCATCTCTGGACTTGTTTCATGGCCAGACAATTCTGCGTGTTCCGGTGGGTGCATCTGTAGTAACCCCTGAGAGAAACGCAGCATTTTCAGCTGATTAGATAAATGAGTAAATTATGAAGCCGCATTCAATCCAATTGTTTCTGAAGCAGAACACAGTTGTGTTCGATACAGTACAGGGCAAGCGTAATTACTAGAGCAGAGAGATGACCAGTAATAAGCAAGCGTCATTACTAGAGCAGAGACATGACCGGTAATAAGAAATGGTCTGAAATTTTTTATTTACTTTATGTTATGAAGTTGGATAAAAATAATAGTGAAAGATTTCTTATTTTTGTGGAAATAGAAAGAAGAACTGGAGAAAGCTTTTCTTTATTTAAATTATAAAGGTTAAAAACTAGTAATATTATTTTAATATTTTTTAATTATATAAAGTTATAGTAGACTGAAACTAGTACAAAAGATTTACTTAACTTCGAATATATATTTCAAAGATAATATTATTTAATAAATTTATTCATATTTATTATTCGTTTATTATTTTATTTATTACTAATAATTAATATAATATTATTTATTTTATTTTTATTACTTAAGTAATTTTATTTAGTACCTTTTTTTCCAAAAACATATAATAATATTCATTATAAAATTATTAAAATTATAATTAATAGATTTATTATATAATCCTTCGGATCTAGTGAAAATTGTGCCCTGCCACGTGGAGCACGTTTATTGGATAGCTTGCCTTCTTGACAAACTAACCCCAAGGTCGGTCCCAGCTCCTTGGCCACGCCCCTAGGCACATCATATCTAATGCATGCGTTGAAAACAGTATAGTCGGGATTGCATAAAAATAGGTGGTTTGACGAGCAACACAGAGGAGGCCGAAAAAGAAAAGAGAGAGGGAGAGCGAGAGAAGAAAGATTGAGTAATTAAAGTGACAGACAGAGAGCCTCTTGATATTTATAGAATTTATCTGAAAAATTTTACGAATTGTCTTCTTTCTCAAAACTCCTCCCCGGACTTTTCTCTTTCTCAAAACTCCTCCCCGGACTTTTCTAAATCTAACGACTACAACCGCTTTTAATGGAGACTGCACTTACCTTTTCCGTGACTTAGTTTACAACGATGATCGAACGAAATTAGATGTTTGTGCCTATTTTTTAGTCTCTATGTGCGTGTAGCTGCGGTGTAACACAAGAATTGCGAACTACCTCCCCACATTAATTGACTTCGAAATCTTAGGATCACTGAGACGATGAATTGCAGTGACCCTTACTTGCACTACACATATTAAAACTTATATTTAGAAAAAAAAATTTATTTACAATCTTTTTTAGGTGACATAAATTCTTTTTTATTATTATTAGTTCATTCCTATTTTTTATTCTACTTTATATAATTATATGTTTATATTTAATTATTTATTTATGTTTCATTCCTATTTTGGGCATACCTGGTAAAATTTTCTGTTCTGCGAACTTTTGTATTTATATATTTGTGTCTTAAATTTTACCACAAATTGAGCGACCTATCTAAATAATCTTATTATTGATATGACTGTATATATGTTATCATTAAGTCAAAATTTATTATTGTGATATTATTATAGGTCAACATATTTACAAAAATACCATAAGATATGCTAAAATGTTTTTAAAAAACATTGGTATAAAAGTTAATTTATCGGAAAAATTATGGATTATCACTTTTGACTTGTAAAAACCAATTTATAACCTTTTAGATTTAGAGATAAAAGACTTAACCATATTTTTTTTTTTAAAATGATTCTTAAACTCTATTAACTACTGGAAGTTAGATTCGGATGAACATACCCTACTGGAAACAAGTTCGTGATTAAGTCCTACAGTGCACGAAAAAGAGAAAACGTATTGTAGCGATATTTCTAAGAAAATATTAGGAAGCCTGTGCTTTTCAACTTAAATTCACCTTTGATCAAACGCTGTTTATTGTTTGATGTTTCTTTCAATCATTCCAGGAACATTTCGGAATCAGGACTTTTTTCCCTTGTTTTTTTGTTGACCATCCAACACGCTTTTCTCCGTGCTGGACTCTTGCAGTGATTTGATATCCCTCAAGAAGACTCGGTCAATGGTTATTGTTCACGGCCTTGTAAAATATCTTCCTTGTCAAACCAAATTTTCTGTATGCTGCTTTAGGGTTCATTCAATGTGCACGTAACGTATTCGATAGAATTTCTCACAGATATCTCCATTGTTGGACAGTTAATATGTTCAGAAGCTATACGCAGAATGATCGCTACGAAGAAGTTAATAGTTTATTTATAGCGATGAGATTGCATGTTAATGAGCAGGACGATGTCAAAATGGCCATGGTGCTAAAAAGCTTGTGGGAAACGCGAAATCATACTGTGCATGACGAGAAAAATAGATAAAAGTCAACTATGTTTATTGTATGTTATTAAAAGTCAACTATATTTCTTGTGTAATTGATGTATTATAAAAATATTATTTCTCGTTCTTTCTCTTCTTGTCTAAAAATCATACCATGCAGGACGAGGAAGATACATATTTAAAAAATATAATAGATAAGTATGTTTCTTATATATTACTTAAAGGTGTTAGCCTCAATTTAATGAGTAGAAGGGTTAAAAAGTTAGTAATTCCAAAATTAAGATGGCTTTTATGTTAAAAAAATAGTATTTCAGAAAAATATGAATTTTTTCGTAATTTATTTATATGTAAATTTTGTATATTAATTTGGCTATATAATCTTTTTTTTTAAACCATTTTATTTTCAGTTTTTAATTCAATAGTTTCTAATACCTATAAATTTTAATAAAAAACTTTAAATTTATATATTTAATATTATAAATTTCTCAGTTGAGACACAAGCAGATGTTAGAGGATTGTGAAGCTAACCTCGGGTACTTTGCTCCTAAGATAGCTTTCTGGCCGTACTTCCTCCAGCTGTAGCCGTCATCCATTGGCCCCTCAGCTCTTGGCCCTGCCACCATTCGGACTTGGTTAGTCCATTTCGGCTGCGTTTTCCTGTGAAATTAAAGCAAAAATTCAGAACAAATACATATCTTACTATTTTCTTGATAATTCTAATCCCAATTATAATGTTTCAGCTAGTTGTTTTTGTCCGTGCGTTTCATAGATTGAATTACAAATTAATTCAAATAACACTAAATATGTTTTAGTATTATACTCCTAAAAATTGAAATATAGTAATTGTTATAATTAAAAAATATATGGCGATAATATGGTAATGATTGGGTGTTGAAATTTTATTTACCTAAATAAAATATTTTAATGGATTTAATTTTTTGTATTCAACTTATATGAAACATGCCACAACAAATATATATATAATATAATACGTAACATATTAAAAAGATAAAGAAATTGATACATAGAATCAAATTATTTTGATACCAATTACCTAATATATGTTGTGGATATAGATAGAATCTTGTGCACGCAGTAATTACCGTTTCTTACACATCTCCTTGCGCTCATTATCTTTGAACGCTAGCTCGGAAGTCTCACTGCGTGGGCTGTCAGTAATGGAATACGGCGAGTCCGCTGGGACGGCGACAGCAACGTCGCACTCCTGATGAATCTGTCCACCATTAGAAAATTTGGCCATGGAGATAGCTTTAGCAAAGATGGAACGTATCTCTTGAGCCAGATTCAGATTAATCACTGGATCAGATGAAGATAGGTCTTGGAGCCGTATCTCCAGACACCTCGCTTCCTCTTCACCGATACAGAGCAGCTCTACAAGCGAGCTTGGTTGATCACATACTGTCACGTTATCCATTTGTGCTACAAGTTTTCTTCTTGACTATAAACAAGTAATTGAAGCAAGAGGTACCGTGGAGAATTCGTAAGTACTCTCAGAATGCTTCGTGAATTCGATCAGCAGAAAGCACTGGCCCAACGTTGTCCGGAATCATGAATCTTCTCTTTCCTTTCTCCTCAGGATAAGAAAGGCAAACCGAGGAGGAGGCTGTGTGGAACGCGAGAGAGAGAGAGAGAGAGAAGAAAGGCAACTGATGTGGCGGAAAAAGGCAGGCGAAGGCGAGTATTTAAGCTCGTGGGGGTCCGAGTGCAGCGCGTTAGTAGAGTAAGGAAGAAGATAACATTGACTAAAATGTGAGTGGCTTCAAGATTTTCTAAACTTGGACCGGTCATCGGAATATGGCAACCGTTGATGCGAGGACCAAGGGTTGAGATGAAATCGCTGACCGGTTCTTCCCTTAACTTTCGTTAGATCATTTTTTGGAGCTTTTCATAATGTCTAGAATCGGGTTGCAAAATTAGGTCAAAGAAGCTGCTTGGAAGCTGACCAAAGAATTTTCAAACGCAGCTGCGCGTCGAGAAGATTAAAGAATTTGGTGACGTCACTACGCTTACGCTCGCACCCACATGCGGAACGCAACCTTCCCCCAAAATTTGGACAAAAATATAATTTATTTTCTGTAGTTTGAGTAAATTTGCCACTATAATTATGGTTTATTCATTTTTATATTTTTTGCTTTATTTCCAACTAATTAAATAGAGTTAAAAATAACATTTAAAGCTTAAATTTTATAATCATATTTTATTGATAAAATGTTATATTTGTAAATGTTTATCGCTAAATTTACAGTTAATAGTATTTCAAGAGATAACTATAATCAATATGTAGATTCTTCCTATTCATACAAATTAATTTTTAGATATGTGTCGAAGTCATTTTGACCATAGTTTAAGTTTTTTTTTTTTTTTTAAAATAGTTTCAAATAGATATTTTGATACTTCAAAGTCGTGGATTTTAAAATTAATCAATTAACATGTTAAACTTTGTAGTCTCAAAATACATATTTAAAAATATTTTTTTTTAAAAATTACATTAAAATTATAGATCTCATCAAATTATATAATTTTTATGTTAAATATTTCTTCAAAAAATATTTTTAAATATATATTTTATGGTGTCAAAATTAACGGATAAAATAAGGGATTTATTCATAAATTTAAAAATCGGAGGGGCTGATATATAAGTCTTCCTATTTTCAAACATACTGAGCATAACAATTCAACAACAGAGTAAGTTAATTCAGAATTTAATTTGATAATTTAATTATTTAAAACATACTTTAACCTTTTATTTCAAAATTTGGAATTAACTATTAATTTGTTGGAAGTCATGATAAATCAACTGCCAGTACGCTAGAACAGGGGCGTAGGAGTTGCTGAAGTAGCCCATATGAACCGGCGCGGCTCGCCGGGTTCGTGCGAAAGCAGGAAGTAAGAATCCAACGGTCCAGATTAAATCATTAAGTTTCATACGAAATACGAGATATTATATAAAATTTTATCGATTTATTTGATATATTTTGAAATATTTTTTAAAAAAAATTTAAATTATAAAATTGTAGATTTAGATGTGATCTATAGCTTTATAATTGAAATTTTTTAAAAAAAATATTAAATACGATGTCACAATAATAATCCAAAATTATAGATTACAAAACTTTTATAGATAATATCAAAATCTATAATTTTATAATTTAAATTTTT
Organism: Xerophyta viscosa; assembly: GCA_002076135.1. NCBI lineage: Eukaryota > Viridiplantae > Streptophyta > Magnoliopsida > Pandanales > Velloziaceae > Xerophyta > Xerophyta viscosa. The sequence goes on along the minus strand of MJHO01000125.1, from coordinate 415,081 downwards.
CTTAAATGCTCCAAAATAGATCAAATAAATTGATAAAAATTATATATAATATATCGAAAATCGCACGATTCAGATCATTTGATCCGGACCGTCAGTTTTCTGCTTCCTGCGCAGGAAGCAGGCGAGCCGCGCCCTTTATGAACATCTATTACAGTTAATGCTACTCATAAGTAGGAATGGCAACGGGTCGGGTCGGGTCGGGTTTCAGCCAACGCCGAACCCGACCCGAACGGATTCGGATTCGGGTTTTAAAATTCGGGTTCGGGTTCGGGTTATTTTTTTTCGGGTCGGATTCGGATTTGCTTAACTCGGATCGGATTCGGGTTCGAATTCGGGTTTAGATATTTATATATATATTTATCTTATACAAAAATAGAAAATATTTTTAATAAATCAAAATGTTAACATAAAAAGATTTCTTATATAACTAAACAACCTACAAAACTATTTAAACCCATATATGATATGGGACAATTATTCTAATTTTCAAATACTCCAGTGGGCTTAGCCCACTAAGAGTTTTGGAGTTAAAAAATTATTCATATCATCTAATGGATAGATAATTGTAGGGATCTTTAGTATATTTAAGAGTACTTTCAGTTATAATTTCAAATTATTAAAAAATATATTTCTTATTTATAATAAAAATAAGAATATTTTAAAATTAAAAGAAAAATAAAAATATTCATATAAATAATATATTTTTTTGAATATATTTGTATTTATATATTTATATGTAAATAATAAATAATATATATATGTATATATATATCGGTCGGGTCGGGTCGGGTCGGATTCGGGTCGGGTTTCAGGCCAACCCGAATCCGACCCGAACCCGACTCGGGTTCGGGTTTTAAAATTCGGCGTTTCGGATTCGGGTAATTTTTTTTCGGGTCGGATTCGGATTGTTTTGCCTCGGGTCGGATCGGATCGCCTCGGATTCGGGTTCAATTGCCATCCCTACTCATAAGTGGTGGTTCGGTAGCTGAGGTGCATAACATGCCCAATTCCAATCAACTAAATGCCCACTTGCTTGCTTCTATGCTTCTGTTGTTAACATTATTTTTCTTTTTCTCTTTATTTTTATTTTTATTTTTTTTTTTTGTTGTAAAAAATTTGTTATTAAGATAACTAAAAAAGTCTCCATTTAGGGCCTGCTTAGTAAGGCTGCAACCAATTATGATTTGCCACGTCTCCTTTGCCCTATCGTCAAGTCATGCTCGTGATCCATACATCATTCGCTATGGTTCAGAATCTTCTTTAGACAATGGAAAGAGCTATCCACCCCTATATATAAAATATTAATATAGAGCAAATAATAACATTATTATGTTAGATATAGATGCTTAAATATAAATATAGGATTATTACCTCTAACAGAAAAATTGATAATACTTAAATTGAAAAATAATCCAATTATAAACTTTTCTACAAGAAGTTATTATATTTCTAATATATAATATTTCAATATTGTTTTTTCTGTATATCAGATGCTCAATTTGTATATTTTCGAAGGAGTGTAAAGGGCTTCCTTGAAGGAGTGGTGTGCTCGCTTATGCACTCAGATTCCTATCGATTCTTGTAACAATGAACTGTTTAAATTATTTTAAATGAAAAGTATGAAAACGTAACTGAAGTAGAAAGTAATAGAAAAATTATAAAAAATAGTAAAGTAAAAAGTAAGGAAAAAAAAATAATGTGAAAAGTACTAGAAAATTGCTAAAAAGTATGATATGAATTTTTTTTATTTAATTTGGATCGTGATATAGAATTTAACTAGGATTTTTTTTTTATTTGCATAAACAAATAACATATTGAAAAGTGTTGATAAGATTTATTTGTATTTTAATTTATAACTCAAAATAATTTTTTTAATAATACATTAGTATCTATTATCTTATTTATTACTAATAATTAAAATAAATAATATTTATACTATTTAGTTAATATTTTTAATATTTTTACTTATTTATTTTTTAAAAAGATAATAATAAATTAACTAAATTATGTAAATTAATAAAAATTTTATTATTTTATATTAATAAAATTTAGAAAGAAAATTATAATATTTGCTATAAATTCATTTTTAATAATATATTAGTTGTTAATTATTTAAAATAATAATAATTATAAATAAGTACAAATAACTATCAATTTATTTCTACTTTCTAATTCTGATGAAAAATGAAAAAAATAAAAATTATATAGCAAATAAAAAGTAAATGTTTTTTTCTATTTAAATTAAAAAAAAAGTTTCTCATTTTTTTAGTTTTTATTAATTTAAGGTTAAAAATATTAAACGAACAAATAATTTTTTAACTTTCTTACATTTTTCTTTTTGTATTTTTTTTTTAAATAAACAAATACTAACGAAAGATTAAACAAAAATATGGCGCTATTCCAAGAACCATGAGTTAATATTTATTAATTATTCTATCTAACTGTGTCCGACGAATATATGATTTTTAATATTAATCCTCTCGTTAATATTTTATTTAAGTTAGTTTGTAGTTTGTACTTGCAACCTTCACCTATGTCGCTCTTGTTAAGTATCCGCTTTCGAGCTGCAAACTAATTTTTAAATATAAAGTTATTTAGAAAATAAAACATAAAATTTTATAATTTAAAATATTTTTTAAAAAGTTAATATACTTAATAAATAGATAAAAATAGTATATGAATAAATTAATAATTACACTAATATATTTAATAATTATTTTGAGATAAATTATCATATTTATTAAAAATATTTTAAACTATAAAATTATATTTTTTTATTTTTTTAATAATTTTATATTTCATTTTTTAGAAAATATCTTTAAATATGAATATCAATGAGTTTGGTGAAGGTATGGAAATTTATACACTGGGTATTATAAAATCTTTCCTAGTTGTTGCATTAATATTATCAATGTTATCATGGCAACGCAATTCACCTAAAAAAGAAAAAAAAAACTTATAGTTGTTTTCAGTTATTCAAAGAGATGCGTTGGTATGTGCTTCTTACAACGATCCACTGTGGTACATAACGTGGGCTATTAATCGGTCTAATACGTATCACGAAAACTTTTATTAAATTTTCATTAATTTAATTAATTTATTTTTATAAATTTTTATAAAAATTTGTAAACTATAAAATTGTAAATCAAAATTATGAACTATAAAATTTTGTAATTTAAAATTTTTGGTAAATGTCAATAATATATTAAAATGATGATCAAAAGTTTTGATTATCATTTTGACATATTGTTTGATATTTTTAAAAAAAATTTTGAACTACAAAATTATAGTTCAAATCAAAATTTACAACTTAATTTATAATTTTTTATAAAAATACGTAAAATAGATCAAATAAATTACTAAAAATTTAATAAAATATTTCGTGCTACGTGCTGAACCAGATTAACGGCCCTAATGAGTATCCGAAGAGATCAAACAGATCTGAATACAAATAGAAATACATCACCGTCAGTCTGTATTTACGCGTTGCGCATTTAAATATAATTAAGAAAGATGGAGTAGTCGGCATCAGTTGAAATTTGAAGGAAAGCAACGAGGATAATAATAATTGATAAATGAAAGTGATGATATTCTGGTGTCCATGACTCGTTCAAACCTCTGCTTCATCTTGTCCAGTCGAAATATATTTCGCTCCGCGTTTTATCTTAATAATTGATAATATATGCTCCGACAAGATTTCAAATTGGTGACCGAAATGAATTAAAATCACACTTGGATTATAAGCAGCGATATTCACATACCGGTGCAGACTGAAAAAACAGATCATATCGATTAAAGATGAAAGAGGATGATTAGCAACGGTATTCACATACCGGCTGCGATTTTGGACTTGTTTGTTCATTGGTTTTCAGTCCAACATGATCTAAGACCAGAAATATTACAGACCGGACCAATGACCGATTAAAAGTGATTCGCTAGCTCATTATGCAACCAAACTCCTAATGCCCCAGCCCAATTCTCTCTCTCTCTCCTTCTCTCTCTCTCTCTCTATCTCTCTGCCGTACATAGCTTAGTACATTGATCTAATCAATGCCTCCTCGTCCTGTTGTCGTTCATCAACTCGTCATTGATCATCGCATGTTGATCTGATCACCGCCTTGTCGTCAATGATAAATGCTCACGTGCGCACGACGATGGCAGCGAGGCAGCGACATTGATAAGCAACGAGGTTGATATGCGGAAGCAGCAAGGCGGCGATCGCCTAGGCGCTCATGAGAAGCACGCGGATCGGTCCAAAACCGGTCTAGTCTAGTTCCGTCCGACTGTTTTACGGTCTGACCTGATTTAGATCCGGTCCGATTTTCAGTCCTTTATTTGTTTGGTGTTCCGTCCGGACCGCCATTAATGATTAGACCTGTCAAAACATTTGATTTAATAAAGAAATTTTGCCAAACACACATTGATTGGGGTGGACTACTACTAGCGCTTTGAACGGATGGTCTAAAAATTCCTATTATAGACAGATGAAATTTGAGTATTTTTTACGGTTGCAGATGGTAGAAAAATACAAAAGTACGATCTGGAATAGAGCTTCACCAAGATGGATTTATCCGGGCTACTAGTCGGCTTAGGAGCTGAGACCAATTTCGTTATACAAAAAAGTTAATCGAACGAGGAAGTGGGCTCTACAGGTACCAACACCATTTTGATTCTAATAAAAGTGACTACATGTCTCTATTAATTTTCTAGCAATGAACAACTAAAATTTTCTACTTCTCTTTTACTTTTTGTCCCATCAAAGTATGAAGAGAATTGGAAAAGATGGGTGATGGGTCAAGAGACTATAAACATACAACTCGACCAGACATGAACCGCATGAATTCTGAAGAGCGGATCAGTATTGAATTTCTTTGGACCCTAACAAATTAGCATTTGGCTCCAACCCGAATCGAACCGACTGTTTAAAAGTTCGGATTGATCCGACCCAAAATATAAAGTTGTTGGGAAAAAAGACCTGCGAGGATCTTATCTTGATTTTTGATCATTTCCAACTAACTCCAAAGCCCAAACTTCACACAACCAAGTGCTGCGATTCTTTTTTCCCAAACCAATTACGCATGCAGAACAGGTGAAATCAAACTTATAAGTTATAACTTATAAAATACGTGAAATCAATCTTATAAACTTGATACCTTGACAATGAATTATAGTTGTGACAGATGTCCCATGCCATCAAATGCTAAGCTAAGATCCTACAGATGATACAAAACAGGTATTTATCTGCTCTTTCCAAAATAAATATTTGTTAAAATGAATACCAATGTCCATAACTGTTAATCCGCACAACAGGCTGTTGCATTTGTATGAATAAGGACCAGGTTACCTAATAACTAAGTTAAGTTAAATTGAATTCCATTTGTTGAATGATGTATAATCATCAAACTCATTACTTCCATTCCAACCAGGTAAGCAAAGCCCCATCTTGACAAGAGAATATGGTAGAAGAGTCAAAAAGCTTGAAATTAGAAAAACTCTGCACATGTTAACTGTTTCTAGAAACATATTATCCAGTGTTTTCAACAGGATTGAGAATCCAGAAGGGACCACTTACATGACGTTTTGCTACATCTGACATCTCCTATTAAAGAAACTTGGTTACGAAATCTGCTACTTCTTTAACAGCTCTTCTTTCAGCTTGGTCTTGACTTGAATTAGTCGACTCCAGGAACTTCTTGCCAATCTTGAAAGAGTGATCACCTCCATCAATCACATACAACTCATTAACACATTTCATCTTCTTCCTAGTAGCGTCCAGCTTGTCTAGCGGGCATAAATTGTCTTTATTACCCTACAAAAAGTTGTATTGCAAAAGGATAAAACAGCTGAGATGTGAATTTTATACATAAATTGATCTTAGACCAGTTTTTTTTTTGGCAAGACCTGAATAAACAGCGTTGGGTTCCTGAGTTGCAATAGAGTCTCATCACGTATGGCTCCATTAACACCCTGAAGCAGAATACGGAGTGTTAAATATTTTAATAGTGCTGCTAATTGTGGTGTAAACTTATCACAACATATCATGCAGTTTCAAAGGCTCGGCGTCATACATTTAGCACCCAAGTATGTGACAAATTACACTTGGGAGACAAAACTAAACCAATACTCGAGAATATTTGCTTAAAGGTTAAGAGCCCCTACAAAACCATGACTGTTGTAAATTACAAAGCCATGAATTAAATACAGCAAAGATAGCATGAAATATGAGTTGTAAGTTACAGGTTCAGTAATATGCTCCATGTGGATATATGTCCTACAGAAACTATGCCTCTTGTGAAGCCATAAGAGCCCCTGGGATGCCCTAATTGTGGTAACACAACTCAGTTATTTATCTCTAAGCGAGTTCTCTATTATATGCGGAAAACTCAGCACTCTACGGGGTATGTAGTCTATTTTATAACTGAGGCAAACTCATCTATCACCTTAAATTACACCCAACTTCAAAAGAGGCAGCTATTAAGTCTGGTGAGCACTTATGACTAGTGGCCGAATTATTGAGCAAAAGCTGGCTTACTTACAGTAGGAAAAATCTCTTGGTTTCGTGGCTTTCTCCACAACCATCTGATGATTCACCACAACTACCTGAAATATAACTTCTTTGGACATAAAGTACCCATCTACCCAATAAACCCAGAAATGAGCCAATTTCAAAAGGATACCATCCTCATAAGTACTCATGACTGTTTCTCTAATATGACTGCTTGGTGAAATGTGGAAAAAATTGATACAAACAGCATACTGTAGGAACGTTTCCTCTTTGGCCGAGATCGATATGTGAAAGTAGTGTAATTTTCTTTCACCTTGTGAAACGACCAGAAATTGAACAAGGAACCAGTAAAGGTGTGATCACAACGGTGCTTAAGTTATACTCATCAGACATTCCATTTGCATCAAATGACCGGTCATGCGGCCTCCCCTGGCTCTTCTAGAGTCCGACCACTTATGAATCTAATTTACTAAGCCAAATCTGGCCTGCTATCATTCGGCGGCCTAATTAAACACAGATGGTACATTAGCTACCTCAATGTACAGGCACAAAGGCCTATTGTAATACCAAATTGGAGATGCAAAGAGTACAATACTAATTCCTAGTTCCTTATAGCGTTGGACTTGTACTGCTTAGAGCCACAATGGATTTGGCAAGTATGTAAACCTACTGAGTTTACTGTACACCAAGAATTCTTCACATACAAACACTTTTTATTTAAGAAGTTTAAACACAAGTAAACATATGACATATCCAGTATATAATGACCTAAGAGAATAAAACTGGTATAATCAGTCTTTGCTAATTTCTCTGTGAAGGTCGAAACTTAAGAAACGAGAACACAAAACATTACTGCCAATAAAATTCCATGGAGAAAAGTGTAGGAAAATTGTAGAGTATTAAAAACACCTTTAATGGGTAGCCCAAGCAAATGATTGAGGAAACATAGATATCTTCTGCCAAGGATACCATACAGCTTACTCTGAAAAGAATAAAAAGAAAGCAGCGAGTCTTTAGTCACGCAGCTACTAATACAGGGCAGGAAGGACAAGAACAAAGAAAAAATGGTCAAGAAAAGAGAATTACCTTGAACCCATGGACTTACCAGCCAAAACCAAGGGATGCCCAGGATATTTTCTTATGGCATCTTTAACAACATCCAAATGATGATCAACTAATTTTTCAGCTTTAGGAGGTGCTTTCTTTTTACAACCAGATATATCTGTAAGTATGAGAAGATACCATTGACCCACTTAATCAAGACTTACTACCAATATCTAACAATGGTATATAAACAGGCCAAATGAGTACAGAGTAGCAGTCAACTCTGCAGACTGCCATCTTAAAAATGAAATACACAAGTACAACTAATATAGAGCTCTATTGAGAATTCTGAATATAACTTAGTGTAAGAAAATAATTAAAAAGGTAAATTTAAAAAAAAAAAAAGATTCCTAGAGATGATTTAAAATTTAGTTCTAATCCCTTTCCAAACTATTACGTTATAACAAAGCTTACATGGATAGTCAAAGGTGACAATGTCAACAGCCCCCAATGCTTCCCCCAGCATTCCCTTCCATCTGCAAAGAGGTCATGCTTCTTAAACAATACAGCATAAACACTTGAGCATTAGACAAGTTGAATGGACAAATTCATATTTTAACCTAGTATCACATGCCAGTAGAAGAAAATTATTTTTTTACCATGAAAAGCCACTAGTTCAAAGATAAGAAACAAGCTCATACCCAAATCTACGTATAAGATTAACGCCTTCATAGATGGTCCAATTTGAATTTCTTGAAAATAAATGAGCCATATTTGCAATACATGCGGCACAAAATTAACAAGAATTTCTTGAAAATAAATGAGCCAAGATCGATCTCATATGAATTTGTTCTAGTTCTGGAACTTTCAAATCTTGACCTTTACTTTCTCAATACAGAACGTGATTGGATTTAGCCCCTAAACAATAGCATGTTAAATTTTCTTCAATTTATTTTTTTTGGTATATTCTGAGGGAGAAAAGGAAATGGATTAAGTTATAATTGTGAATCCATTTTAGTACCTAATGTAGCTGCACTGAGATACCAAGCTTATCTTCCTATTGGATATCATACAGTGATGAACAATCTAAAACAATGTCTTAGTCCGAAGAGTCCGTATTGTCTTTTTTGCATTATCTTCTGAATTAGCTACCTCCACACCACAATGAAAAAATGCAATACAACTAAAAAAAATTCATCTAAAAAGCGTGAGGGCGATCTGCTTGCCTGGTTAGGCGGCATCCTATTGCTATTTTAGAGGATTTCAATGTGCTCTTAATTAAGTGAAAGCTAACATATAACAGTTTTTCTTTTTTTTTTTTTTATAGATATCAGAGGGGAACCCACCAACCTACCGGAATTTAACCCACATAGCACGAACAGACACATCATACTACCTAAGCCCATGCTCAGTCCAATCCCTCTGCCTAGGGATATCCTTTTGGCACCAATGGTTATAAAATCTCAGATGGTTTTGGCCTCATCTCCACCAGAGAGGCACGTACGAAGGTGTGACACCCCACCCCTTTCAGATGAGAGATAAAGTATCCTATATTCTCCCCACTATACCACCTAGATGAAAAGATCATCTTATAATAAATACTAGAAAGTATTCTCCTAACATTATCAAAGTCCCACCCATCTCTTAACTTAGGATATTAGTGGATGGAGCTACAAGCTAAATGCTACTCATCATTACTCATTCTGCTTTGAAGGCACACTTTGCATACTACATTGGTGTGACAAACTACCATCCAATGTTCTAGTTTAACATATTGCTTTATCGAAATTTTGAATTCTTTCCAGGAGTAAGAAAGTATGTTTCCAGTGCAAGTGTTCAAACACTTTGATGACTACTTTTAGGAGTTCCACCACTGCTTAAGTGGCCAATGCGAAGCTAGTACTGCTGTGGAACTTCTAGCATTCTTTCTTCCTACCTAATCACTACCCCGAAGGATAATTTTGGTAGCAGCTATTCTCTTAACAAGATTTTTCAGATTATAAAAAGCACTCATGCTGTTGAATGGAGATTCCAACTTCAAGTACGTGACTTTAAAGCTTACATACAAATGTCTTTGAAGTATCTCACGCGCCTGACTCAGTTATAGAGAAGTCCCTTCGGAAACAGCATTAGGGAAATGCTCAATTTAAGGGAATGTTTGGACTGACATAATTATTACAGGAAGTCTTTGTCCTATAGTGATTACTTATTTGCAAGCATAGTCCTTAAATATTACGCGTATTTTACACCCAATCTAAAAAGACATAAGAATTAGATTTTCTTGTGTTATATATACAAGGTAAAAACAATGCAAAACCAGATGTTGATAATATAGATAACATGTTCACAAACCTTACGTTTTTCCACCATATCCGTGACATATTCAACTATTTCGTCATATGGTGGTTTTTCCTCTTGGCTTTCGCACACAAAGATGGGAAAAAGAAAAGGACATTAACATTTCATCATTTCCTTTCACCGCCTTTCTAACACATTTTCCTGTCAAGCTAAACAGCATAACTACTTTGATCCACATACTTAGAAAGAACAAAGAAGACTGCTTTATATATTTGAGCATTTCTGTTCTCCATCATTCGTAGTTCTTGCCTAGTCACTACATTAACTCTTTTTTGAGATAACTGTGAAATTTTATAGGATGGGGCCTAACCAACCTACCAAACTCAGGGTGGCAGTATACCTGCTCCATCATTGAGTCCAGCTCCTGATCCATATGATTTATGATAGCTTAGAAGTTGCTAGAGACAGTGCAACTGCCGCAGCACATTCCCGACGAGTCACATATGAGGTTCGAACCAATGACCTCTTACACGAGAATGATGTTTGCTACGACCTGGAAAACTAAAGTAACTCAAGGAAAGGAAAGATTCACACCTGATCATCCATTGGGAAGTGGAAGGCGCACCGGCGCCGTGCGCGAAGACCACAAGAGGAGACTTTTTGCTTGCCTTATTTCTAGGAACAGAAGAGATCTCCGCTGCCTTCTCTTCGGCCTCACGGCGGCGTTTTGCCGGAGGAAGAGAAGACGACGGCTCCGGCGAGGAAAGCATGGCAAGTTTGAGAGGAGGAAAATGCGGAGCACTGGAGCAGACGGTTCAGTGCTCGCGGGAAATCGTGCAGTGGTGGTGCAGTAGTTTCTTGGGCTGGGTAGACATATTTGGGCTTAGGAAATGGTAGACATATTTGGGCTTAGGAAAATATATTCGTCCAATAAAATAGATTCAACAGCATTTTTTCATATTTTAGAATATCGCGAGACGTTAAAAAATATAAATTGAGCTACTTTTTTAAATATTTTTTCGGGCCCAATACAATTACTTATATCCAAATTAGAGTACACAAGCAATTCCTAGCATACCGGTCATTTTGTGGTAATCTATATAAATGTACAAAAGTATGTATCAAATTAATAATTTTTGACAGCTCCTATCAGCTATGACCTACATAATTAATTATTAGTCATTATAAGAGTTTTGTTGAATAAGCTCCTCATTTACACAACTTCATCAAATAAGCTCCTGACTTTTAAAAAAGTACATATATATATATATATATATATATATATATATATATATATATATATATATATATATATATTATTGAATGCAAAATTTAAAAATAAAATTGGTGTGTTTTTTGTGTCCAAAATTATTTCACAAAATATTTTTATATTGACTTATTGAGATTTCAAATTTTTTATAGTCAGTAATAACTTCATATTATAGACATTTTTTTGGAAAAATAGTCTTAGTATAAAATTGGTAAAACAAATCTTTTTTTTTTTTTTGTATTTAAAAGTTTTCAAGATATACAGGGTGTTTTTTACTTGGTTTAATAATTATCAGAAACAATATGTATTTATATAAGATAATAGTATTAATTGTAAATATTACAATTTAGTTACTATTATTTATTAAATTGGTAGAATTCAAATAATCATTAAATTAGATTCTAATATAAAGATTTTGCATAATTAAATGTTTACCTACATATGTAATATACAGAAGATATAAAAAACCAAAATGATATGCACAATAGATATGAAGAAATTATATAATATACCTGCACTATTTATTTTCTATGTTATACACCTAAAATTTTACAAAGAGCTTAGATCCACGGCTCTAATTAATGTAATGCTCATCCCAACCTATCGAGATATGTGTCGTTTTTAAAATAGACGCGAGATATGCTCATTATATATATATATATATATATATATATATATATATATATATATATATATAATATATATATATATATATATATATATATATATAGTTTTTTCATGGTTATTATTACGTTAAGAAAAAAAAGATAAGTTGAAGGTAAAGAATATTTAGAAAGATAAAGAATAGTCAATATTGTCAGCCAATAACTTAACTCATACTAGCTTTTTCTCAAGATTGGCTGTAGGATGGAAATGTATACAATTTAAGAATATATATGAGAATACAAAAAAAGGATTCTTCAGGCCGTTGCCGTCGGATGCTCCTAAAAAATAACAGTGATTTACGAAAATATGTACAGGCAAAGTTGAATAGAATTAAAAAGTGTTGGATTATTTAGTACAAAACATCCGGACAAAGTACAATCGAATCAAATACACACAAACCAAACTGAAGCAGAAACAAACCTAGACAGTTAAGAAAGAAAATTACAGACCGATAACTTTACAATCCAGATATACAAACACATATCCTGCGGGAACAGAGGTACGTCGATCAAAAGCCAAACCCATAGGCAACAACCGAAGCAACCTCCCGTGAGAAAAGCATCAGGCAAACATAGACTCGTCCAGCCGAGAGGATAACGGGGAGTGCACTGGAGGATGCCCGCAGCTGTAGGAAGATCTGGATCTCAAGATTCTCAACGCACTTACGAAGCTGCAATTGCATGCTACCTTGCATGTATTCAATTTATATCGACGTTATACTTTTGGTACCATGCATGCTACCTTATAATATTTGGTAATTGTTAAATTTTTTTTTTAGCGATATGGATTGAAATTTTGGTTGGATCAATGGATGCTCTAGTACTTTTGATGTGTTAAATAAGGAGCTTTGGCGTTTCGGCTCTAATGATTAGGAGTTGTGAACGTCTGATGTGACGCAGGCCGAACACTGAGCAAGTAATAAATATAAAATACTCGAGTCGATTGAAGTGATTTGATTCGGATCGGCCACCAAATCTCCAGGTTTTCATGTGTTCAAAGCAGGCTATATTATGGGCCCATGTTTCCTTCCCAGATGCCGACGTTTCACTGTTTAATTATCACAAAAAAACGCATTATGATTCGCATTTTCTTTTTCTAAAAAAAAAAAAAACCTGTTTCATGTCTCCCTACATGTCTCAAGTTAATGCTGTTTATTAGATATATCAATTTGCAAATTGGTTATATGATGAGCAGAAAATTGAGGATTTGAATTTGGACTGAACTTTTGACGATGTATGTGTCACTTGAATTTTAAGGGTTTATTTAGTTGTAACTTGTTAAATAGCATGTAGATAGTATCTAGATGATGTAATTTATAAGTTACGTTTGCTAAAATAATTTGTTTATAACATGTAACTTAAAATTAGCTCATAAATAGTTAGTTTATAGCTTGTGTTCGCATGCTACTTGGAGTAGCATGTAATTTCAAATTACTAAAGTTAGAATAAGTTGCAAGCCATAACAAAACACACCATGAGATGACGAAAACGTAAAATCTCTCTCTCTCTCTCTCTCTCTCTCTCTCTCTCTCTCTCCAATTAAACAATCTCTCCCTCTATCCAGGCACCTACTATGGATGAACTACTTCGCTATTTCCATTGTGATAGTATAAATAGATTAAATTTTTTTTTTCCATTTAACTTCCGCCGAAGATCAATCACCACAAGAATACACATACTAAGAATGTTTGCTTTAAGTGGCGCGTAAAAGTTGTAATAGGTCACCACAAGTAAACGTAAAATCTCTCTCTCTCTCTCTCTCTCTCTCTCTCTCTCTCTCAGCATGTGAAATTTGCTTTTTGGAGTAAAAATTCGTCATTTAGGACAATTTATATGTCATAATTTGTTGGATTTGGTTTACTTGGAAGAACATCTGAGAAAGCTAGCACATTTGCACGCTTTAGTCCCTTTACTCTCCTCAACTTTGATGCTTAATTACATTTAAAAAAAAAAACATATATTTTAGAGATTAATTGGACGGTCACTGTGTGTCGAGATGAAAGCCTGACCAGAAGTGGGACCTATAACAACAATAAATCATTCTTCCAATCAGAGACTTTGAAGGATCGATGTAGACATTCTTTTTCCATTGTAACAGTTTTTTCTCATATCCTCCTGCAGAGAATCACATGCAATGGGTTGACGAAATCGCCATAAGATCGTTTATCAATTCGACTAAACCTACATACTGAGATGGGCCAGGCTTTCTCTGTCGAGCTCTGACCGACTGCATCGTTCAATGCACGTAAGAATAAGTGACCAAACCCCCAAACCCTGGAAATCCGAAGCCAAACCGCACACGTCATTCTCAGTCCCCAGTTTTAATGGGACGAGCTCTCATGATTCGGACGTATCAGGAAACGGACGGCCAAGATCGCCAGATCCGAAAAAATACGCTGTATAAAACTTTCATCGACTTATTTAACCTATTTTTAAATATTTTTAGAAAAAAATTTGAACTATAAAGTTACAAATTTTAATGAGATCTATAATTTTGTAGTTACAAATTTTTTTAAAAAGTACCAAAACATATACCGAAATGATGATCAAAACTTTTGATCATCATTTCGGTATAATTTTTGGCAATTTTTCGGAAAAATTTTCAACTGTAAAGTTATAAATCTTGTCAAAATCTACAACTTTTTAGTTCAAAATTATTTCGAAAAATGTTTAAATTATGTCAAATAAGTTGACAAAAGTTTTATACGAAATCTCGAGATTCGTATTTTTTTTAGATCGGCCAATATCGGCCGTCCGTTTCGGTGACCCCTGATTCTGCCGAATCAGGGGAGCCGCGTCCAGGTTTAACTTTCAAGAGTTGTATCCGAGGACGTTGCAGTAGTGCGGTGGGGCTAATTAAGTCTACCACAGGTTTTGCTCCATGTGCCGTTAGATGCTAATAAAATATGCTGTGGTTACGCGCACGTGCGTCATCTCGCGTACGTTATAGGCTAATTAAGTCTACCTGCGCATGTAGCAGTGGTTACGCGCACGTGCGTCCTCTCGCATACGGCGGAATACTTCTGGAGTGGAAAATGTCCTTATGCGGGATCCTAGTAAGTACTTTATGCGGACAGAGTTATAGCACCAGGTGGGATATCTGGTGCCCTAAAAAAAACAACTTTCAAGACTCCTACAGTTGCCCTGCCGTGTCCGCCTCCTTATCAAGTGTCGCTTCTTATGAGAAATGTATATACGTACACTCTACTTGTATTTTTAGTAGAGTTGTAGTAGCAGATACGTATATTCAAGGGGACCTAGGTAGCGGATTGGGATCTCGTGTATATAAATATAGTGTAGCCGCTGCTTGGTAAATGAACACAAGAGCTTAACAAAACAAAGCTGCAAGAAAAGAGAACAAGAGCTTTGCAATGGCAACCGAGGTCTTCTTCGTCTTCATGAACTATGACCCAGAGTACGAGCGTCTTCAACGAGACAGGTTTAATCCATCTTTCTCTAAAAGAATACCTTGGCATTCATGCATTGGTTTTTGAAATCTCTTGAATGTTATGTGTTTTAGATCAAAGGAAGGGATGAATGAGCTCGAAGCATATCTCTGTAAGAAGCACGATAAGCTCTTAGCAAGGCTGTTTTTACCGAACACCTACAGGAAGAGATCTTCTCTTGCCATTGTTGATGGGTTCGCAGTCGAAATAACTCCTGAGCAGGTAACTGTTTTTAAAATCACTTAGATATCTAAACAAGACAAATGGAAGTTTAACATCAGTACGCAAAAAAAAAAATTTAATTTCGACAGGCAGCGATTCTGAAATTGGAGAAGGAAGTCAGACTGGTCGAGGAAAACCAAGAGCTTGCTTGACGAAAACAAATGAATCTAGCTATAGCAAGAAAAGAACTTCGTATTATTACAGTAGTAGTTAAGTAAATAATATATTTTTGAAAGTTTTACGTTGTTAGATGTATGTAATAGTTTGACGTTGTAGTATCAAACTCGAAGTTCATGTGATCAGATTGTCGAAAGGAGCGACTTTTTCTATTAGAAAAGGATTGTACTCCCGAGGGGGATTTAACATATTCTCTGGAGGATTTTCTCGTATAAAAACGCGCATTTGTGTGTGAGTTTCTACGTGCTGGTGACTGGAGCCAAAAACTGAAGTGGATGCCGAGAGCTTTTGATGTCGTGCTGGTAGTTAGTTTGGAGGCTCTGCCCCCACTTTATATCTCCGATCTCTATCCTCACGCTCTACTTAGATTGGAGGCATGCGCATGCCAACTGAACTGTGCCCGATCTTCGGAGATCCGGCACCGAGACGCTGCCAAGCTCGCTAGCATAGCATCTCTTTTTTTTCTTTTTGGTTTTTTTTTTTTTAAATCTAAGCATTGTTCATCTTATGTGAGGTAGATAAAGATGTTTTTTTTTTCTGTCACGTGCACGTGGCTTGTGATCGTTACGGTTATGCGCCTGTATGTGATCAGTTTTGGGTCCGCGCACGATTAATTTGTATTATAATATTTACATATAATAATAATTTATTTATTTATTTTAATTTTTTAATCCTAAAATAATTATAAATATAACAATTAATAATCAAAATGAATCGGCACGACATGTCGACACTGTTAGCATGTCTCAAATTTAGAATTTTTCGAAACTTAGCTCGAAATGGCACGAAAAATCTTGGTAAAAGTTAAGTTCAAAGCAAATATGATGAAGTAGTAGATCTTTATGCTGTGAGATTCATTTAAGCCCCTCCATATGGTTCTTATATCACTTCAGCCTTAGATCCCAAACATTACTTTAATCTTTATTAATGCTAGTACTATAATGTGGGATTAATGATAGTGGTATAGTATAGATCATAGTACTCTACAATTAAAATTATGTTACTATATTAGGTCAAGTTAAATCATCAGTTTCTAATATTAAATCACTTAGCTCTAAACGAGCATCACACCATCAGTGCTCCAAATAAGGCCAAAAAAGTTGGGGAATGTGCTATGTAAATGATCAGGATGCCCACTGCCTTCCAGCCAGGACACAGAAAATAGCTTTCTGTACATTGTTCTCAGCAGAATTCACCTACAATATGAACCAAGCAATATCTCAGCTTGTATCTGAACGATCAACCTGTTAAAAATGAATGGTGCTATTACCAGGGGCGGAGCCACATGGTCGGTGGGGGGGGGGGGTGGGGGGGGCGGGGGGGGGGGGGAGGGGGCGATCGCCCCCCCCAATTTCGGTGACAAAATCTAGTATTTAGACTTTGAGTAAAAATCATAACTTTTATAATACTTTATCACTCATAATAACATCATTATGTACTATAAGGTCTAGTGGTTGGGATATAAGATACTCACCCTAACAACCTGGGTTCAAACCACAATAGTCCATCATTGTCTTTTTTTTTTTCCAAAAAAAGTACCTATTAATAAATAATTTTTTGTAAAAAAAATTCAATATAGAAGTTGTTGATTTTGATAAGATATATAATTTTTATATTAAATTTTTTCAAAAAATTCTTCCAATTGGATGTTATGAGACTCCATAATTTATCCGATTAATAGTTCATTTTGAAATCCGCTAAAACTTTAAGCCTCAAATATCTATTTAGAAATATTTTTTAGAGAATTTTTTTTTTTATAAAAGTTATAAATTTTCTTAAAATATATAAGTTTTATGTTAAAAATTTCTCCAAAAAATATTTATATAGCAGTCAAAATGGCTTGGATATGAATAAAGAGTAACAGGTTAAAGACGAAACTGTAAAAACACGAGGGCTAATCGAATTTGTAAAATAAATAGTAGTGGTTGATCGAGTCTAAAGTCATGCCGGCTTATCGTCAGTTTTTACTGATGCTCCCAAGCTCGTCTTACTGCACCTTCGAATTTACTGTCGAAATTCAGAAATTATATTATGATTAAAATTTATTTTTTATTTATATTATAATATATACTGACTAGTAGTATTTTAAAAATTATTCTTTACATAATATTTGTTTCGCCCCCCCGAGTCGGAAATCCTGGCTCCGCCACTGTATTTAACATACCAGAAAAGAGGGAAAGTGGCATAAATATGATGTTTTTTTAAAGATTATCGTGGAAAAACTTTGAAGTGGCATAAATATGATATGAGCTTATACTACGGCTTGTACAAAGTGGCATGAAGATGATATCAGGAGCCATTGAATAAGAGAAATTTTGGATTTACAGAGAATCACTGGAGGCTAGCTGATGTTGTGAATCATACTGCAGCATGAAGATGATATTATGAGCCGTGCAGCAAGAAGATACCGTACTGCAGCTCTTATACTGGGTGACTCACTGGCGATCAGTTACATCAGTGTGCTTTTAATATGTGATTCGAAGCTTAAGCTCTTATACTAGTAGGTGACTCACTGGCGATCAATTACACCAGCGTGCTTTTGATATGTGATTCGAAGCTCTAAATACCAAGTTACGTGATGCTTTGGATTTACTTCAACTTGAAGTGCAACTCTTATGTACTTTATAAAGGAAAAGAAAACAGAACACATACACATTATTGGGAAATTTTTGGCGGCATATACTTAGCCTGAACACAAATACTCAATTTTGAAAATTCTAAAGCTCATTCGTATAAAGTGTTTGGCTCCAATGAAACCCTACAGCAATAAAATTCTCAGCACTGCAAATTGCTGTAGAAAGATGGAGTGGTTGCGGCCACAGAGCGAGTCTAGTGGTTGAGCTATATGGACGCAAGTTCGGCTGCCCGATTTGAGTACACTCCCTACTTTTTTTTTTTTTTTTGAGTGATTAAACCACAAATTACGCAGACGCATGATACATGTATGATGGGGATGTGAGGTCCTAGAAGAGTAGGCAGCATCCCCACTCCTACATGGGGGCCGATCTACTAGAGGGCGGCTAATTGGATTCTGGTTAGAGTACATGCCTTAAAGTTCAGGTAAACCTTGCCCGCCCTTTCTTTTAAAAAAGAATAGAAAAATAGGAAAGAGTGTTTTGCATAATCACTTGAAAAAAAATTTACCATTTAAGTTAATTAGCCCATCCTCTTTAATTTCCCGACAAATCCACTTTTTCGCAAATAGAGGGACCATAAATATAGATATATTGAGACTTCCAAATTTTAGTGAATCTAAAAATTAATTCGCTAATATGTTAAAACTAAAACTTTAAAACACCTAAACACCTACTTAGAAAAAAAATTTAAATACAAATTTTTTTTTTTTAATATAATCTATAATTTTATATTCAAAATTTTTATAAAAATACTTTTAAATATGTATTTTTGCCAAAGATAACTGATTGTAAGAAGTTTATTTGTAAAAAAAAATTTCAGGGAGAGGCTGACATGCAACTCTTCCTCTTTTTTTTCCCCTTATAACTTAGGTTTTTGGGTGTTACTTCCATCTAGAAATTAAATCACAACCAAATTCGTTTCACATTATAGCATAATAAAGATTTGTGTGCAGCAAAAGCTATTCATCGGTGCGTTTTTTCGGCGTCTTCCTGAAGCAGACACCATCCCTACAATCGACGAAGACGTGTGCTATCCTCCTCACACTCAATTCTTCCGCTTTGCTTGGACGTGCGACTTCACAAGCACCGTCTTCGTCCTCCTCGTTGTTGCTCGCCATCAAAGACGCATATACAGAGTTTGTGTAATAAACCCAACACAAGACTCGAGGCACGCTACGCTCGATTGTCCAAAAGAGAAAAGCAAACAGCAAAACTTTCAATATAGAGAATGCTAAATTTTCATGCACGAGACCAAGGATGATCTCGCCTAGTCAACCTATCAATATACTGGATAATGCTAAAAATACTCTATAATACCACTAAATAAACTATATACTGACAAAATTAAACTACATCCTGACAAAATTTTAACTGCGTTTTTCTATATGTGGGTTATAGCATTGCTCATTAAAATATTAAATGATCGTAAGATTACATTCCAACAGATAATCTAACTTTCCAAAACATGCCTCGAGCCTCTGAATTGACCATACTATATACACACCGAAGCGAGAGCATCAAGTCCTTTAGACTTTCTCCATCTCTGCAAGATCTAGCATGTAGTTGTAGTTGTAGTCTTTCACACAGCCATTGTGGTTGGATAGATTCAGCAGAAACAAGGAATGCAAACATTGGGAAGCAAGGCTTAGGTCCTAACTAATTGACAGGTCACCAGGGAAAAAGAAAAAAAAAAACATATAATACCTGAATAGGCAGAAACTACCTGGGAAACTGGCAAATATCTCCGAGCTACTAGGGGTCCTATAAAGTGAATTGGCCTTAACATCTCTAACTACCCGGAAATTGGATGTGTGTGAATTTAACACTGATCAATCGGCACTGTTCGGTCCTGCACTGCCAGCCGCTCAGAGACGTCAGCAAGAGATTTGAGATTGCACTTGATCAATGCTTCCACAAAAAAGCAGGTCTCGTCATTTGTGTTCCCCTCGGGCACATCCACAACAAAGGACTCGATCACCATAGTACCTGGTCTTCCATCAATGCCTTCAGGATGAAGGGATAAAATGGACGCATAGTTCTGGCAAGTAAACGATATCAAGATCAATAAAACAGTAATCGGACTGCAAATAACTGTGCTAGCTGTTGTTTCTCATAAAAAAAAAATCCTCAAAAATAAACAGTGCTACAAGTAGAAGTTTATAAATATCTACGAACATGATATGGACAAAAAAAAAAAGAAACAAAAAACTGACATGTTTGCATTCAACTAAGCATGCAGCAAAATAGCTCTCTGGTTTTTCACAGATGACTTGTCCATCTTCCTGAAGGAGAAAGTCATGGCCGGTGGTATATACAGATAGCAACCTCACAACATGCAGATGATGATAGAAAATTTGCAGTCTTAACCTATGCAACCATGCTTGAAATAGTTAGGCGAATATCTCTACTCATTTAGGGTTATGCTCTCCAAAATTGGCTATAGCCCCCCAAAAAAAAAAAAAAAAAAAAAGGCTACGCCAATATGAATATGGCCATCCCAACCAGCAGGAAACAACGCATATAAGTTATAATATGGTGTACTCTTCCTTAAGTTCATCGAGGGAGAGCATAACATGGACATGCTAAACATAATGAAGACATCTATACCGTTTATAATCGTCTATAAAACACCAGGTAAATGAAGGATAACAACTGAAATCACAAGATCAAGCATTCAGAATTAAACAAATATATGTTATAGTTGTAAGTCACTAAACTTGATGGTAACACTAGGAAAACCAAAAAGATAAGTTTACAAAATAGCATGTATAAGACATTGTGCAAACACATCGTAGCAGCACTATCTGGTGAGACGCAATTCCGAAAGCAATCCAACCTCTTGGCAAAATGCATACTCCGAACTCCATGAGAAATATCAAAGCAGTTAAAGCTAGCAAACTAAATAATGACGAGACTGAAATGACATACTCGTACTATATGAGAAAATGATAAACAACTTCGAATCCATGAGAAAACATGTTAACTCAACCAGTTCCAATGCTCGCTGATAAGTGTCAGTCTGTGTGGCTCATCTAACCTACGCAGACCAATTCACTCCAGCTCAGACCACATGAGACCAAATGTCTCTTGATGTTTCTCACAAGAAAATGACAACCGCAAAATAACCTCAAACCAAAGATGAGCATTGAGCAACAAAGGAAGCCTAGGAAAAGGAAGAAAAAAGGGCAACATATTGGGTATAAAAGCACAAAATGAAGAATGAAAAGATCTATGTTTAATTCTCATTCACTCTCTCTCAATCTTATCTCATATTCCAGCATCTATCTCTACACTGACCATTATAATAGCACGAGAAAGAATAGTAAGAATATCTTAAGTGCGCTGCTCTTCAACAACTAAAACATATAAGGAAACAATTCCCCTACCCAAAACAGAAATGTTGATCGAAATGTGGAATAAGACCGAGAGCTGGAAGTGCTAAGAAGGTAAACTAACAAGCTAGTCACTTAAATGAAATGCATGAAACCATGCAAGTACTCATAAGGGTGGCGCTTGAAGGAAACATGTACACTGATTCCTGATTCTAGATCTTCAAGTGGTACCATACACAAAATGTCAGAGCTAAAGGACTAATGCATGACAAAAGACCTGAAAACACGATCCAAATTGAAGAGTAAGCATCATGGAAAAGCTAATGGAATCCTTTGTGCTCTGTCCAACGAACCTTCTTTGGAGCAGCCAGACTTTGGTTTGAAGCTCTCCCTAAAAGGTCATATCAAGGTTTACCTCTGGCTTCGAGCGCACCCCAAAGGGTCAAAGTCAAGCAGAGGTCAGGGATGTCTTTAAAGCTAATTTTTATAAGCAACAGGGTCAGCTAATAAGACAGAATCCTGGAAGATAACTTTAAAGACTCAAATAGTAACAATATCAGAAACCCCACTTTAGACATAGTGCTAGGCTCTATGACTGGGGATCAATATACCATGTTGATATTCAGTATTGTCGAAAGACCCAAAAACCATTAAAGAGCCATTACCAAAACCGTAGACTACATCAGGATAACAAGGACGTGAAACCATTGAGAGAAAAATGTGAAAACACCAGAAAGAAAGAGAACAGCGAGAGGGAGGAAATGAACTCCAACAGCACTGACAATCCACCAAAGAACTACATAAATTTTGCAGTTCATATAACTAAGCCAGTAAACACCAAAAAGGGGAGGTGTAATCCGGTGATGCCAGGGGTGAATGAGAGTAAAATGTTTATACAAAGGAAGCACTTGTTAAAAAAAAAAAAGAAATACTGCAAAGTAATGAAGCACCTGTCTGCAGACTCAAGACAGCACAAACATTAATACAACATATAGAAACACGCAAACAATACTAACGTTAATACAACGTATAGAAACACGCAAAAAATACTAAGGAACAGCATTGAACAACTTGATCCAAATCCGCAAGCTCCCCAGAAGCTGCGCCAAAATCAGATACAGCTCCATATTGGCAACTCCTCCAGCATCACTCCGAGGTCGAAGGCAGCGCCTGGACAGTAGCTCCTCAAGCATCACTCACTCTAACAACTAGGAGCAGCTCCCTACCCAAACGTCTCATGATGTACCTTGCCGGAAATAAAAACCAATAAATAGCCTTGAACCGCGGAAGAAGTAATAAATGAAGTCCAGGAAAAGGAAGATCTCTCAAAGAGAACAATAGTTGTCAAAGGGATTTAACAAGACTTTGGTACAAAGCACCAACAATGAGGAAAGCAGGGATCTAAATCTAACTCTCATCTACAAATCCAGGGATCTAAATCTAACTCTCATCTACAAATCTCTCAATCTTATCTCATTTTCTGGAATACCTCTCCGTACACCACTGTAATAGCTAGGGTAAAAAAAAAAAAAAAGCAAAAAAACAAAAGTGGAAACATCTTGAGGGGCATTGCTTCGTCTGAAGATTTACATCTATTCCCAGGGTTTAACCATGTTAAAACCTTGTGTGTGATTTGTTTTCTGTTGTGTGCTGGTTGTGATCATCTGCTTCACCCCGAACAAGTCTAACCCTGCGCATCATTCAATATAATTATATAAGTCACCACCTCTATCGTACTGAACTAATTCTCTTTATCGCTCATCACAACCTCAACTCTGTCAAAGACACTCCCGCAGTAAAGGGTCAACTATCTAACAAGAATAAAACGAAAACTAGCTAATAAAATGAGATGCTCATTATGTACCTTTGAGGCTGGACCTCTGGTAAAAGAAAATTAGCTGATTAAAATGCTTAGACAACAATTACAAAAAATAATAAAAAATAAAAAAAACCTTGAGCCTGTGATCACCGCCAACGATCCTGATGCTGAGAATGTGCTCGTTATCATCTAGCCGCTCCAACCTCTCGGTACTAGAAGTAGCTGGGAGTCCAGATTTCACGTTGACCTTGCGCACGCTGCCGGGCTGTAGATCACCTTGCACAACGCACTGACTCACGAATGGCTTGTACTTCTGCGGCTGATCGAACCTCCTCACCAGCGACCACACCTTATCAACAATTCAAACAGACACAGAGTATCAGAGAGAAGATCATCGAATTACAAGCAATCATATAGTAATTATGCTGATTACTACTAAAATCAGTAGAACAAAAGGAAGGAGAGCGTACGAGATGAACAGGAGCCTTTATGTGCTTGATGAGAACAGAGCTGCACTGGTTGTCGCGCAGCTCATGCTTGTGGTATCTAGATATGTATTCCGCCGCCTCCGCCGTCTTCACGCCGCACCCCCCGCCGCTTATCTCACCTAACCGCCATCCTATCGGCGGCGCCGCCGGTGCCTCCTCCGCCGTTTCTCCGCTTCCTCTGCTCTCCCCCACCATCATAATTAGCCCCTTCAATCAAATCTCCCTCCCAGAAGTCCCAAACTCCTCGGTATCTGCCCCCATATCTGCTACTTTTATGTATGGGAGTTTCCCTCCCTTCTCTCTCTTTTCTCTCGCACAAGAATCAGAACCCAACGGCTTTTGCAAGTACATTCTCTCTCTTTCCAAGCGAGCCGTGTAAAAGGAGGAGCAAGAAAATACGGCGATTTCATCGGTGGCGTAACTGATGCGGGACCTACCCACTCACGCACCCCGCCCCTCCAATCCAGAATTTATGCGCTCTTTCTTCCCAATTAGCCCCTGTTAGGGAACGAATATTTATTTTGAGCCACTGCGTCAGGCTGACGCATCTAAACGCATCCTACATCCTTCTGTAGCTGGATTTCAGAAAGATCCGGCGGCTCCGTCACCACCTGTCAACCGTGGCAGTCTCGTAGTTATTTGCAGGTCGATGGGTGGTGGAGTACGGGACGCCAATTATATCCATTTTTATGTTGCCGCAAGCTGTGGTAGCAGAGATTGCGGGTTAGACACAAGTTTTTTAGACAGAAAAAAATTCTGACCACTGCGCGCATTGATATGTCAACTTTAGTATCAGACTTTTTCTAATAAATTCAACTTCAAAATTACAATAATTTAATATATTTTATTTGAATTAGGAGAATGGAATGGAAAGAAAGTGAGGAAAAAAACTTTAAAAAAAAAATACAAGGAAAACAAAAGTATTTTGTTTGGATAAAGGAAAAAAATGGTGAAAAATTAGTTATGAACTTGTTGTAAATTATTAAAAGACAAAAATATTTTTGCGTTTTCAAAAAGTCACTTTATTTATAAGATTATTTAAGTAATTGCATTAAATTTTTTTCCTAATTTTCCTTCTCCAATACATTTCATTCCATTCTCTAGATTTTTCAAACATAAAAAAATGTATTTTTTTCCTCCCACTTTTCTTCCTCCCACATTCTTTCTATCAATCCAAACATAGCCTTAATTTGTCATCGGAATAAATATTTTCGAGACATATCTGATAAGTTTTAATAAGGATAACAAATATTAGGACAGGGCTGTGTTAATTTTGCTCTTACTCGGCTTTTAAAAACAGTGATTATTTCCGGACAGATGGGGATGCCTCGTCCTGCAGCCTTGGAGCCACTTGCTTCAATTACCGTCTGATCCTAGGGCGTTGGGAGATAGGCGGTCAATCATATGCGACGTATCCACGATATGTTGGAGTTCTCGTTGCTCACACGGCCCACAAAGCAGCAGTAGTAACTGGTAAGCAAGAATATATAACAGCAAATATAACTTATAAGATTTATTGGATTATTTTTAATGGATCTCGAACCTTCGCCGCATGATCTTTAGATGGCGGGGGGAGTTCGGGGTGCGGCCCGGTGCACGGTGGGGGATTCTAGAGGCTAAGGAAAGGGTGCTGGCTCGCGTGAACCGCAATGGTTTTAGCAGCAACGGTCTCACGGGAGAGACGTGAGCGCCGCCCCCTGCCCGACGTTTTGTTTCGTGCACTCGTTCCACACATTCAGGAACGCACGAGCGAGATCCTTAGCATGTGCTCGCTTTCGGTTCTCTTTTCAGGACCCAATTTCGAGAATTTGCATAGGTCGCACTTAGAAATTCTTTTGACGAGAAATTATATTATCTCATGCTATTTCATCCTTCTAGATAGGGCTGAGCATTACCCGAACTTACCCGAAAAACCGATCCGAACCGACCCGACCCGAATAAAGCTAAAAATTCGGGTTCAGTTCGGGTCGGGTTCGGTTCGGGTTGAATATGTAACTATTTGGGTACAAATAATTCGGTTCGGGTTCTATAATTAAAATTCGGGTCGGATCGGGTTGGACCCGATTTTTTAACTTTCTATTATCCTCCCACCCCACCCCCACACACACACACACACACCTACCCACACCCAGCGCACCCACACCAGCACATTCAAACCCTAGCTCACCCCCCCCCCCCCCCCCCCCGCAGCAGCCACCCCATCATCCCTCTCCTCGCGCAGCCTCGCCGGCCCGCGCCACCCCCCCCCCCGCGCAGCAAGCCACCCCACCGCAATCCCTCTCCTCGCGCAGCCTCGCCGGCCCGCTGCCCTCTTCCCTGCGCGGCTCACCCCACCCTCTGCCCGGCAGCCACCACCGCTCGGTCCTCTCCTCCGCGCGGCCCCCTCTCCCTGCGTGGCTGCGCCGGCCCGCCCACCCACCCTCTTCCCCGTGCGGCCCCTACGCTGGAACGAGGCCGCCGCGCCGCGACCCCCGATCGCCGTACCGCCGTACGAGCATCTTCCTCTCCCTCCGCCCCTCCCCCCACGGGATCGTCGTCACCGAGCCGCAGAAATTAATCCTCCCCCCTCCCTAATGTTAATCGGGTCGACCCGAACCGGACCCGAATTGACCCGAATTTTTTCGGTTCGGGTCGGTTCGGGTTGAAACCTAATTCGGGTCGGTTCGGGTCCGAAAATAATTCGGTTCGGGTCGGCTATTAAATTTCGGGTCGGGTCGGGTCGGTTCGGGTTGACCCGAATGCTCAGCCCTACTTCTAGAGATGATGAGGCAAAATTGAGACTATAGTACTGCGATACTAGCTTGAAATAATCCTACATTCCAAGTTGATGGAGAGTTTAAAATACTTATAAAATATTAAGATTATTAATCGGATCCACCCCCTTTTAAGAGGCTTGGTCAGTGGACAGTCGAAAGTTGGTGGGCCAGCTGGATGCCAAAAGTAGATATTGTTACACTAAGATTACTTAATTGTATTTGAACCAAGTTTTCTTCCATTAATCATTTGCATTATGTAATGAGTAACATTTTAGATTGTTTTTTTTTTTTTCATGTCGGAGAACTTGTTTCAACTCAATTTTACATATCGGCTACCATAATTAGCCGGCAGCTATCAGCCTCAATATAAGGTCGTCATGCTAGTTTAAAAGCACTGACCCACCCCGGAAAGATGGGGGAGGAATTTAAAGTGAATATATAGGCTGTAAAATAAGATGTGTTAAAAGTTATGGGCATAGGGTGCTCTATTTCCCAATATGGGCAGGTAAATCTGACCCAAAACGACCTTTCACAGAGAACAAAAGCTGGAAGTACTGAGCATCATTTCATGGGGCAATGATCGGCAGGCCCCTGGCAGGGCCTGCCGATTCCGATTCAGCCCCCGCTATCCGATCTGCGGGGGCTCAAAAAACGAGACAACCTAACATTTCGGTTTCGGTCAATTTTTTGAAAAAATTTTCAACATGAAAGTTGTAGGGTTTGACGAGATCTACAATTTTCATGTTGAAAGTTTTTTCAAAAAATATTTCTAAATAGATGTTTTGGAGGTCGGAAAGTTTTAAACAGGATTCTGAAATTCACGTCAAAATCCGTTAAGCTTTGGAACTTCAAAACACCTATTTAGAAGTATTTTTTGGAAAAATTTCCAACATGAAAGTTGTAGATCTCGTCAAAATCTACAACTTTTATGTTGAAAGTTTTTCAAAAAAATACTAATATAATGGTCAAAACGGAAATGCACATTTTACGAGAGATGGACATAAACAGTAACCAGGGACTGAATCGGTAGAGGTTTGTAAAGCAGGGGCTGGGGAGACATTAACCCTCATTTCATTCATGGTAAATTAGTTGTACATATCTGTCCAAATGCTCTGTAAATTTTAGTTTTCTACAGCTAAGCTCGTGCTTTATTGGGGGTGCAAAAATATCTAGGAACGTCACCTCATCTTTTGCATGTCACTCCATTGATTAAACCAGCTAGCCCATGTGAATCATAAAACCCATAGTCCTTGTTGTCTTGCCATTGCAATGCTGAAGGACTCTACTTCAGTTCTGATGCCTTCTTACACCAAGATGAAACGTTTCCTATATCTGTGTCACAGAAAAAAGTTCGCGCCCCTCCCCCGTTTATTTTCACCCTCTATCTCCATATACCTACCATGAGAGGATGATTATCACCGCTCTTTGGTTAGTTGGATGATAGCAATGTGACTATGTATGTACATCCAGTGACTAGCAGTGATCCCTGATAGAGTACGGATAGGACACTCCCACCTGACGGCAAAGTGCCAGTGGTCACCATCTGACTTCCTTTGTAGAAGTACTCCTTTGCACATGAGGGAGAACATTTATGTGTATTCGCCAGTGCAATATTTGTAAATATGCTATTGACAACGTGGGAAATCAAACTCAGAAAAATGAGACTTTATGAGATCTCCTACCACTGCAATATCCCGCCACCCCACGGATAGGACGTAAGGATAACTGGATAAGTGCATTTGCCCCCCACTACACACCTCTGACGTAAGGATAATCAAGTAATTACGGTACATCGTCGTAGTTACATTATGTTCCCTAATAGGACTGTCTCGGATGTCATAGGGACATATGCCCTTTGTTGAGCCCATCTCCATGCGTCAAGATGGTTCCCGTTCTGCCATGTTGAGCTCCAAGGTATTAGAGATTTTCTTAGCATGTAAAGCTAGTTCATTGGATGATTTTATGGCACAGCAAATACCAAATTTCTATAGAAAATTATTATTGAAAAAAATGTCCAATACTAAAGTTATATATTTTGATGAGATTTATAATTTTCGTATTTAATATTTAAAAAAAAATACTTTTAAATATATATTTGGGATTATAAAGTTTTAGCAGATTTAAAAATAGTTTTTAAATCCATTAAGGCTTTGTAGCCCAAACACATATTTAGAAATATTTTTTCTAAAAACTTCTTATGTAAAGTTATAAATCTCATAAAAAATCTACAACTTGGACATTTTTTCAAGTAATGATTCTCCATGTAGATTTGGTATAGTCGACTGTAACTGTACGGGTCACAATTACTTCACTGAGTAAGCACCACATTTTCAAAAGATTTTAGGTAGGGTACCATAATTCATATATCATAATTGAACTACATCCATCTGCAACCACACACAGTTCTCTGAAAGAAGTAAAGCTAGACATCTGAAAATTTCTCCACCTAGTTCACTTTACAGTCACACACAGCTTACTTCTGATCAGTTGATGGTTCAATTAATGCAAAATCTTTGCGAAATTTTCGAGATTTTTTTTTTTTTAAATGAGCATTGTCGTCGTATTATCTATCTTGGACTGTGACTTGTTGATGAAAATAATTTTACCAAATGTTTCATGCAGGATGACTTATTTGCCTTTGTTAAGTGCCTCTCACTTTCAACGTATGGTGCTTCCCATCTCAGTAAAGACCAAGACCTTTGAAGTCCATTGGAAAGACTATTAGGAGCAATCCTTAGTCCATAAATTATCATCATTTTGAAAAAAGTTTTTTCTTCTTATAAACAAAGAAATCTTTTGAATTTCTACAACATCCTCAGAAAGGTATATTTGGTTGAAATTAAGGTTTAAATATAGTTTTAAAAGACATATTTATCTGTCATGTAGGTCCACTAAATGAAAATATTGGGCACAAAATTTCTCCGTTAATCTCAAAAAATGAAAAGGAGATTGATACTTAAGGTGTGATCTCGCTTAAGTTGATATGAACGAAAGACATGTATCTAAATAGAGCAGTATGACTCGGATCATTGCAGCCTCCTATCTAGTGGAAAAAATATTTTGGTGTTGTATGTTTATAACAATTTTAGTTCCAAAGTCATAAGCTCATAGCTAAACATATGTTGGAGAGATAAACAGATGCTGGAACAGGGAAAGTTTTGACCCTTAAAAGTATTAAACTTCATCACAATCTGAAGTAATGCCAATAGTTTTTAAATCTTATGCTATTTATTTATTCTTTCTCTGATAATTATTGAATGTGGGAACGGAGTAATCTGATTACACAAGGATCTGAACGCTCTTTGTCAGCTCTCTAACCCTTTTTTTTTTTAAAGTACGTTTAGTAGAAAAAATTGACAAATAAATTCAGTATGAAAATACTGATTCATGTTTTCTTCCTTCATCCTAAATAAATTCATGTTCTTTTTTATAAATATTAAATCAAGCCAACTCATATGTATAAGTTTTTATTTATTTAAAATAAAAATGATTTTGATGCCTCTATAACAATTTTTTTATTGAATTCTTTTTTTTTCAGAAAGTGTCTCTAAATATACATTTTAAGACCTCAAAGTCTTTATTAGTTATAATAAGTTATGGAACATCGAAATATCTATTTAGCTTTTTTTAAAGAAAAAAAATTTGAACACAAAAAATATAAAGCACACGCAAACCTACTTTTTCAAAAAATATAGATCTGCAAAACAAGGTTTTTTCCACGAAACTCCTATTTATTAACTTTACCATCAAGATCGTATCTGTTCTCAAACAAAAAAAGAAAAAAAAAAAGAGAAAGACGTCACAAACAAAAAGAAAAAAAAAAAAAAAAGAAGAAAGACGTCAAGACACCGTAGGCATATCATGTTGGCATCACATGCAATCTCTTCAGGCTCTGCTTCGCCGAGCATCTTTGAGCAAATACAGCAACGACAGTGCAAATCAGGCATTCACATGGCCTGGTTTAATCAAAGAGAAGAACCTTGTCTTCACAGGATATATGAAGAGACATTCTAAGATGTGCTTGCAACCCCAAAGATTCTAAAGTGCTCGTTGATAAGACTCATGTCACCATTTTATGCAACGTTCCTAGTGGAAAAGAATCACAAAAGTAAAATATCACCCAATTAGATCGCATATGAATAGTGTTTTTACATACTGCCATATCGTAGCCAAAGTGAATGACTATGAACATCCTATTCCATAGAAAGGAAAGGGGAATGGCATTTTATCATGGTTCCATTGGTGGAATAGCTAGGAGTGATGATATAGCACCTTTGTAATCGTCAAGAATATTGAATACCAACTAGTTTTGCATATTCATACGTTGCACGACTATTACCCGTGGACTTAAAATAGAAAATGATGTTTAGAAATAAAAACAATAAACTAATTTGTTAATAAATGTGTATAAATTGATCATAAAAATCTGAATTTATTGAATATTTCTTGTTATAAAAAGAAAAATTTTGAAGAAAAAGAGCTGTTTAGACAACTGTGATCGAAAAAAAGAATTTTATTTAACAATTGTGGGACAAAAAAAGGTTAAGAAAAAAAATTGATATAAATATTGAGACAAACAAAAGAAATATAAATGCTTTTCAAGCTATAATTGGTATAGACGCTGACTTAAAATTGATATGTTGTTCATAATCAAATAGTATACTCAATGGTTATCGAATATAAATGAATAAATAAAAAGATAAAAGAAGATAGATTGAGTTGATATAACTGTTGAAGTAAATAAAAAAGAAATAACTGACGTTTAAAAAAAAAAGAGAAAATATTGATTCCATTTAACAGTTTAGGCAAAAAAAAATGAGAGGAAAAAAATAAGTCGGATGGTTCCCAAAAGGCCAAAAATTTGCACTGTTCAAACAACATTTCTAAAAGATAAAGAAAGATTGTTTATACATATACATACATGCATAATACA
This sequence comes from Xerophyta viscosa, assembly GCA_002076135.1. Classification (NCBI taxonomy): domain Eukaryota; kingdom Viridiplantae; phylum Streptophyta; class Magnoliopsida; order Pandanales; family Velloziaceae; genus Xerophyta; species Xerophyta viscosa. The sequence continues at coordinate 383,490 of MJHO01000125.1, read as the reverse complement.
TATACACATTTCTAAAAAAAGGAAAACAAAAGGGAAAGGAAAAGTCAAAATCAAAATTGACAGCATTAAGAAAACTGTTGATCATACTATTGACCAATTATTATATAGGTAGACAATTATATGGGTTTGATCATACATATATTGAAGGTTTTTTTTTTTAAAAAAAAAAACATTAAATAAGTATTCTGGAGATCCAAATTTTAATGGGTTAAAAAAATGCTTTTCAAAGTACCGTTCACAGCACTCTTTATGGAGGATTGACGATTTATATATAGTATAAATAACTGCATATCATGTATTTGATGCTCTTTATTGGATCTAAAGCTAACCTTATCCAACATTAAAACAAAAGGGAAATTTTACATATGAGCCCCCCATATTTTGCGTTTCGCGTGTATCAGTCCCTGCAAACGTATTTTCAGAGGCTGATTTGAATGTATCAGTCCCTGCAAACGTGTTTCTAGGGACTGATTTTTATTCAAATCAGCTTCTGAAAACGCGTTTTCAGGGACTGAAATGCGCGAAAAACGGAAACGGGAGATGATATACAAAAGCCCCTTAAAACAACGAACTTGACACGTCCATAATAGCCAGCCAGAATTAATCTGTAACTCTATTAGAAGTAATTACTAAACCTAAAAATTAGATCCATGGCTCATCTATATAAGAAAGTTACATATCCATGGCTCATCTATCACTTTTAACAATTTCATATAAATTGCCATATATCTTGCCGTAAACTATGCACAGTTACACCCGAGACGGAAGGAGTGAATTAGTCCAATAACTTTTTGGATTCTTTTTCTGATATGTTTTGACATAACATTCTATAGCTTATGAATAGATTATGTGATACATATCATAAATCCCGAACTATAACACTTCGGAGTTCTTTCACGGAGGTTTAGATACACCAGTTTAATCACGAAGATAATCTGAATATGGAGATGTTAAGGAAAAAACAGATAAATCAAACAAATATTAACACAGTCGCACAGCGAACAAAAGCAGGCAAAGAAGAAATCTGATAAAGGCAGAACGCAGAGGCAGGAAGATCACAGGAAGTGATTACTCAAACCCACGTCCTCAAGAACCTCAACTCATATCCGGGTCCCAATGCAAATCTATCGAGCGTGATTTTCTAATCTATGCAGGAGTAAGATTAATCAAATCTACATTACCAGACGATAAAACTTTCATACTCGAAGATCGGAGAAGGGTTGATGTGGTAGGTGATAACTTGATAAGTTCTCTACGGTTTAAGATGAAACCAATTAAAGCTTGATGGTTGATCAGTGTTAGGACAGATTAGCTCACAGAAATTGATCTCATGCGTAGCTTTGTTTCGCTCTGTTTTTCTAAGAAATGAAGATAATCACTGGATCTTTTTTTTTTTTTAATCTTTAATATGAAGTCCGCTTTTTCTTAAGGAGAGGGTAAAGACTAACCCCTCCCATTCATATTGATTAAAAAATCAGAGTACAAAATTTCATTATAATAAGAAGTACCAAAATTATAAAAATCAAAACCTAAATGTAGGGACAGCTAATCTGTTTAATTTGAGAAGACTCTTGCACTTCAAAGATAAGGTATCAAAAGAGTCAAAAAATTTAAAAGTTGTAAAACGCGTCTTTAATTTGGATAAGTAATCTGCTACTGCATTTGCATCCAGTATTGGGATGATTTGGGTGCACCAGATAATTTGTCAAGTAAAGAACATGATTCGCGTAGTTGGAAGAGTTAATCGACGTTCCTATGTCTAAGCACTCCTTTCGCTCATGCATGCAACGTACAATGGTGCACAATTAATTATCCAAGACAAGAAAGTCCAAATTCTTCTGTGTTAGCTCAACCCCTTTCTTCACCAAAATTTACGTTCTCCCTTCTTTCCAATAGTTAAACAGGAAGCTTTAGGTGAACCCCTGCCGGCTATTTGCACCAAAATCCCAACCACCAGCGATTTCTCCCTACCAAAAACGCAAACTAAAACACTATAAATACCAACTCATAAACCCTATCCCTACTCATCATCATATAAACAACACAATCAATTTCTTAGATCCGCAGAGATGGCTTCTAGGTCTCTCTTTGTTCTCATGGTGATCTTGTTCTTGAGCAGCAACTGCCACTGTGCTCGTTATGTTCTAGAAACTCCGGAGAAATCTGAACCCGCAGAAGCCCCCGAAATAACACTTCCAAAGCATGAACTCCCACCGTTGCCGGAGATTCCGTCGCTGCCCAAGCCCGAACTTCCACCATTACCGGAGATTCCAAAGCCTGAATTGCCACCATTGCCGGAGATTCCAAAGCCTGAATTGCCACCATTGCCGGAGATTCCAATCCTTCCCAAACCTGAACTGCCACCATTGCCGGAGATTCCAATCCTTCCCAAGCCTGAGCTGCCGCCGCTGCCGGAGATTCCGACCCTTCCCAAGCCTGAACTGCCGCCGTTGCCGAAGCTGCCACCTGTGAAACCGACTCTTCCAAAGGTCACGCTGCCTCCAACCCCTACGACCCCTAAACACCCTTAAGCTATTCCAACATAAACGATATTCTACACGCCATCTTGAAGTCTGGATTTTGTGGGAGTACTCATGTTCTATGTGTAGCTAGCTACTTATATGCGATTATATTGTTTGTGTGTGTATTTTTGGGTTTATTGTCCTATATATAAAATATACATTCTATGTTTGTGTGTATATATATATATATATAGTTTGAGTCATTTGTTAATTGGAAAGATGTGTTTGTACTCAGATATTTCTAAAGCCTAGCTAGCAGCTGGTAGTTCCCCATGTTATGGTCATTACTAATCCGATTCTTAATACATGAAAATGAGATCTTCTGAAACATAAACCCTGGAACATTTGCAGTTATCAGCTAAAAATGATACATGAATGTTCAATTTGAGAAGAGAAGAATGAGCTAGCAGTTAACTATAAATCGTCAGTTGCAAAAATATTACGCTAGGAGATCTAGATACACGCATATGCACTCTTTATGTGCGACTGGATATTTCCAAGTGTGTCATTCTAGGAGAGCCAGATGAGAGTTTTATGCGAACAGAGCTTTAACTCCATATAGAAACTTGGAGCCCTAACAAAATTGTGTGTATATATATAGCAAGGTTCCCCAAGGTCAGGTGACATCCCGATCGGGGAATTATAAGAAAATTGAGGAAAAGACAAAAGAAAGTTCTTAAAAATTTAAATGAAATTTAAAATCTTTTGTTTATTTGAAGTAAAATCTTTGGAATAAGTTTATTTGTATATCAGCACTTGGTTTTGAAATATCTTACAAAACAGCCCCTCATTTTCAAATCAGCTTATATCTCGAAATTATGTCAGAGATATTTTAACTACTATATAAATATTTTTTGAAGAAGTTTTGAATATGAAAAAATAGATTTCGATGGATAGACAACTTTTTACTTTAATTTTTTTTTTGTAAAAAAAAAAACATACTTCTATTCTATATAGATATTTTAAAGCTTTAAAGTCCTAGTTGGTATAAAAATTAATTCACTAATCCGTTAAGAATTTGGAGCCTAAAAAACATATATGTAGAAGTTTTCTTGAAAAACTTTGATTATATAAAAAAAAAATAAGAGAGAGAATAGATCCTATTGTAATTACAAATTTTATATTTAAAAATTTTCATAAATATCTAATAGATATTTGAGATGTCGAAGATAATAGGTTGCAAATAAGAATTTTATTTATAAATAAGGTTTCAATGGAGAAGCTAATATGCAAGCCTCCCAAAATCTTTTCAAACCAGACGAATGAACCATTACGAATCATATTTTTTATAAAACAGAATAAAAAAAAAACATTATGAAAAGACTCCGGAACAATACTAGAATTTAAACTCATTTATTAATATCGAGCAGAAGCTTTGAAAAAATTAATTATATTTTTTTAAAAAAAAAGTGGATAGAATCTTCTTTGTAGATACAATAAAATACGCCCAATATTGTAATTCTAAGCCATCACGTTTACTTCATAATAAGCCACATTCTCTATACCCAAGTAAACTTTCATTCATACATATCCGTTCACAAAATGGTTATAAAGATTCTGACAATTCTGTTGTTTTTTTTTTTTTCTCATATTTTGTGCGGCAACTTGACATAACTTCCTTTTGCTAATGCAATCACTTGCCAAACTCAGCCTCCTGGGCACTAGTGTGGGAGAATAGAATAAGAGAAGACTAGAAAGATAGCACTTTTACAAATTCTTATAGTTTGCTCAAACTTGAATAATTACAAATGAAAAAGGCGCTTGTATTTATATAGATCCTAGGGCCTAGACGGTTAAAAACAAAGTGACCTAAGGCTGACGAGGACTGTTGTTCATCAGGGGCCCCTGACGGTCCTGATGCAATCGAGGTCGTCCGAGACCCCTCGAGATGTGTATACACATATCCCGAGGGGTCCGCGGACGGCCTCGATTGCATCAGGGCCGTCAGGGGTCCCTGATGAATGGCTTTTCTGAAGGCTGACTAACAAGCACTAAGGAGCACTCTAGAGTCTTCATTCAGACAGGCTCGGCCTTGGCCCAGCCAAGGCCTATGGTAGCTCTAAGGTCACGGGCTTGGTATTTAACTAAATTCCAAGTCCACAACTGGACATTTAAAGGATTAAAAAAAAACACAAACCAATCCGATAAATTTTGGTGTATTAATCTTTTCCTCTGGCAGATCTAATAGATCTAATATACTTTAGTAGTTGTAAAGTATCAAGTCATGCGTAACAAAGACCGTAGACGAACCACGAAGATTAACGTTCATGCAAATGAAACACAACCGGAACTAGTAAGTAATATTCTTAATGCAACGCAAAATGTGTGCAAGCATCAAAATATTCCTCAAATCAAATGTTTTTGTATTGAACAGAGTTAAGTTTCAGCAAACTCGCATCCTGTGCAGTCTTGACGATACAAATTCATTTCAAATAGAACAACAACAATAAAATAAAATAAAGATAAATTTAGCCCATGGGCACCATCCCCTGCTAGTGCCAGTAAATTTTGCAAAATAAAATAAATTTTGCAAGCTTGACAAGATTTTTCTGGCATACTATAATAGCTTATAACACATATGAAAGAAAATAGCAAATTGCGTAAAAAATTTATTCATATGCCTGCCTTATATATTTTTTCAGCTGCATGCTCCAGCAGGAAAGAGAAAGGGAAACAAAAGATGCATAAGATCGTACAACCATAGTAAATATGTAGGGTTCGCTCATTTAAAACTTGGCATAAACCAAGCATACCTATAGGGTATTGCCATTTTAGCACCCGTCATGGACTGTGGCTTTCATGAGATTCTGAAATAAATGCAGCTTAAAATATTCAGGGGCACGAGGACTATGGATGAAAATGAGCAGAGCTGCTCACGAGTAATTCGGGATTGAACTCGTCTAAATTCAGTTTGAGCTCAGGCCGAGTTTGAGCACTAGTTCAAGCTCGAATAATTAAACGAGCTGAATTTGAGCAGTATGTTATTCGACTTGGGTTATTCTGCTCGTTATACTCGCCAGCCTAAACAAGCGTTTGTATTTTATTCAAAAATTTTTTTTAATAATATTACTTAAACGGTTCGATCTCGGCCAAATTGATGCAATCAATTCGAACTCAAGTTGAGCTTGGCTCGATTCGACTTGACCTCAATTCTTTTGATAAAGCTTAGCTCAGACCAAACCAATCGAACCGAGCTCGAGCTTAGTGGTGCTCGGCTTGTTTTCAACCATAACGTGAACTTCCATGACCCGCAGAGAGTATCCCGTGAAGTTCATGACATTAACATACATCCAGTGAGATACTGTCGGACACTCTTGGATGTCTTTATATCATTGAAGTCCTCCATGCTAGCTATCTTATCCCTAGAACTTGAATAGCCACAACTCAATTTGCTATTCCACTACAGACCAAGCAAGACTTTCATCACTGCTATTATCAAAACCGTCGGAACTTCTGATTCAATCAAAACTATAGAAAATATATCGGATGGTACACATTTCAGTGCAAACACAGTCGATTTGCAAATAAAAAGGATTAGATAAAATAATCAATTTGAAGAATTAACATAAGCTATTGAGAACATGATAACATCACGTTCACATGAAAAGCATTTTCTGCAGTTAATTCTAACCCTAGTTTCGCATTTGACTAGTTTTTGTTAAAAAATTTGTAAAATAAAATTATAGGACGGTGATGGCTATTTGAGATCTTCATGAGAATGGCTTCAAGACGTGTTGTAGTGCCATTTTTTTAAAACTTTATTCGCTACCCAACAGAGTTTGTATAATAGCGTTTAGAATATAAGGAAGCTTGTTTGGTGGTGTTTTGCACTTAATGACATCGAATCACCGAACACACCAGCATATGACAGAATTATCTAACTCTAAGAATATCTTCTATAATAGACACTATTATAGACGATCTTTTCTATTATGAAAACACCTAAAAAATTGTGCTAAATTCTTATATCTCTCTTGGACAATCACTTTGTCTATTATATACAGTATGAAAAGGCACTTCTACCAAACAGTTGTAACTGTCCAAAATCTTTGGCAATTGTAACTTCTCATTACCGCTTATAATTACCACAAAAAAAAATATTGTTGCGTAAAATGTTCGGAGGGAACACTCTACGAAGTAGCTCTGGAAGAATGTTGACTGTTTTGAGAAAACATTTTTGAACATTTTATTTTTTCAACAGCCAAAATGCCAAGTACCATATTTTGACCATTAAACATTCAAGGTCGCATAGGTGGACCATATTCTAGCTCATTTTATCCATTTTATTATTCTTGTAGTAAATCAAATATAAACTAAAATTTTACTCTTTATTTAATTAATATGGAGCTAAATAAGATAACTTTATAATAACTTTTACTTATATAAATTCATCTCATATAGATGTAGACGTTCATAAATTTTATAATATATTTTAAAAATTCATATTTCAACATTTTAAGCATGAAATTCCATCACCTAAACAATCACGAAAATTTCAGTGCTTTTTTTCGCCCCAGTTCACAGGCTCCTGTTTTAGAATTGTCCTCGAATCTAACCCAACAATCTCCTTGCACCAATCTCGAGAGGGTAATGCCGACGGCGATTAAAAGACAGACGGTGAGTACTCTCATGCATTCCTCTTCAAAATCTTTGCAGACTTCTATCGCTATGAACGAATATACTTCTTTAATTTTTTTAATAAATAAAGCATTCTGTTGGCTATCCATTTTCTATTTATGTCGACTTGTTTACTGGATCTTATCTCTCCAAAGTTTTTTTTTTTTTTTGAGATAATTATCTCTCAAAGATTTTTTATTTTTTAGATAACGGCATAAAATCTATTTGATGCATCAACTCAAAAGTTTATATTTTTCTCAATTTATAATTGGTCAAGCAATTAATGTTCCACTACAAGCATGGCGGTTGGAACTATACATTTATTGAAGTATATTTGACAAAAGGTTTAGATCGGTAGAATTTTGCTTGATAAGTTTTATTTTTTAAAAAAAAATTATGTTAGGCAAGTTTAAATTTTTTTTTCATAGTCAGCAAGTTAGATAATTTATAAAAATGAGATTAGGACTCCATATTATAAATTAATTTATCAATCAATGAAACTATTAATTACTATTTCACTATTTTTTTCCGTTAATTAGATTTTTAAAAAAAATGATTCGTTATGTCTACATCGCTAATTTTGAAATTTGAATAAATCTTCGGTCCTAAAGATAAGATATGCTATATGTAAAGTTCAATCAATTTATTGATATACTCTTGTTTGTCAAATCATGAGACAATTACCAATGATGTGTATCCTCTACAACCATAGAGTGCAGGAATAGTACACTAAGTATACAATTTGGAGATGGGATCGTCTGTGCTAAAAAATACAGGCGATGTCCTGTGGCTGTGATCTGGGCTGTTAATCGGCTCAGTACGTATCATGAGATTTTTTATTTAAATATTCGTCGACTTATTTGACCTAATTCTATACATTTTTATGAAAAGTTATGAACAACAAAATTATAGATTTTGATGTGATCTACAATTTTGTAGTTCAAAGTTTTTTAAAAAAATATCAACAATATGTCAAATTGATGATCAAATATTTTGATTATCAATTTGACATATTGTTTGACATTTTTTCGAAAAACTGTGAACTACAACATTATAGATCACATCAAAATCTACAATTTTATAGTTATAATTTTCATAAAAATGTATAGAATTACGGTCAAATTAAGTCGACGAAAGTATTATAATAAAAAATTTCTGTGATACCGTGCTGGGCCGATAACGGTCCAGATCCGCATCCACTAGGATCGTCTGTGATTATGGGTTTTTGTCCCTGAAAGCCTACTTTACAATTATATATATATATATAAATATATATATATATATATTATATTGTGTGTGTTGATGTGTGTAGTTTTGAGATTCTTAAATTTTATGTAATTCAATAAAGAACTTGGACCCATTAAAATATCATTTCAGAGATATTTTTTCAACAAATATTTTCAATGCACAAAAATTTTAGAATGTGTGTAATATTAAAAATTTTATAGATCTCTCTTCTCTCTTCTCTCTCTCTCTCACTTCTCCTCTCTCTCTCTATATATATTATATAATAATATATTTGTGGTGTGTGTGTGCCGGCGGCGCGCCGGCGCCGTGGTGGTGGTGGTGTGTGTGTTTTTTTGACTTAATTTAGTAATTATCAGAAAATTATGGATCATTTTAAAAGGATGGTAAAAAATTAGATACTAAAGATGGAGCTAAAAAATAAGTGGGGCGTTTTATATATTTTTTTTTAAAAAATGAATAAAAATAATTTGTCATTTTATATGACATAAAAGATCATTTTAAATTAAATAGTTATTTTTTTATATTTTAAAATATAGAAACACATATTTTCATAAATACTTTTTTATTTATTTTAATGTTGAGTTCGATTTCTATTTTATATCTAAATTAAATACTGAATAGTAAATAGTATATCATTCTAACTGGATAAAAATAATTTGTCACTTTATATGACATGATCACTTTAAATTAAATAGTATTTTTTAATATTTTAAAATATAGAAACACATATTTTGATAAATATTTTTTTTTTAATTTTAATCGTTGAGTTTGATTTCTATTTTATATCTAAATTGAATACTGAATAGTAAATAGTATATTATTTTAATTGGATATTGTTGGAATTATAGCTTTCTTAAAATATTATTAACGATTCGTTATAATTGAAAAAAAAGAAGGATATCCGTGCAGTCATTTTCTATGCTTCTATTTTCTTCCATTGCAAAGTCAAATCTAAAACAAAGAGTGTATAGCGAAATTTGGGTGTTTAAAATTCAAACCAATAGCATTTTCCTACATTATTCTTAACAATTTATTTCATTTCGTGATTATTACGACAAAATTGCTTCTTGCAAGTTGATAAGAATATGTTATTATTGACAAACAAAAATACTGGCTTGGTCAAACACGTATCCCTTTGTTTCTAGAATATCAAACGCAGTCGCATTCACGTGATTTTGACCATTAACATGGGGCCACGTCCATAGAAATCGAGTTATTATTATTATTTTTTAATATAAATTGGAATAATTGCGTATCAGCTTCCTATTTTAGGATTTCGCAAATCAGCCCTCCGAAACGCATTTTCGGAGGACTGATTTGCAAAAAAAAATAAATAAGTCCCCGAAAATGTATTTTCGGGAGCTGATTTGTGCAAGAAAGAAAAACGAGAGGCTGAAACGACAGAACCCCATATAAATTATTCATTATTACGTCTACAACTTTACAATTACAATTACTTTAACGTATTTTAGAATAGTTCAAAAAGGCCTTAAAATACTTTTAACATCAGTTGATTCAAAATGGTTTGGTTTGATTTTTCTAATGAAAAATGCTACGATACCCGAACTTCTCAACCGAAAAAATCTCCGAATTAAAGGAAAACGTATTTTCCAACCCGATGAATCGCATTTCACAACATAGAAAAACGCATTTCTCCTTAATTCGGAGACTTTTTCGGTTGAGAAGTTCGGGGCCGTAGCATTAATCAATTAATAGCGTTTTGATCACTTCTCCATGTACCCTTCCTGAGGACGGTACGACTTTATTTAAGAGCTAGTAGGACGGTACGACTTAAGTTAAGGACAAAATTTGCGGACCGCCTTGCTTTCCAAAGCTCTCCCCACTCAGCCTCCCCATTTTTATCTATTTCATTTAGCCCTTTTTTTCGAAAATTGTATTATTCCGTTTTCACCACTATATCAATATTTTTTAAAAAAAAATTTTAACATAAAATTTATAAATCTTGATGAGATTTATAATTTTCATGTTTAACATTTTTTCAAAAAATACTTCTAACTAAATATTTTGATATCCGAATTATTAATGAATTTTGGATCCGACCGATTAATCTGCTGAATTTTTAAAGCTTCAAAATAATTATTTAGAAATATTTTTTAAAAAAATATTGAACATGAAAATTCTAGATCTCATTAAAATTTATAATTTTTATATTGAAAATTTTTTCAAAAAATATTAATACAGTGGTTAAAACGGAACACATTTTCGAAAATAGGGCAAAACGGAAGAGGCAAAACTCAAGGGGCCTATTTGGAATAGGTTTGGCCCTCTAGTGGCTGAAAAAAACTGCGCCCTAATTTAAGAGCTAGGAGTACGGATATAGATAAGTACGGAGGTAGAATACAATATAAATATAAAATATAAAATTTTAAACAAACGAAATATGAATATTATTCGAATATAATAATAAAATACAAATAATTTAATTTTTTTTAAAAATATTTAAATATAATAATATAAGTCTATTATATTATTTACTACTATTAATCTGATAGTATTATAAAGCATTTTATATTAAAAAAAATTAAAAAAATTATCTTTTTAAAAAAGTAATATGTATATTCATGATGTATCTATTGTAGATATTGTATAAAGTAAAATTTTGACATATTATTCTTTTGATGTATCTATGACGCAACCACCGGAGGCCACAAACGCATCCTGTAGCTAACTTGCTAGACGTCACCATAAATGCACTTAGTTAGGAGAGATTTTTTGTTGTAATAGTTACACCACACCACTATGTATAACGACTAAAAATATTTATTTAAAATTAAAAAAATTTCAACATCAAGATCGTAAATTTTGACAAGATTTATAAATTATATTTTTTTAAAAAATTCTTTTAAATATATATTTTCAGGCTCTAAAGTTTAACGGATTTAAAGTGGTTTAAAATTTAGGCAAAATACCTTTTTTAGTCTCTAAACTTTACAAAATTATATCTCTATAATCCTGACCTTTAAATTGTACTCACGATAACCCTGAACTATGAAAAAACGCCCACGATAACCTTGCCGTCAGTTTTTCCGCCCGTCGCCGTTAATTCGCTGTTATAGCAGTTTTTAAATTATTTTTTAATTAATTTTTAATTTTTTAACTTTGTAGAGGGACAAATATTTTTTTATATATATTAAATTTTAATTTTTTTTAACTTTGTGGAGGGACAAATATGTCTTTATATATAATAAAATTAATAAAAAATAATTCAAAAACTGCTACATCAGTGAATTAACGGCGGCGGACGGAAAAACTAACGGTAAGATTATCGTGGACGTTTTTTCGTAGTTCAGGGTTATCGCGAATACAATTTAAAATTCAGGATTATAGAGGCACATTTTTATAAAGTTCAGGGGCTAAAAAAGGTATTATGTCTAAAATTTATTTTAAAATTCGTTAATTTCGCTAAATTTTGAAGTTTAAAATATATATTTGAAAGTAATTTTTTAAAAAAATTTAAATATTAAAATTGTAAATCTTATCAAATTTTACAAATTTTATTTAAAAAATATTTTCAAAAAATTATAATAAAATTTATTATTTTAAATTTAAATATGATAAGAATATATAATAAAATGGCGTAAACGTTTTATTTTAGAATTTTCTTTTAGAGCCCATGGTTTTTGTGTTCTTCTCCCCCCCAAGTATTGCGTACGATTCCGTAGGCAATTATCTTGCTTTTTATTTACTACTACACTATATTATTTTAATTTTTGGGTCAAATATCTACTAGATTATTTAAAATGATACTTATCTTGTGCAACTCACGTCCGACAAAATTAGGAGCCTTTTATTAAGGACAAACGCTATATCAAGCCCCTCAAATATTTCTATCTATACAAATTAATCAATCTACTATAAGTTTTTTTATTTATAATTATGAATAAGTCTATTTTCGATATTCGTATCATAATTATTCTGACTACTGTATAAATATTTTTAAAATAAATTTTAATGTAAGAATTATAGATTTTGATAAAATCTATATTTTTGTTTTTCAAACTATACTTCAAATAAGTGTTTTGACGTTTGAAATTCTTAATTAGTTTTAAAATTAAACCGTTTATCCATAAATTTTAGAGTCTTAATATATTTTAAAATACTTTTTGAAGAAATTTTAAATATGAAAATTGTAAAATCTAAAGAAAATCTACAATTTGTATGAATTTTTTTTTAAATAAGTATTTTTAACTAAGTGTTTTGATATGTCAAAATTAATAGGTAAAATGATGAGCTGATTTATTTAAAATTTTGGAAGAAGAGGCTGATACACAAATCCCCATGTATGATTGTTCTTCTAGACAATACTTGATAGTAATGAATTTGTCTTTTTCAGTTTGGAGAATAATGGATTATATCAATTTTCTAATCAATTATATTTGAACTCTTCTTGTCTAACTATGGAAATACATAAATGCATTTGAAGTGCAAGCCTCTTGTGTGGTTGGCAACTGAGAGTAGAATATTAACAAGGGTAAATAATTGAGCAGGTTATTTATCAATTCAAGCAGAATTTCTAATACTATCTGAACCATATATAATGCATCTAAATATATGATGCATAACCGTGTTGTTCATGTTATATCATAGCTATCATGAGGTCATGATAAATAATATTTTTTTGTTTCAATGTCGTGGACAAATTGTGATACATGGTACTTGTTCAAAAGGCATATTTGGATATGTGCGAAACATCATATTCGTGGTGTTATTTTGGGCTAAGTAAATTTATAAGTTTTAGACTATATAGCGCTGCTCGTATTAATATTGGATAATGTTGCTATGATTCGATCATATCAAGCTTCAATGAGTAGCACGATAAACTTTTTAGGCACTGTAGGACCTTTTCTTGAGGAAAAGAAAAGTTCTGCATTAGTCTTTACTGAAAATGATACAAGAAAAAAGGAAATACAACATAAGAAGTATATCAAAGAGGGTATATAAAATATACATTATGGACAAAAGTACACCATAAGATAATACATGGAGAAACCCAGAGTACGGTTGAACGTCATTTTCATGCGGCCGTATCAACATCTGAGACATCTTATGTCCGTGACAGCTGTTATATAGTTCTATTTGGAAATGTAAGGAGAAATCACATGAGTAATAACAGAATAAGAGTTATGTGCTTGCTGGTTGAAAACTCGCCACTACGCTCTAGTCATATATCAAAAAGACTTGATACACAAGTTGGCGGGCGTAATAAATATGTACCAAACCATGAAGCACAAATTATGTAGGTTGCAACAAAAATGGACCATTTGTTGTTATATTCCCAACCATCTCCACCAGCATGCTCAAAACCAGCCATATTCAAATCCACACCCAAAAACCAGCTATCCAACTAATTCCTGGGCCAATGGTATTGCAACAAAAATGTACCATTTGTTGTTATATTCCCAACCATCACCATTGAAATCAAACCAACAACCCACATGCTCAAAAATTGGTCCATTTAAATCTGCAACTCAAAATTATAACGTTGGAGTTGAATCCTGGGCGTTAGAGGATGGAGGTTCGAACCTAATAATAATCATATTATTCTCTAAAATTTAAAATTCTACATCCCTCTCCTATTAGTATTTACGAATATAGAGTTGTTAAATGTTAGCTACAACTTCTAAGTATATAAACACATTAGCCTACAAAATTAAATATCAACAACTCAAATTAACTATGAATTTCTTTTAGACAATAGCAGCTAAATAATTTTGAATTTTGTATAGCATATTGGATGATAATGTACTTCCAACCGCGTACAAATATTAATTTTTATCATTTATGATACTACAAATTTGATGTTATAGTTATGAGTAAATTTTTTTACTGATTCTACATTTACTTTCTATATTGGTCCAATCTCATTTCTTATTGGTCGAAATTAATTTGATCAATCATGGAACTTTAAAATTAAACAAAAAATAAGTAACAAAAAATATTAATGATATATCATTGACAGCAACTATATTAAATTGTCTCTGACAAGATAGCTTAGTTAGTGGGGTGGATGGTTCACAAACTATCATTTACAAATTTGAATCCGGCTACTACAATGCGAAATATGTGTTTTTTAATCGAAATTTTAATTCTTGATCATTATCTAATGACGTGATCCAAAAATGTTATGAATTAAAATAATCTAATGTTTGCCGGAAAGCTTTTGCCTCTTAAAATAAAAGATACTAACAAAATTAAATTAGTATTGTCATTTATAGTAGAAAGTTATGTTTATAATCGAAAAAAAATGTCACAGCCTAAACTTTAGAAATCTAGATATAAAATGCACATTGGCATCAACTTATGTTTAGCGAAAGTTAAAACAAAAAAGACTATTAAAAAACTTTAATTCACTTGTAGCTTGTGGCAAGCTGCATAAATAAAACATAATGCAAGTTATCTCAAATGATATTACGAATAGGAGGTTGGTGATTAAAAAAAAAAAACTCACTTAATCTTTTAATTTTAATTTAATTTTGATTTTAATCTAATCTATTTTTTTTTTCTTTTTTTTTTTTTAAAAAAAAGCCACAACCCATAGATTAGGGTCAGCCATCGTTCAACTGCCAACCCACTCCACCCACGCGGAAACGAGAACCACCACTACTATTTGAAGCACAGCTTCCCGTCACCGCATTGGTTCTCATCGCTCCAGAGCTCCTCCTCCCTGACCTCTGAACAACACCAGAAAATGAAGCACCTGGTGGAGGTGGAGCCCGCCCGCCGGGACGCTGGCGACGGTGCTCCCACCGCCGGCCCTGTCTACCGCAGTGCTTTCGCTAAAGACGGCTTTCCGTCGCCTCCTCCTGACCTCAATTGCTGCTGGGACGTCTTCCGGTCAGTTAATTTCTTACCGATCTCCATATCTTCCTCTGTTTTATGATTCTATTTCTTTTGATTTGTTGATCTGAGCAAAGCTCGTATATGCGAGCATCTCAGGTTGATCTCCGTGCGTTTCTAGTTTTACATCTCTCATGGTTAGATGCTTAGGTTGTCTTAATCTTCGTCACCTCCTCTTTTCTTTGTTGTCTCTGTGGTGTTTCTGATCAGACCAGAAGTTTTGTATACAATAAGCCCTCGTTGACCTTATGTTAATAATTTGATCACAGGTTGTGTTTATGGTTCTCATGTAGTTGAAATTTTGATTTCTGTTTGCACAGCTTATCTGTTGAGAAGCATCCTAACAACCCGATGCTTGGTCGTCGCAAAATAGTGGACGGCAAGGTTTGCAGCGTACTTCTTGCTTGACGTTTGGATAAACCACTGCTAAGAAACTTGGTACGCAGTGATGTTTGACCACTTCGTTAATATTACAGGCTGGCGAATATGTGTGGTCTACATACAAGGAAGTTTATGATGTTGTTATGAAAGTTGGGGCTTCCATTCGCAGTTGTGGGGTGGAGAAGGTAAGCCACATTACAAATAAAGTAGTTGTAGGCCTGCTATGTTCATGGTTACTTAGACAATTTCAGTTAAATGCTCTTACCTACTCATCATAGTCAAATTACCTGGAGACAATAATGCATGCACAGATGCACTCTAAAACTGATACAGATGCACTGTAGAACTGATTAGGATAGACAATGTTTAACTTATTGTTAAATTCAGAGTTCATAATTGCCTTTGAAACCAGCTATGGTGTTGGAAACTGCAGATACTGATTACTTTTTGCTCAACAGATAGTGCTATCTTCTCCAGTCTCATTACCCTAGTACTAAAAGTGATGATCTACAAGTAAAGCACATCAAACTTTTGGTTTGGTCAATTTCTCGAGACCAGGATTCTAGTTTTTTAGATAAGGACTACAATAGCGTTCTGTTTTTTCCTTTTTCCTGGTTTATGTTAATTTCATTGAATCCTTTCAATGTAGTCAGCTCTATGGTGTAGCATCTTGCTCCAACGAACTGTTCTGGTACTCCTTAAACTCATGAAGTTGTTCTTGTTTTTGTTTTTATTCGACGCCAGCCCAAACAAGAAGCTTTGTCCAGATATTTTTTCCAAGTTCCAAGCAATCTATTCGTTGCCATTGACCAACTGCCAACATCTTGTCCGACTGTTCCGTATATGATAAGATAATTTACAACTAAACATTAGTGGACTTCCTATCTAGTGTAGTTTTCAACGTTATGCCTTTGTAAAAGTTGATATATCATAAAAGCCTAGTTTTAGGGAGCAATATGCTATCTTGTACATAAACTTCAGGATGTAATGGGTAATCCCTGATAATTTGTTCAAAGCTCACGAAGTCTGGAATGCTATTATGATTTGCGACGAGTGACTATTCTTGAGATGTTTGTGTTTGAAATGCTGCTGTAGTCCCTTTGTATTCCATAATTTCCATTCTATATGCTTTCTTGATTTTGTAGAAGATTGGTTTGTTCATGTTGCCAGAAAAGCCTTGTGCAAATTGCTAGATAATTCCCTTTATAACTTACTAATATTATTTTTTTATCAGGGAGGCCGCTGTGGCATTTATGGTGCAAACTGTTCTGAGTGGGTTATCAGTATGGAGGTATTCTGTGCTTTCTTTATGTTCTTTTAAATATCAACATGATTAATGTTTCTTAGAGTTTCTGTTAGAAGTCTGAATATGCTCTGGAGTTCAGGTTGTCACACTAAGCACTTAAATTCGTTGAGTCTACTTTCAGTTATTGATTTGCTGACTCCTCTCCTATATGTAAATTGTGATGTAGTTGTGTTGAAGCTGTAGCTTTGGAATGAACATGATCCATTTGGCATATGCATAAGGAGACTTATAAGCGTACTATTTAAGTTTTAGTATGTATTTACATATTATATTGCAACATATAGTTTTACGTGTCAGCCGGCACGCCTGTGCCACATCACGTCTATGTATTGGCATTTACCCATGATACAATCGACACGTCATATTCCGAGAATTATATGTACAAATTATTAAGTTAATTTTGAAAATCTTTTAATTTTACTTTTGAAAAGTAGCAAATAAATGTATACTGACACGGTTGGGACGGCACCATTGGCGTGGTAGGCACGTGCCGCAAAACTTTGCTCAGCTTGGCACTGAAAACCTTACTGAGACATCATCTTGGAAACATAGGAGCTTGTTATTTTGACATGACTGTGCTGTATTAATTTTCATATTAATCCATTTTACTTCTGCAACCTTGCACATTTATGTAAACATGCGAATATTTCTGGCAGGCTTGCAATGCTCATGGGATTTACTGTGTTCCCTTGTATGATACACTTGGTACGTAATTTACTGCCAGTGTTCATGATATTTCAAGAGAATGTTATACACACTTATGTTCTATTATTTTTAATTTTCTACTGACTGGTTATTTTGGCATTGGATGTTAACCTTGTTACTTCGTTGCTTCTAGGTGCTGGTGCAGTAGAATTCATTTTATGCCACGCTGAAGTTCAAATTGCATTTGTGGAAGAAAGAAAGATTCCTGAGGTATATGATGTTTCATAGATTCTCCATTTCCTAGATGTTCAGTAGCCTTGCTTGTCTAATTCAATGAACGAGATAGTCAATGTTTAATCAGGAAACATGCAATCAATTTTCAATTTTACTTGCGTTTTCAGAAATAAACTTAAAAGCTTTATGGAATTAGCCAATTTTGGGGATGTAGATACTAGTTTAACAATGATTTCCTTTTCTAGTTAGCCAACAAATACCTTTTTTTCCATGTCAATCTCTGTCAGTGTATTTGTCAGTAGAAACTGTATATATCAGACTTCTGAAAAATGTCTTTTTTAGTGCTTTTGAACATTAGTTCCTGTATCGCAAGATGTTCATTCTTTTGTACATCTGATTCCATCAGTCAGATTCACGTTCTATTGATTACACACTTGGTCTTTATTTGAGACTCAAGCGCACTTTCAAGACAGATATCTGGATATTCTACAATTTTGTGGCAGAAAAGATGGAAAGTATCATAATAATGTAGGATTTTCTTTGTAATAGACGCGGTGGGGGGGAGTTCACTAGTCGCGTTGATATATTGTGATAGAGAAATCGGGTGGTGGGATTTAGTTGTCAGATTGAGAGATTGAGAGGGGAGGGCTCAAAGATCTTTTCAGTGACATTCATTAACATTAGGATATTTATCTTGTTTGTGGGAGTATTCATGATATTACACTTCCTACCCACCTGGATGTCAGAGCATGCCTGAAACATTTGGTTTTCACATCATGTTTTGTTTTGAGAAATTTTTTCCTGAATGAATATTGTTTTACATTAGCTGTATTCAAATAATCCAAGCATTACGACTCACTGAATCTTGTAATGCCAGATTTTGAAGACCTTTCCCAATTCAACCCCCTTTGTCAAAAGTGAGTAGTAAGATATATTACATAATTCCTATTCCCTCTGTTTTATCTGTATGGGCTGATCCTATTTCTGTGTACAGCACTTGTAAGCTTTGGCAAGGTGAGCGTTGAACTAAGAGAAGAAGTTGAGAAATTTGGTTTGGCGATATATTCTTGGGATGACTTCTTGCTCTTGGTAAGTCACTGCTGCTTTTATTCTTCAAGAAGAGTATTATGATGATCTTCGTCTTGATGCTTTGAAAAAGTATTCGTGGGATTCCTTTTCATTTATTAGACCTAAGTGCATTTCGTCGATGTCTTATAGTGACATGCTTTGTATAATCCCATAGTTCAAATAAAAAAGTTGTACTAGGGACATCTCATGTTTGTTTGGTGCATGCTTTCGTTTCGTTTATTATGTGCTTTATTTACTTGGTGCACTAGCTTACAACTATTTCTTTGCAAATAATTGATGTTAAACACTTTCTTTTTTTTTGTTGCCTTTACAGGGGGAAAATCAACAATTCAGTCTCCCATTAATTGAGAAAACAGACATATCTACAATAATGTACACAAGTGGGACAACTGGTGATCCAAAGGGTGTTCTGATTTCCAACAACAGTATCATAACTCTTATTGCTGGTGTCGATTGTCTGCTTGAATCTGTGCATGAGCAGGTAAGACATTTGCATGCTTGTATTGCTTGGTCTGGGAAATATCTTTATTTATTTAATATGTATTTTGAGCTTTGAATCTACACCACCCCTTTTATGGTTGGATGACCAACAACTCTCCTAAGAGTGGTTGGCCGTAGAAGGGGAATATCATCATGGAAAATCTGAAGCCATATAGTTCATGAAAGAAATGGATGTCTATCTCATTAACAATTAGAATTGAGAGAAAGTTGACTAATATGTTCCTCTGCAACAATTACAGCTATGTGTGGAAGACCGTTATTTATCTTATCTTCCTTTGGCACACATTTTTGATCGTGTGATTGAAGAGCTGTTCATCTTCCATGGAGCTTCAATTGGATTCTGGCGTGGGGTGGGCCATCGAATATAAAATTTTACGATTATGTGGGCAAAGTTGATCATTGATGCTAATTAATTTGACCATTGATGCCAAATTCAGGATGTCAAATTGCTAGTTGAAGACATTGGGGAGCTTAAGCCAACTATTTTTTGCGCTGTTCCTCGTGTTTTGGATCGTATCTATTCAGGTAGATGGCTACATTACCTTCTACTGAGACCTGCTTAGACCGTGATGTAGTTCAGCAAGCTTTTAGCCTGCACATCTGGAACTTAAATACATCGACTTCTTGATATGAATAATGTCTCAATGAGCACAAATTTGCTTGACCATTGAAGTTCCTAAAGCATGGTTCCGTTGAATCTCCTAAAGTAGGGTTAATGCTTGTTTCCGTCAAATGCAAGGTTAACTCTTATGGCACGTGTTAACCTCAGGGTTGCCTCATTGTCTAGTTTTTTCACCTATAAAAGGCCGACAAAATCTTCGTTGTTTATGCAGGTTTGCAACAAAAGATCTCATCAGGAGGTCTTCTAAAAGGGGCTTTATTCAAGGTTGCTTTTAACTAGTAAGTTTGTGCACTTGGTAGCCGCTACATAGTTAGAACGTTCAAATGATTGGTCATCTTACCATTTAAATTTTTTCCATATTCCTCTGGTGCTTATGTCATTTGGAAAATTGCTACCAATCACTAATTGATAGTTATCCATTTGCTTTTCCAACTATGTTACATATTTTTGTGATGTTTATTGTCTGGCTGCGTTAGCAACATTGACATTTTGCCTACTAACATATCTTACTATTGTTGTGGAAAATTATCATCTTCTGATCTTACAACCACTTGTATGCTAATGTTCTGCAGCAAGTTACGCAACATGAAGAAGGGATTGAAGCATGATGAGGCAGCTTCAATTTTTGACAAGCTTGTATTCAGTAAGGTGATTAAACTATGACCTTCATAGCAGTGATCGTTCATAGTGTTTCAGGTAAATTTCTTATAATCATATCCTATCCAGGTAAAACAAGGATTAGGAGGCAGGGTGCGTGTCATCCTATCAGGGGCTGCTCCTTTAGCTGCACATGTGGAATCCTTTTTGCGAGTGGTGTCTTGTGCACATGTTCTGCAAGGCTATGGTGGGAAGCTAGCTCTTTCAACATTTTTAAGTGCACGTTGCTGCGTATTATAAGTTGTAGTGAATCAGGCATTGTTGAAGTGTTGGTCGGCACAGACCATGTCATTGCTGACAGTTACTAGCGCTGGCCAGCACGGGCGAAAACTATTTTTTATTTTGTTTTCCAAATACTATTTTATTTGAAAAATAGAAGCAAATGTGCATCATAGCAGTACGGCATAATCAACACTATCAGCTGGTTTCGATGTTCGGTGTTTACCGAAACTCGGCTTTGATCAACATAGAAAATCTTGGTATTAGGTATCTACAAGTTGAACCAGTAACCCTGTATGGCTGTAACGGAGCTCCTAAATTTTGTTAAGCTTATTTTCATGTTTAGGTCGAGATCTTTTATGATAACAGAATTCTATTTTACATGTTCCGTTACTGTCTGAGAAATTTGAAGATATTTCAGTACTAATGTTCTATAGTTCAATTTCCATGAAAGCACATTCTAGAGTTGATTTAAGTTTATGTAATTGATCATATTCCTATATGCTAATAATAGAATAGGCTAATGCAAATAATAGAATAAGTACTCTCAGCACCCTAAAATTGATCAAGTGTGATAACAGTATATCTACATTGAAATGATCATTCTTATTCTTAACTAATGCACGAGACTCTAGAAATTAGGTAATACGTTTATTTCTCGGACGTTGATCTGAACTGCTTCATACATTTCCAGGTCTAACGGAAACCTGTGCTGGAACATTTGTGTCGTTACCAAATGATTTTTCAATGCTTGGGACAGTTGGTCCTCCAGTGCCAAATATTGATGTACGTCTTGAATCAGTTCCTGAGATGGGTTATGATGCCCTTGCGTCAGTTCCAAAGGGAGAAATTTGCATCAGGGGAGACACCTTATTTTCAGGATACTACAAGAGAGAGGACCTCACAAAGGAGGTTATGAGTGATGGGTGGTTTCACACAGGTATGCAAAATTATTTGAAGGAAAAGCTTCATAAATAATAACTATGGTGTAAGATGCTACTCATGCTAGAGTTTAAGATTATGCATGATCTTTTATGATAATTTTACCTGTCTTCTTCTGTTTCCTATGTTCCTGTTCATTTACTTTCTTTAAACTTCTTGTATAAATAGCCATTCCTGTATACGGAGCTAATATGCTAAACATTTTCCATGCATGGCTTTGCTCTTTTTGCTTGTGAATAGTGATTCTTTGTGATTGCTCAGTTTGACAAGTGGAAGCTTCATGTAATATGCATGTGCAGGTGACATTGGTGAGTGGCAACCAGATGGAAGCTTGAAGATTATCGATAGAAAGAAGAACATTTTTAAGCTCTCACAAGGAGAATATGTTGCAGTAGAAAATCTTGAGAATATTTATTCTGTTGCACCTGAGATAGACTCTGTAAGTTTCCACTTCTTAAGCAATTTTCTTGAGGAATTGCCACATCCATGTCTACTATTTTTGTCTAGTGTTTGCCTCCACGTAGACACAATTATGGTAATTGTGGTGTGTAGGGACCCTCATTCTGTCAAAGTCGGGAGGTTGGTTACTTGGTTAGCTTGCAACTACATTAGTTGATCCATGCTGAACTCCTGCCCTGGCTCAATTATGATAATCTGACACTGAGGAGGTCTTTAGAAGCTAACAACTTGTATTAGATTGAGGTCTTCAAGCACTCGCTTCCTATAGGGAATGGATCTTTAGATACCTCATATGCTGTAGTTTCATCTGCACGGAAGCAGGCAACCTCCAAGTTTCTAGCATCTCTTGTGTTAAGATGGCTGTTCCTTGCTTTCCGACCTTGTATTCTGGGGTAGAACTATGTTCTTTCTCCGTAAAAATTTCTCATTGTGAAAAGTGCTTTGGCTCTCCCTGTTTCTGACTGATGAATAGATTTTTGTAAAAAGATGCTATTTTCTTGGAAAAAGATTTACGAAAGCTTACTGTCAGTGTCTACTTTCAGACAACAAGTTTTACACTTATTAATAAACCAGAAAACTTTATTTGTTAATCACTTTTATCATTTATACTATTTTGTGACAGATATGGGTTTATGGAAATAGTTTCGAGTCATTCCTTGTCGCTATTGTCAATCCCAATCAGCAAGCACTAGAGAAGTGGGCTGAAGAAAATGGTATTAGCGGAGATTTTAACTCACTATGTGACAATCCAAAAGCAAAGGAGTATATTTTGGGGGAGCTTGCAAAAATTGCTAAAGCTCGGAAGGTAAATCTCCACTTACAAAATACTTGCTGTTCATCTACGATTTGTTGACTTTATGTAGTTACTTCATGGCTCCTAATGCATATACAGTTAAAAGGATTCGAGTTTATTAAAGCTGTTCACCTAGACCCTGTACCATTTGATATGGACCGTGATCTGCTTACCCCTCTTATAAGAAGAAGCGGCCACAGCTACTCAAATACTATCAGGTTATTTTCTCTCAACTGTTTTCGGAACTTTTAGAATAATTATATAATAGTAGAGCATGTAATACTCTGTTAGATCACAATTCCTGTCCTTAACTAAGTTGTTTTCTTGAAAGTAATTATGTTCTACAAATGGAATTAAGTGGTTATATAATCCCATCCGTGGAAGTAATAGCTTGCAAGTACAAGAAACCAAATTTGGTACAAAAGAAATGAAGATAAATAGCTCAAGACTAGGAAGCCTGTGCTTGCCCATCCAGTTGCAAATTAGAAGGACTCTTTCGGTTGTTCACTACGCAGACACAATCTCAGTTGTGTCAGTAAATAGCTACTACTTATATTTGATAAATGCAGGACTAATTTACTTCCTGAAACCAGGATGCGCAGTTGAGATTTGGAACTTCATTTCAAATTATTAGATGAATATTGAAATATTCAAAAACCAGATTGGCAAAGTTTAGTGTAGTACTAGTTAATCTGTTTAATAGGTTATACATTATGTTATGCATATTTAAAGTATAATATGGAGCATGTTGATGAACTTGCATAGTAAGCTAAATCATAATGATGCACTACCCCTCTACCATGCGTTATTTATTTATTTGAAATGGAAATCAAGGTCCTTACATATGCTTGCTACTATAAGTAGAAGTCTAGGAATACCTTGATTATGCATTTGCGGAAGCAGATCTGTACATGCGCTCGTGCACATGTCCATTTGTGATGCTCCAAACTCCTGCATTCTCGTCGGTGGTGAGGACGACTACTAAAGCCGCGCCCTCTAGCATACCCGCTAGATCCATCGGTTACTTGTGGCTTAACTCTAGGATTTGGTTATCATTTGTATTTATACGCATATGCCCCTTAGTGGGCTTGATAGATGCTTATCAATATGGGTGGAGTCCAATGTGCTAATATCTTTCACTCAAGCATCCATATATGCTTGATCCATACACGTTGGTACAAGTGTATGGGGGGATGCTAGAGTGCGGCTCTAGTTGTCGTCCTCGCCACTGACAAGAATGCAGGAGCTCGCCAGAGCTTGCTTGAGCATCGCAAACGATGTGAGCACGAGTGCAGGCACTAATCCATTTCCGAAAATGCAAAATCGTGGTATTCCTAAATCTCAGCTTACGGTAGCAAGCATGTATAAGGATCTCGGATAATACGAATGTTGGAAATCAAGGTTCTTATACATGCTTACTACCGTAAGTAGCGATCTAGTAATACCTCGATTTTGCATTTGCGAAAGCGGATCGGTGCTTGCGCTTGTGCTTACGTCCGTTTTTGATGCTCCAACGATCTCCGACGAACTCCTGCATTCTCTTCGGTGGCGAGGACGACTACTAAACCGTCCTCTTATACCCTGCAGATCCATGGGTGAGTTGTGGCTTAACCCTTGGATTTGGCTATCAATATTTATACACATATGCCCCTTAGTGGGCATGATGGATCCTTACATAGGCTGAGTTCGATAACCAATTTTTGTCACTATCATCTTTCTTTAAATGCCAAAGCAGGAAACAAAGAATTCTAAGAATTTTGATTCCATACGCTTGCTGAAGCATATAGAAAATATTTATAGGGTCATTTTTTTGGAAATATTTTGACATAAAAGTTGTAAATTTGGTGAGATTTAACGACCTTTGCTTTTAAAGTTTTTTCAAAAACTGCCTTTAAATAGATATTTTGGGGGCTCCAAAGTATTAAAATATTTAAAAAATTTTTAAAACCTGCTAAGACTTTGGATTATTTTAAACCCGCTAGATTTTGGAGTCCCAAAATACCATTTTATTTTTTGAAAAACTTTTGAACGTTAAAGTTGTATTGATCTCATCAGAATGTAGAAGTTTTATGTTGCGAATTTTAAAAAAAATGATCTTATATATGTATTCCATCGCTTACTGTCATATATGAGATCGGACCATACAAAAGTTATATGTATGTATTCCATTGGCTTGAGATATGGGATCGGTCTTCGAATTCTAAGGGCTGCATCCTTCTCCTATCAATATTGTCAATGGATTTGATTACTTATCCTTTCTCTTGTCTATTTGTCTGGTAGGATTGTATTTTATTGTATAGTAGTTTTGATCAAATTTGACAGTCATTTACCATTACTTCAGAGATTATCGTTATTTTAAGTGTTCAAC
Source organism: Xerophyta viscosa (assembly GCA_002076135.1). Lineage (NCBI taxonomy): Eukaryota > Viridiplantae > Streptophyta > Magnoliopsida > Pandanales > Velloziaceae > Xerophyta > Xerophyta viscosa. Next base: position 358,029 of record MJHO01000125.1, on the reverse strand, counting down.
TTTTAAATACTGACTTGGTAGCTCTTTTCCAGAACGTCATAGACGACATGTACAAGAATGCCAAATGAGCAGCTTACTGGAATACAAGTGTGTGGAATATCGTAAGCTTTAATTGTCTTGACAGTCAGCGAACACACTACTTAGCGTTTGTATACATGACGAAAATTGTAAGCGCAGACTTTACTTTCAAAAGCATTTATGTATAGCTATAACTTATGAAGAAGAGATGGAATTCAGAAATATGATGGCTCATTACAGTTACAATTGCACCTTGAATATTCTACAGCTAAGTGAATTCTTAAAAAAAAAAGAAATTCTTTAGCGAGGTTTTGACATATTTGCTCATGTTATATCCTTATGATATTATTTGATCATTTATCTTAAATTAAGAAGTTTTATGTATCTCTGTATTTTTTCAACTACTCTAATTAGTAAAATGGAATAACGACAATTAGACGCCCCTAATCTTACCTCTTCTTTGTGTATAAATAATAGATATCAAAATCTTTTGTTAGTATATAACATCTTCTGTTATTTTTACTGACTTTTAGTGATGTGATATGCCATCTTGTCTTAGTCTTATAATGCTACGTGATATTAATTGGTCAAATGTCATATAAAAAAGCCATGTAAAAATAGATATTATACATATTTAACTTTTATGAATATATATTTTAAAAAATCTTTAAAAAAAATAGTTTATATTTTAAATTTGATAATAACAAATGTAGAATAATATGCAAATACACACATACAGATTGGACAAGAATATGAATATTATAATATGCCTTTGTTTAAATCAATCTGTTAATCAATGGACGTACGCACGAGGTATAATTAAAACTAGCTACATCCTTTGTGAAAACTGAGATGAAAGTAAATGACACTACAAGTTATCACGTTATATATATCATAGATGGTGAAGTTCAAAATCCGAGGAATGTTGCACCCAGCGTGAAAATGAGCTGAGTTCGAGTTGAGTAACACTAAATTCAAACTCGGGTCAATTGGTTTAGCTTGAGCAGCTTCAGAGATTGAGCTCGAACTCGACTCAACTCGAAAAATTTCAAGTTCGTATTCGACTCAACTAAGCTAAGCTTGAGTCGAATCAAGTCGGGCTCGACTCAAGCGCTGCTCAATTGTATTATTTAAATCAAATTTGAGTCGAGCTCGAACTCAAACTCAATAAAATAGAAAAGTTCTTTTAGGCTCGCAAGTCCAACGGGTCCAGTAACATGATGTTTAAGCTCCGCTCGTCCAATTACTCAAACTTAATCTAAGCTCGGTAATACTTGAGTTCGAGCCGATTTAAACGAGTTCGAGCTCTTTATGAGCAGCTCGCCTTTCACCCCTAGTTGAACACTTCAACCTCTGATTTCTCCAAAGCGATTCTTAGCTTAAGTGCATGTTCTTTTCCTGAAGACCACAGTAATAATCATTTAAGGTATAGTAATTACTCTAAGAAAAATAAATATGATTTCACCAAAAAAGAAAAGAAAAATAAATATGAAATATTAGCTTAAGGTATAGGCATGTTGACGGAAAATCTAATAATGCTAACGATAAGTTTCAATAGTTCTACGAAACTCAGAAAACTTAATATTTAAAGATATTTTTTTAAAAAAAATTTAAACTATAAGATTATTAAAAAAATATATAATAATATACTTTAAATTATTTAAAATTTTTTAAAAATATCTAAATAATTATAAAAAATGGTATATAATTATTAACTAATTTATGTATACAACAAACACTCCAACATTTATGTTATGCCACAAACATGTAAATGTTGTGGATGAGTTAATATGTATATGGGTATGTAATTAAATAATTAAGCCTTACCTTATTATTAAGCCTTAAATAATTAAGCCTTATAAAACATGCAACAGGCCATATAAATCCAAAACCTTGTTAGGAGGACAATCATCAGGATTCATGGGTACCAATACTCGGGACAAAATATTGATATGCAACCCAACACAAATAATTAGCCAGGGCCCACATGGATACCAGCCAAATGTCTATATTAATGCATTTGTTTATAGTATTTTTGTTTATTTATTAGATATATTATTTAATTTATTTAAGAATATTTTGAATTATTATTTTTTTGGGAAATTTGTAGTTGAATATTAATTTTGATAAATTTAATAAGTAACAAAATTTAATGCCTTCGTATATGTAGTATTATAAAACTTCTGGACGTTTAGCCTGACGCTACATTCACCGAGCAGTGAGAAGTGCGAGAGAAATAGTATGGTACGGATATGTAAATGTTGTGGATGATTTAATATGTATGGAAAATTATACTGCACTTTTCTACATTAAGTTTTGATATTATTTTCATTCACATCTACAAATGAAATTCACTACAATCCTATATTATCTATTTTTTATACTGTAGTCTTCCATTTTAATTATTTTTTACGTTATTTTTAATCCCTCAAATTAATTATTAGAATCATTTTGGAAAAATCTTTCAACATAAAAATTATAAATTTTGATAAAATCTATAATTTTTATATTAATTTTTTTTTAAAATATATTTTTAAATAGGTGTTTTAGGACTTTAAAGGTCGAATCGCAGCTTTAAATTGTATTAATTTTTAAGTTTTATCTATTATTTTTTATCTCTCAAAATAATTAATTAGAATTATTTTTTCGAAAAACTTTCAACATAAAAGTTGTAGATCTCATCAAAATTATAACTTTTATATTAAAATTTTTTCGAAAAACTATTTCTAAATTATTTTAAAATATTAAAAATAAATTAATTTAATTGTATTTAAAAATATCTTTAAATATGAGTTTTGGTGAATTTATAGATGAAGTACTGTAAAACTTCTCGATGATGAGCCGACGCCGCATTCCCCGAGCAGTGAGAAGTGCGAGAGATATGGTATGGCACAAACGTGTAAATGTTGTGGATGAGTTAATATGTATATGGGTATGTCATTAAATAATTAAGCCTTACCTTATTATTAAGCCTTAAATAATTAAGCCTTACCTTCCATATTTGGAGCCGACTTAGCCTTTAAACGTCGGCGTTCTTCTTCTTCTTCGGTTATTCAGGCGCCATTTTTTTTCACCAAATTTAAACAAAAAATCATGAACGAATGCCCGCATCGCATTCTACAGATACTCGTAATCGCGAGCTATATATACGCACGCATAGAGGACGCCGAATTCTCAATCTCAAAACCCTAATTTCTTTAGCTTCTGAAGCGGTTTCCTGCCCAGGTTTTGTCTGTCTTCCTTCTTGACGATTGTCGTTTGCTGATGAAGATGGCTACTGCTGGTAACGTATCCAATGGATCTCGAGCCCCTGCGTGGGTGCAAGATGCGGTGGAAAGATAAGGTGGTTCCGACTTGACATTCATCATGGAGAAAAGATTCGAGAAGATGGATTTTAGTAAACATCACTCGAGACTTTTTCTGAAGAAATTATTCGTCGAGTCGAATCTCATCCCGTTTCTCAACGACGAAGAGAGGATCGCAGCCAACCTCGACAAAACTCTTCCACCGAGGAAGGGAAAGAGAAGCATACTAGAACAACAGGAAATGGAGGACATCGAGGTTGCTATGAAAACAAAGAAGAAAAAAGAGGCTGGGAGAGATCACCTGGGATTGGAGGTGACGGTGTTCGCCGGGAGGTGGCAGTTTCAGCTGCAACTTACACGGTGGGACGCTAGTCATGGCACTGTGATCAAGGGGGATAATTGGGCAGCTGCGCGTTCCTTTGGTGGATTCGAGGTCGACGATGAGCTGATTTTGTGGGCATTTCGAGAGGGAAAGGAGAAGAAGCTTTGCTTTCTCATGGCGAACAAGAAGAACATGACAGGCGAATTACCCCAAAATTTGAAGAGTCTAGACTATGAAAACAATGTCCTCTCTTGTAATCTACCCCTTAGTTTGGCCTAAATCAAACAATGATGGAGGCTAAAACAATCCGATATTATCTAATTTTAATAGAAAGAGTTTTCTTTATTGCAAATTCTTTTTATACCTGTAGATTCAGTTACAGTAATAGTATTATTTATCATTCTATGTCTTGGTGAGAATTAAATCATTCTATGTGTCCAGTATAACATACATAATGCTTGGAAGTGCTTGTTGGGAAAGTCATATTTCATGTTGTCCGGTTTGATATTTTTTGATAAATATATCATAATAGGGTACGTGATCTCCTCTTCTCCTTTACTTTCTTTTTTATTTTTATTTTTTTGTTCCCTGTTTTTGTAAAACAATTCTGGGAAAATAGAGGGTACATAGTGCCATAATCACTTAGAAACTGTGCTTACTTGTAAACTGTTGCATGTTAATGTAATTTCCGTATACATCTAAAACTTGAGCAGAATTGGTCCAATCTAATTAAGGGGGCGAGTATTATTAGAAATAATTGCATATAAACTCCTGAATAAGTTATTTACAACTCAGCCCAAGGGTCAAGTATTATTAGAACAAATTGCATATAAACCCTTGAATTTAAAAATTGTTAACAATTCAGCCCGTTGATCCAATTTTTTTTTACAGAGCAGCCCCATGTCTTGAAATTTATATCAGATTACTTAACTATTATATAAATATTTTAGGAGAATAATTGTATATATATATACAACTTTAATATTCAAAATATTTTCAAACAAAATTTTAAGTGGGTGTTTAGAGGCTTTAAAATTTTAGTGGATTTAAAAATTAATTTACTAATCGGCAAAAACTTTGGTGCATCAAAATACAATACATAGAAGTATTTTGAATATAAAAGAAATTTTTGAAAAAAATTTTGAATACAAAAAAAGAAAAAAATCTTGATGTAATTTACAACTTTTGAATTCAAAACTTTTTAAAAATATTTTGAATACAAAAATTTCAAAAAATAATTTTTTGAAAAATTTTTGAATACAAAACAAAATCTTGATATAAGTACTACTTTTTAATTCAAAACTTTTTCAAAAAAATAAATAAATTTTAAGTGAATATTTAGGATATGCAAAAATGGTTCGTTAACAAGATATGTATTTATAATACTTATTGAGATCTGGGCTAATATGTTAGTCCCCAATATTATTTTAAAAATGAAACATTGCTCATAAATAAGGCCAACATTGAGTTGGCATTGGTTTCTATGTTGATGGATTTACCGTTAATCCACCTCAGATTTCTCAACAAAAAAAAAAAAAAAAAAAACATCTGCTAAGTGGATTCACTCCGAAAGCGGATTTATTATGCAAAACATTCTGACGTTTATTTCTTAGACCAAACATAATAAAGAAGTAATCTTTATATTCTCAGAAGGCTGTTTCTGGCAGAATTATTGGCTGGTATTCTCTACTTCAATTACAACCTGGCTTGTATTCCCTCTTGTGATCTATCCCTTAGTTTGGCCTAAATCAAACAATGGTGGAGGCTAAAACAATCCGGCATTATCTAATTCTAATAGGAAGAGCTTTCTTTATTGCAAATTCTTTTTAATACCTGTAGATTCAGTTACAGTAATAGTATTGTTTATCATTCTATGTCTTGGTGAGGATTAAATCATTCCATGTGTCCAGTATAACATACATAATGCTTGGAAGTGCTTGTTCGGAAAGTCTTTTTTGATGAATATATCATAATAGGGTACGTTTCCTCTTCTCCTTTTAAAAAAAAAAAAAAAAAAAAAAATTCCGGGAATTTCACGATGCAAGTCAGCGGATGTCAGTGAGCAGCTCGCAACGAAATTTCAGTAATCTTACCTAGTGTAATTTGCATTTCTACCGATATTTTTATACCTGATATAGCCAATTCATACAAGTGCCTTGCTGGAAATCAAAACTTATTGTGGTCAGACAAATTTAAAATTAACAAAAAAAAGGGAACATATCTGATAAAGTATCCAAGGATATACCGATCTTCGATGAAGTTTTTTAGGTGATGTGAACAAGCTTGGAGGATTAACTTGATAGGAAATGTCATTTCAAAATATCAATTCCAAAAAAAAAAAGAATCTTATATTCAAATAATCAGTCACTATCATTATCTCTAAATACTTAAATGTTTATCCAACTTACACACTGAGGAGGATCCAGGGATGATGAGCCCCTCATCCAAGGGGATTATTAGGTGAAAAAAGGGGGACTAACGTTGGAATATATATCATTCTTCAGTTAGAGCTATATATACACATTACAACACAATCAACAACCCTGATTTATAATAGAGAGCATTTAAGGTTTTTCAAACATAAACTTTTTCAAAAGAAATTTTGTATATAAATACCTTCGCACGATCTATTGAGAGACAATGGATTGAAAGAGAGATCAGATATCAATCAGTTCACTGAGAAATATAATATTCACTTGATTTTAACGAACAGATGCTAGATACTTCAGCTTTAAGCCATTATAAAACTAGAAGCATGAGATCACACCCTGCAAACATCATATATCCAGTTTTACTTGAAAAATATCAACTTTAATATGCCATATGGGCACAAAAAATTTCCGTATACATCTAAAACTTGAGCAGGCACTGGTCCAATCTAATTGAGCGGGCGAGTATTATTAGAGATATTGCATATAAACTCTTTGATTTCAAAATTATTTACGACTCAGACCAATGACCCAAATCCTTACAGATCAGCCTCATGTCTTGAAATTTGTATTTGGTGTATTTTAACTATTATGTAAATATTTTTTCATGTAATTATTAGAGAAGCTTATTTTTCAAGTGAAAGAATAATTATTTTAAAACTATTGAACAGTAAAAATAATAATTTCTAAAATATTTATTAAATACTTAGAATGGTGTGGAATTTTCCAAATCCTAACTTTTTTCAGAATTAAATTGCTAATAAGAATAGTATTTCTCAAAATGAATGTAGGTTCTGTCTGGAAAAGAAAAATCCAAGTATTAATGAATAGAATTGAGTACTTTAGCTATGGAAACATAGATTCTTTCGACCCGATGTAGATTCGAACCCTAATCTATCCTTCACGATTTATAAATCGTTATCTTCTTCTAATATCCAGTTCTACTAACTAATTAGATCAACGCTGGTTTGAGCGAAGATTTGAGCGAAGATGCATGTGCAACCCTTTTTATTCTGTCAAGGACAACTTGAAGGCAATTAAAAACGCATTCTTTCTGCTTTATGCAACCGAAAATCAGTAAATGCTCCACAGCAAGAAAGAAGAGTGTATCGGTAATCTATATGGAACATGTCTCTTTTTCTTTCGTTTTTTACGTTTGAGAGAGAGAGAGAGAGAGAGAGAGAGAGAGAGAGAGAGAGGTTATGGAGCATGTCAACAATCTTCATGAATGCTTGCTAGTGCGGGTTTCCAGCCACCATGGCTCGAACCGTCGCCCGATCGTTTTCGCTCCTCGGCCATGCGAAGCTCGTCGTTGATGTACTCCCTCATCTCCGCGTGCCCTCCCATGTATTTAGCTAGCAGCTGTGCTGCTTCCTTCTTCGTCAGAACCACCTTCACTCTGGTAATAACTCGCTTCTCATCGTCCTCGTCATAGCATCTCGTAATAGCCTTCATCTCTAAATTATCATCGAAAATTGGTGCAGTCGTAGGATGTACAAGACTAACATTTCTTCTCTGCTTCCTCTTCGTGGACTTGCTTAGCTTGGGACGATATAAATTGCACTCACTGCTATCTGAATTCGTGAAGCAGTTCAAGTAGTTCCCCATGCCTGTGCAACAGATCAGGAAGAAAAGTGAGAAAAGTTGATTCCTAGAAGAAAGATAATGGCCGTGGCTGAGGATGGAAGATCAGGAGATAAATTTATAGTCTGAGAAGAGTGTTTGAAGAAGGGATCAGGTCAAGAAGTCGCCATTACGTTAAGAGACGTTTGGAGCAAGGCCAAGAGTCATAGAACATGCGGCTTTGACGGACGGATTGTTAAATGTCCGTCAAGATATCACTTCAATAAAAAACTGAAATAAAAGTATTCATACATGACTAATCATATTCCAAAATCTGAATTCCAAACTCTGTTTCTTGTGCTATGAATGTTCTTAATAATGTCTTTTGTTTCAAATGTTTAGTTAAAAAAGATACTTTAGATAACTTGTGTGAAATATGACTAATCATATATGAAAACGACGTTTAGTTTTACTTTAAAAAAACTACAACAATAATGATCCTATAGACTTAATTATACAGTAACGAGTCTAACGACCTTCAACACCTGTCCCAAGACACTTTTATAAAAAAATTTAAAATATCAAAAAATAGATTTAGATATGATCAACAACTTTATATTATTCGAAATTTTAGACATAACCTCCTCAATCCTGCTAATACTTTGCGCCATTATTCCACTATGGGCAGGTCAAGAACTTCTATATGATATATATGTAATTTCCTTTCCATTTCAAAGTATCTCGAGAATACGCCATCTCATGTCAGAAAATTAAGTATTTCAAAGTCTTAATTAAGAAATTCTGAGGGACCAAATCGCACTTTCAGTACCATGTTGAACCAATTCCATTTTATTTTATTTTATTTTATTTTTTTTTTTTTTTGCGTACCATTTTGAACCAAATGCCACCTAATATCAGCAAATAAAGTGTTTTATAATTGCATAAGTACCACTTGAATCATCTAGCAAAAATAGTACAAGAACCAACTAAGAAAGGATTAGTCAATCTGCTTCATAGAATACCTAATACGGTCTAATGATTCCACATTTTTATGTATGATTAATTCCAACATTCTTTGCAACCACTTCGTAAACAGGGGGCAATGATCGGCAGGCCCCTGGCAGGGCCTGCCGATTTAAATTCAGCCTCCGCTATCCGATCCGCGGGGGCTCAAAAAACGAGACAACCTAACATCTCGGTTTCGGTCAATTTTTTGAAAAAACTTTCAACATGAAAAGTGTAGGTTTTGACGAAATCTACAATTTTCATGTTGAAAGTTTTTCCAAAAAATACTTCTAAATAGATGTTTTGGAGGTCGGAATTTTAACGGGTTCTGAAATGTCACGTCAAAATCCGTTAAGCTTTGGAACTTCAAAACAATTATTTAGAAGTATTTTTGGAAAAAACTTCCAACATGAAAGTTGTAGATCTCGTCAAAATCTACAACTTTTATGTTGAAAATTTTTTAAAAAAATACTAATATAATAGTCAAAACGGAAATGCAATTTTACGAGAGAGGAACATAAACAGTAATCAGGGGCTAAATCGGAAGACGTTTTCGGTCAAGGGGCCGGGGAGACATTATCCCTAAATAAAGGCTTTAACTTGTACTGTTTAGCCCTGTCTTTAGCATCTGTTGGGTCAGGAGTCAAGTCATTCAACGAGCTGGAATTCTACCGTCTCGTTTGCCGGCGTCACTTACGAATACATGACATCAGCTTCTAGAAGTAAACGTGGGGTTTGTTTCATTTGAAGATAGAGCAAAGAAGTAAGTGTTCTTTTCTTGGACGCATGAATATGTTAATGCATAATATTCATCGGTGTCTTTTATCTCATCGTTTCAATTCTGCATGCTTGGCTTGGATCGTCATCTTCAGCCTTCCGATGGTGAAGGCTATATTGTCCTTATCTAATTGAAAGAAGAGCATGAACAAATGATAAACTATATGACTGAGATATGCCGCCGTTGTTATTATTCCATTTATCATTTCTTACAATATATATATGTGTTACTAATTAAGATGGATTTTTTGAGGTAATAATTCTTCGGTCTTAAGATGGAATATATGTGCAAAAAATTTTCAGCTTCAGTGGAATCGCCCTTTTAAATGGAGCCAATTAAACTTCTACGGCTGCTGAACCGGATGTATGACTAGACTTTGTTAGGGTCTAGTTATTATTCCGTACTAATCTTTATTAAAAAGAATTTGATGCAAAGTTGAATGCGTGCATGGAGAGTTTGCATCAGAATCAATGACAACCTTGTATAGATGAAAAAAAATTTACCATATAGTTTTGCTGAAATTAGCACTCAAATTTAGGGCTGAGCATTCAGGTCAACCCGAACCAAACTGAAATTCTTAAGGTTGACCCAAACCGAATATTTTCAGACCCGAACCGACCCGAATTTCATATCAATCCGAACCGACCCGAACCGACTAAAATTCGGATCAGTTCGGGTTGGTTCGGCTTGACCCTAATAATAATAAAAATATTTTTATTCAATACTAATTCGAATTTGGGTCGGTTAGGATCAACCCGAATAATTGTAATATGAATATTTTATTTAAAAAGAAAAAATTAGCACATAAAAATCAACGAAAACTAACTAAAATTTGACTCGTGAGGATAATTCGGGTCCAACCCGAACCGAACCGAAATTCGACAACCAAATCTGAACCGAATAATATAAACCCGAACTATTAAAATGTCGACCCGAACCGAATCCGAAATTTTGACTTTGTTCGGGTCGATTCGATTTGATTTTTCGGATAGATTCGGGTAGTACTTAGCCCTACTCAAATTGTTACAGACAGATTAGCCTATGACATTGAACTGTGAAGTTGTGTATTTTTTTTTAAAACAATTTTATAGTTGAATTTTTTTTCAAAAAGTATCTTGAAATATAAGTTTTTATAATTTTGGTGTAAGTTTTTAAATTTATGCCTGGGTAAAATTTTTCCGTTTTAATTGCCCTTCTTTGTTCCTTTCATCCATTACTTTCTCCTTCACTATCTATCTTTCTTTCTCTATCATTATCACTAAAATTGACAAGCACGATCACAATTTATTACTAGATTAAGCAGAGACTTGCGAATGGTGGCGACTGGCGAGATTAGCAGATAATTAAAATAAAAAATAATATTGACAGCTGTGGGATTTGAACCCACGCCCTTTCGGACCAGAGCCTAAATCTGGCGCCTTAGACCACTCGGCCAAACTGTCTTTTATATTTTAGGTGCGTGTTTACAAATTCTTATATCTTATAAGACTCGCTTCTCTATAGATTTGGCATTGCACAATGAAACTCAGAGAATCCATAGGCTTGATCGTACTCAGGACGAAGGCTTTATTGATGTTGTTCGACACATTTACCACGCTACAGCGGCTACCAATTCGAGGCCGAACTCACTTATATGCTGCATATCAGTCTCATAACTGCTAATGAATTTTACCCTTCTGTGGATCTACTTCCTAGTACAGGAAATTAAACGACTCCTTTGAATGTTATAACAAATCGATCCGTTTAATTACCTCACTAACAATTAAGCCATCGGAATGACATGTCTTTGATATGTTAATGACATGCAAGAACCGGAACTATAATCATTTCATTTTCACCTTGATGGTTTTTCGTTTTGCTTAATTTTTATTGGTTGTGATGAGCTCTTCTACTTGATAATTCTAAATAGATTGCCACTTCTTTCTGCTTTTTTATTCTCTGTGTATTGTACACACTAAGTCTACATCTAGTGGGGGTTGTGTGCCTTATATTTTTTGTTTTATTAATCTGATTAGAGTCTTTGTTAAAAAGCTTCATCCTAATTTATTTTGGGGATAACTTATAAAAAAAGATATTGTTGCAGTTTTGGTTACGAAGTAATAACTAAGCACGCACCATATGGACTCCAATATTGTTGCAAAATAAAAGAACCAAAAAAAACAAAACATACTCCATTAAGTTGCAAACAAATATATATAAGACCATTAAAGAAATAACTAATTTGAGAAATGGGCACTATCCTCATCACATATCCAACTCTATCCGAAGAAGACTATCATAGATTTGGTATCCAGACGAAGTTTCACATCGCACGTGCGTGAGAGGACCCACGTGGGTATTACCGTTAGCGCTCTAATATGTCCATCAAATTGACGGTGCGAAAAATCAAAATTGAGTGTGAAGGTTCCTAAGTCCCACCTATCAATTGCGACATTTCGCTACCCCCAAAAAATTTTTCCTTCTCATTTAAGATTTGTATCCTTGCAGAACTAAGCCATGCACAAAATATTTCAAATGGTATGAGTCTTCCCAAGTTTGTATCCAAATAACTTTCTGAATATTTTCTTAAAAGAAGTAACAAATGTTTTCAAGCTAGTTCCAAAATTCTTGTATATGAATTGTTCTCCCTAGCCAACCATCTTCTGATCACTGGTACACGGTTCGTTAGTTGGCCATGACGAAGCAGAGCTCCTTCTTGGTTCCTCGTCGGAAAGCCCAAGGAGCAACTTCATCTCCAAGCTCTAAACTGCAAAAGATCCGAGGCAACGCCCGGTCTCTGCCCTTAATGACAGTCCCTCCGCACTCATCCCACGTCTTCATCTTCATCTCCAGCCACCACCTATTCTTCTCCTCCCCGCCGCCGTCTCCGGTTATTCTCTTGACGTGATTCTTGCTTAAGGTGGGGGTTGGTGGCAACAATTTCATCGGAGTTCAGCATCAAAAGGATTACTTCTGGACGCAGGCTTGCTTGCTGATCAATCCGCTCTAACTCCTTTTCCATGATGAACTGTACAGATCGCTGCCCTCGTACTTGGCGACGAGAGGAACCATCCACCAAGGGACTTCACCGGCGTTCATCTGCTCCCGTGACCACTACACTAGTCGCACAACTTGATTTATGTCGACAAAGAGAAATATTCAGGCGCAAGTATAGAGGTGATTAGGGTGTTGATGTATATGCAGTGTATATAAATAGAGCTGAGCTGGATCATGAATTTGGCAGGGAAAAATAACCGGTTAAGTTAATGATGTAAAGAAGCGAGTTCCAAAAGGAGGTTGAAAACTAACCATACTATCTTATTCCAATAGCTCTAAGAATAGTGGACTCACGAAATAAGCGGTCTTTTTTTTGGGATTTCACAATAAAACTTTGTCAATAATCTGTATATCTTATAGATAAATATGAGATTGTGCTAATCTATATTTCACATATATGCTAATCTATATTTCACATATTCTATACAATTATCATTACAGATAAATCAGAGATCGTGCTAATCTATATTTTACTAACCGAAATACTAGAGCCGATCTCACTCGCTTTACTCTCCAATATACATGTTCACTAGTAGCTAAGCTTGTGATATTTGTCGCGTGTACGTATTTATACACATTTGTTCTTTTTTTTTTTAAGAATTAGATATTACCTGTATAAAATAAGTTGTCCTTCAGCTTTGGCTGACAAGAAGGAAAAGTTTAGCCCAGCATTGTCAGCTGTGATGGCATCAAAAATCCTCTCCCTTAGGAGGGGTCCCGGTTTCGAAACCGGGTGGGATGGGTTGGATAGAATTTGTCTGGTGGGCTAGCCACCAGCCCTCGAAGATCCGAAAAAAAGAAGGAAAAGTTTATGAAAATAGAGATATACATCAAGATGCACCCAAAAGAGAAGATTCATCACCTCAAGTTTACACTCAAAAAGAAGATAAGGTAAGAAGAAATCAATCAGCTCTATATAGTCGGAGAATGACCTCTGCAACCTTCTTCTGTCTTTCCCTCGCAGTCCGAACTCTGACAATTGAGCCAAGTCGAAAGACTAGAAGTTTTGATCATTCGATTTGAATAGACTCACCTGAAAGACCCACGTGATAGAGAAGACTTTTGATCTTTCAATCCCCCATATCCTTGCAGGTGACAATTACGATATTCAAATACGAGACCTTCATTTTATAAGATGTAGACGACCATTTTATTTTATGTAGATGGAGAAGCAAATTTCAATAAGCTTACGAAGGCCTTTCAAATTAGGGGTATACCGGGAGAGGTTTACAGGCATGAAACTCATCAAACTTGCATAAATTGTGCATTTTGCTTGCAACAACTTTGTTAAAAATATATAAAGTGGGTTTGATACTTGGAGCTGACCAGACTGAGAAGCCACATTGATGAACGGATGTGGGACGCAGCTCCCCTGATTTGACAGAATCAGGTATCAACGAAACGGACGGCCGAGATCGGCCGATCCAAAAAAATATGAATATCGTATAAAATTTTCGTCGAATTATTTAATCTATTTTGAAATATTTTTGAAAAAAAACTTTGCACTAAAGTGATACGAGGTTTATGTAAACATATTCATGATTTTAACAGGTAGATGAAGCTGGATATCAAATTTACAGTAAGATAGGATTAATATCTATTATGTACGTGCCAGCAACTGATACGGTAAAATTTTCAGATATAGTATCTTTAATGGATTCATGGATCAAATAAATATCAGCCCTACTTTTAAAAAGCTGAACAAATCAGCCTCCACTCCTATACTTAAAGATACGGCGCTGTTACTTCAGTAAAATTAGAAGCTGATTTAAACTCATGGACTGATTTTCAAAACAGGCTCGAAATTGCGAAAGCTTTCGATTCATAAAGTGATGTTATTATGTTAAGTTATATGTACGCACATATTACAAAATATTAACTCGTGGTGTGAATAGTTCCACACACAATTCTGTAAGAGAATAGCAATTAAATCTTGACAGAATAATTTTACGTTACCAGGGATAGTCTACGGACCGGGTCTACAACTCGAATTTTAAGCATTTTTTGTATGTGATAAACTACAAAAGTATAGTAGTACATATGTTGCGTATTTTATTAGCATATGAAAAAGAATAATACTTACCGCTTAATAATTCATAAAAGCAATCTATTAATTCGAATGGTTAAAATAAAAAACTTGGGATTTTTTTTTTTTTTTTTTGAAAAAAAGTTTTCAACATAAAGTTATAATTTGATAATATCTATAATTTTTATATTAAAATTTTTTTTAAAAATATTTCTAAATAGATATTTTGAAAATCTAAAATCTCAAGATTTAAAATGAGTTTTAAAATAGTTTTGAAATCAAACTCAAAAAATTTTGAAATAATAACTATTCAAATACTTTTGAATTTTTTTTTAAATATAATTATAAATTTTATTAAAATTATAATTTTATATTAAATTTTTTAAAAAATATTTGTAAATTTTTTTTAAATTATAAATTAATAAATTTTTGAGAAAGTTGTTGCTGCTTCGACGTATGAAAAATGAGTTTTGTAATCAGATGTCAATCTCAGGAGGTCAGGTCCCACAAACTCAATTGACATGACAAACAAGGGACCATTGCCAGCTAACGCAGGCCCTTTCCTCTTTTGACTTGCCAACGTGGTTCTTGACGCCGACTTCAGCTCGATAGAGCTTGTTCAGATCTCAAACATTTATAATGAGTACTTAACCAAAGGCAAATAAGGACTGGAGAGTCCCCACAACAACAAAAAAGAGTGATTTGATTCACTTGAAAGATAACTATAGTTTCATGTGCTTAATTTTGAACAACCATCGTGGTAACCAAATAGCTAGGAGACTAACAACAATACCCCTTTCTTATAACAGGAGTATACGTAACATAACAACATCCCCCACAATCATCGTATTTTTCATATTTTCAGTGAGAGGGGGAGAGATTTTAAACTTTAATATTGCTTGTGAATCTATACACTAAATTTCTCAGACAGCATTTAACGTAGTGAACAATCATTGGCTCAAGCTTTAAATTTTGATAGATTAACATGAGATGTGAGCAAGTAAAAAAGAAAAAATATAATGAAAGGCATGAATCGTAACATATAGAAAATAAGGCAACCAATGGAAAGAATTGAATCTTCTCTTTTTGCTCTGGCTCAAACTATGGAGTTTTGAAATGGAAAGAATTGAATCTTCTCTTTTTGCTCTGGCTCAAACTATGGAGTTTTGAAATGGAAAGGACAGTGAGCTGGTGCATGGATCACATTAGGACGTGTGTGAGATGCATTTGCTTCCCATGCTAGACGCCATAATGCCTTACCGAGTTCTCCAATAGCTGTT
Organism: Xerophyta viscosa; assembly: GCA_002076135.1. Classification (NCBI taxonomy): domain Eukaryota; kingdom Viridiplantae; phylum Streptophyta; class Magnoliopsida; order Pandanales; family Velloziaceae; genus Xerophyta; species Xerophyta viscosa. The sequence goes on along the minus strand of MJHO01000125.1, from coordinate 342,267 downwards.
GACTGGGACAGATCATCTCCTTCACCCTCAATCCATTCTTATATATCTTAAAGGTGGGCAGTCTTCTAACATTCTCTGCCTTGGCAATAGCTGGGATCTTATTTATATCCACCTTGAAAATTATAATATAAAAGTTGAAATCAGAATGGATCTAAATATCATGCGGTAAAATAATAAGAGCATACGATACGAAGATTATTACCTTGAGAAAACTGACTAAAGGATATGTAGAGCAAAGCCTATTCATAAATGATGTTATCTCAGCACATTCCTTATCCGTTGCAGCCATGAATTGGACAACTGATAGTCCTGAAAACATAGCAAATTGAAGTCATTATCATAAAAGTTCAAATACACTTTGGGTGTGTTTGGTGGCGGCTGATAGTTTGTAAATAAATCTAGCTTGTGCAGCTGGTATATCTATCTAGCTGATCCTTCTAATATCTAGCTGATTGTATAATCTAACTGATTCTTATAAAAGTGTTTGGTAAATAAAACGTCTTAATGTAGCTGGAAGTTATAAAATGACAAAAAAAGACATAGATAGAATATTACTCATATATATGATTGATATCATTCAAATTATTAATAATCATAATATAAAATAATGATTTCGCAACCTATCAAATATTTAATATATATATATATATGATAACTTTTTCCTAAATTCTAATTACGTTGCCTAGCGTAAGGTCACGGTAGGATATATGAGAGGTTGCGGGGGCACGACGGTAAGGTCGTAGCGGCGGATCGTGAGGGCAGCGATAGGGTTTTGAGGTTTGCAATAACGTAAGGAAGAGATGAGATGAATTATATAGTGATATATATTGTAATTTATATATATAATATGGGTATTTTAGTAAATGGTTACCTACCATCTAGCAGCTTGTCGCCACATGCTAGTGGAGGTAGCATGTGGGAACAAGCTAATTTTTAATAATCTATCATCTACAAGCTGCCTAATAAGCTATTTTACCAAACGTAGATTATAACTTAAAATTAGATTATTTTATAATTTACCATCTACAAGCTATCTAACAAGCTGAAACCAAACACACCCTTTATACACACAAAACTAAGAACTTAATTAGCGCAAAAAATATGGTTGAGAGAGTAGCAATTTTGGCTCTTGTAGTCACGGAGTGACTTTGTATTGAAACGGGGAATGATAGTTGAGCTCTGTGGCAGTATATTGCACATGATTATTCTTTTTTTTCTTTTTTTTTCTTTTTTTGAGAGAGAATATATTGCACATAAATATTAGTGATCTGAATAAGCAGCTGAAAAGAAACAAAGCTCAAATACAAAGAACATTGAAGAGGATCATATAACAATGAGAATTCACCTGGTAGAGATATAAATTCTCGAAACTGCTCCAGGCCAGTGATCTCCTCGATCTCACCACCAAATTTCATATAGGAGATTTCCTCACCACGGGATGTCTTTAGTGCCACTTGGGCATGAAATAGGGCATCAGCCACCTGCACGTCAGTGGGAAGTTCCTTTTGCAACACCTCATAGTCTTGTACTGCTTCAGCCCAATGCTCAAGCTAATCACACACAAAAAAAAAAAAAAAAAAATAATGACATCTCCAAAAATCCAAGATCCAACGAAACATGGGCAACACAAAAAAGAACTCACCTTGCAATGGGAGGCGGCACGCCTAAGAAGCGCTTTTGTATAGTTAGGTTTAATCTGAAGGGCTTTATTGCAATCTTCAATTGATCTTCCCCACTGCTCAAGTTTTGACCTACAAGCTGCTCTATTGCAAAGGAGTACTGCATTAGATGGATCATGTTTTAGACCTTCCCCATAAGCCAAGCAAGCCTCCTCAAAATTTCCAGCATTAAAGAGCTCGTTTCCTCGTGCTCGAGCTCTCGCAGCTGACCTTACATAGTTCAGTGTCCCTGTGACTTCCGCACTACCTGGATCAATTTCCCTAGCTTTCTCAGCCGCAGCAACTGCATTCTCAAACCTGAAAAGGATTCATCTTCTACTCTTACTCCCACGAAGCTTCGCAGAACTACCTCGTGGAACTATAAATATACAATCTCACCTTCCTAATGCAATTTCGACTTGTGCACGGACAAGTTTGACATATGAACTTGAAAGAATTCCGCAGTACCTAGTCTCGGAATTGCGAAAAGTGGAGGCCTCAAGCTTACAAGCATTTGCTAAAGCTGAGTCAGCCTCATCAAGCAGATTGAGATGTAGAAGTGCTTCTGCTCTTGATGCAGAAAGCTGCAATTTTTCCAATGATTAGATAGACACAACATTTTTCTTTAGAATTTCACAAATAAGGACTATGAATATAACCAAGCTATTTACCAAAGGAGAGGAATCTGCTCCACATGCAATGGCAGCATCACTTTCCCTCAAGGCACTCTTCCAATCTCCAATCTTTCGGGCATCTACACATTTACTTAGATGCCTCTCCAATATTTGTATCTTGTCCAATTCCACAGAATCTGGCTGCCGGCCTGCTAAGAAGTGGTGCTTTTTGGCACTCTCAACCTGTCCAAATCTGTAGTGCAAGTTTGAACCAGAAAACCCAAAACCTAAACATCATGGAGATGATGTGCGAGCAGGCCTACAGAACAGAACCTACAAGCCCCTGATACTAGGAAAATCTAAAAATTACACAGGAGACTATACCAACGTATCGGCAAACAAATATCAAACAAATTATGGCTCGTCATCCTGTACAAGTATTTGCTGGGCCAAACATAATGAACAATTAATTATACATGCATGTATAGAAATTCAATAGAACCAAGTTGAGAGTTTGTCCTTTCAGAGAATTGGCAGTGAATTCCTATATCATCAAATTACTACCATACAGGCAAACAAAGTACTAGGACATATTCATATACAAAGCGTCGAGCGCCATTCAAAAAACTCTACTTACAAAACTTAAAGAATGTAATGCGCACTCATCCTTATTAGAAAAAACAACATCAACATTATATTAACAGTTCTGACAAGTGTCGTCCTCTGGCGGCACCACTTAGCAGTAAACGCCACTCATTTGGAAACAAGTACAAATATAGCAAATTCTTCGCTCTTACATGTTAACAGTTTTACAAAGCTATGAAGCTTGGAAAACTAAAATATGAATATTGCAAACCAGAGCTTTGGATATTATGGTAAGATGTTAAAGAACAACCTTACAAAAGGTCAACTGGCTTACACTTCGTAAGAGGCCAATCAATCAAGATAACACTTCAGATCCATAAATTTCCATATCTACCCAATTCAGGTATCACAGAAAGCTCAAGTTTTACCTGATATGCAGAGAAGCGAGGCGCTGGTGGGCCCTTCCGTAGGCTGGATCGAACCGGACGGCTTCCTCGCATTCTTTCACGGCCTCCCCGAATCTCCCCAGCCCCGTGAGAGCTGCCGCACGGTTGCTCCTATAGGCCGCGTTCTCCGGCGACAGCGTTAACGCCCGATCGTATAGCTGCAGCGCCTCCGCGAACTGCCCTCTTTTGTACATCTCATTCCCGATCCTCTTTGTCTCTTCTGGGTCCAAACTCGCCATCGCTCTTTTTACCGCGGCCACGTCACCGCCCTCGGCGGAGGAACTCTTAATTGCGCCGGTGGTGCCGCCGCGCATGACGCTACCGTGGCCGTAGTTGCCCGTGCCGGAGCCGAGCACGTCGCAGCGGGCGGTGGGGCGGGCGCCCATGCTTGGCGTGCCGATCTTCCCGGAAGGGAAGATGTTTCCAGCTGGCAGGATGTTGGTGGCGGGCGAGCTGGCGGAGCAGCCGCCAGAGAAAATGAGTTGGCCCGAGCCGGAGCGGCGGTGGGTCGGGCGAGGTGGCACGGAAGAGAGTAGTTCTCCGGAGTAGTTCTGATTGCTGGTACGTTGGTTGTAAACTCCGCCGTCGGAGTTACGGGCGGTGGTGGGATTGTTCTTGGCGGAAGAGGAGGAGCCGGAGGAGCTCGTCGAGCTGGTTGGTGTAGCAGCAGAAAAAGCTGGGCGCGAGTGGAGAGGAGAGATTAGAGAGCCGAAGTCTAACGGCGCTTTAGTGTCGGGTTTGTCGAGCTCCGACATGGCGGAGCGGAGACGAGAAGGAAGGGAGTGGAACGGGTGCGACATTGTTGTTTGTAGACCTTTTCTAGATTGAGTGGTGAGATAATGAGAGGAGAAGAGAAAGAAAGATTGTAGAAGAAGACATGATGAAGTTAAAGGGAGAGTAGAAGCAGATTGGAACGATCTCGTGAACCAGAAAGGAAGAAGCAAAGAATGAATGCGGCTGGGTAGATTTGGAGAACATTGCCAGTAACAATTTTACGAGTACTGTATTGTATTCTTGGAGAATATAAGAATATATATATATATATATATATTTATGGATTAGCCCTTAATTTATAAAAATTAATTATTTAACCATTCCAGATTTGGATATTAATAATCAGTCTCTATCTTAAAGTTTTTTTAATCCTAATAACTAACTTAAGGTATTATTTTGATGAAAATACTCTTTGCGAGCCCTCCGCCCGCGAGACGAGCAGTTGGGGCGTGGTGGCAACAACCGTCACATCCCGCGTTTGAGCCCCGCGGGTGTCCTGAAATAGGAATGTGCTCGGGGCTGCGTGTTTGTAGCGGTCACGGAGAAGTTGGCGACTGGATAACTCCCAGTACTTCATGTCTGATCCGAAGGCAGACGTCAGGCCGGAATTTTACTCACCTGCGCGCACCTGGGTCCAAAATAGTCCTATAGATGTGTGTAGAAAATTTTGGTCCGCAAGTTAGTGGAGATCTAGAGAAAGATTTCGCCTCGTTATCTCAAGAAAAAAAAAGAAAATACTGTTTGAGATGTTATTCTTTTATTCTTCGTCTTCAACAACAACAACAACGCCGCTGTTCACCATCACCACCACGTCAATTTTGTTTCTCAATTTGTTCTTGTTCTCTAATTTATCTAGTATCATATTTTGTTTTAATTTTATTCCCTGCTCTTGTTTTAATTTTTTATATTGAAGCATAAGTAGTATCAAAAGAATTTTCATCTGAAAACCACGAATCAATTGCTTTTAACAGATTTGGGTGTTTAAGTTAGATATTAAGCTCCACACATTTTATCTTTTCCACAATCTTTGGAGTCAAATACACCATGAACCACATGAAGCCAGAGATTAACAACCCAGAGATCCCAACGAAAGCAAATAGGAGAATCATGGGAATGTTGGTTTGAGGAAGAATATGTTCGTGGGAGTGTGAAGGAGAGAGCTATTGCCGCGGAGATAACGACGAATCCACATAACCCATTCTAGGAACCTCACGAACTTCTTCTTCCGTGAAATCACGCAGATGAGCATTAGAATGATGCTCAGTGATGCCATGAAAGCGATCATGTCGAGCAACAAAAATCATACGAATTATATCCCAACGCTCACAAGTCACAAGTTTATGGCTCTAAATTGCACTTTTTCAAGAAGTTTATAGCTCTGAATTGTATTGTTCCAAGATCTGAAGAAGTTTACGTCACTAATCTATATATATATATATATATATATATATATATATAGAAAATTCGGTATCAAAATAGTTGTGTGTCATGTGGCACGTCTTATAACTCACAATATGCCACATGGCGTCTCTATCATCTTAGTATTTTGACATGTATCACCTAAATATAATAAATATATAATTAATCATATATTTAATAAGAGATTGAATTCAATGCATATTTAATGTATTATTAATAATTTTATTAAATATAAAAACTAAGTATAATTTATAATATTTTATTTTATATTAAGATAAACTATAATAATTTAAAAGAAGTTGAAAGGTCATTATCAAATTCTTAATAATCTATATAAAATTATATAAATATATACAAATAGGTGATCAAAGTCGTAACTTTTAGTATATAACAAAGAATTTAAAAGGTCATTATTAAATTCTTAATAATTTATTATATATAATTATATACAATAGATACAAATGGGTGATCAAAGTCGTAACTTTAGGTATGTAATTTGATTTTTTTTTTTCCTCTAACTACATGTGATAAAAATTTATTTAATTAATTTGAAAAATATAAAATATCCAAAATGGATTATAATAAAACATACAAAGTTTATTAAATAACAATTACTTTATAAAAAATTTATTATATACATACATAACTATTAATATAAAAATAATAATAATACATATTTTATAATAATTTTTTTTAAAAAAAAAGTAATCCATATTCTAAAAAAAATAACATATATATATATATATAATAATACATATTTTATAATAATATTTTTTTTAAAAAAGTAATCCACATTCTAAAAAAATAACATATATATATATATATATAACTGGATATCACCACCATTTCATATCACTTAAAAAACTTTATTATTTTATATATACCGTATGGTAATTATTTTGCTATAATTATATGACAAATAAAATATAATATTTTAATCAAAATAATTATTAATTTATATATTAAAATATAATAAATTTTAATATTATTATTTTATATTAGTGACTAAAACCGTGCTCGCACGGGCTCAAAACTTGTATACTTATATAGTGATTCGATGAGGCTTTCCACGATCGATGCTATTGCTCCGAGCCTCCGAGCGCTCAAAATCTCTCGCGAGATGTCAAAGTTAGTTAAAAGACTACAATTGGAATTGGATAATCGTGTCAACTTAATAAGTAAAAAGACTAAAACAAAGTACTAATAAAATTAGAGAATTATTATTGAGTTTAAAAATTAGAAAGGTTAAAAAATAAGAGGTTTCGACATATCAGCCCCTATTCAATTTTTGTCATTTCAGCTTCTGAAAATGCGTTACCGCACTAACCTGATGCCGATATGACATTTCCCGAAAAAAGTAACTTTTCACAAAAATAAAAAATTATATCATAATATATATAATATTTTCTGCAATTAATATAATGCGGTAGCCCAAGTAATACAGTGTGTTGTGTGTCGCGTATATTATGGCCACCCACTCGGTCTGTCCTCGAACACCAAACATTTACTCTTTCCAATGGAAATACGAGATGAGTTATATTCGTCTTAACCGACAACTACATTACACCCCTTCCATATTACTTTATTATTATTTAAGTCATTAAAAAAACCAAATTTAATTCTTTAATATCTTTAATATATTTATAATATTTATTAATATATTTGTAATAACTTTAACACACATCGGGCATTTATATCTTGATACATTTTAACAAATTTTTAATATTTTTTAATTTTGAAACTTTTATATTAAAAATTAATACATTGATATTTTTATATAGCTTTTAATATATATTTTTATAACTTTTGACATATTTTATAGAAAAAAAGAATCATATTTCAGCTCTACATTCAGCCATTTTATATTTCAAATTAATATATTTTTAATAACTTTAACACACATCGGGCATTTATATCTTGATACATTTTAACAAATTTTTAATATTTTTTAATTTTGACACTTTTCTATTAAAAATTAATACATTGATATTTTTATATAGCTTTTAATATATTTTTATAACTTTTGACATATTTTATAGAAAAAAAGAATCATATTTCAGCTCTACATTCAGCCATTTTATATTTCAAATTAATATATTTTTAATAACTTTAACACACATCGGGCATTTATATCTTGATACATTTTAACAAATTTTTAATATTTTTTAATTTTGACACTTTTCTATTAAAATTAATACATTGATATTTTTATATAAATTTTTAATATATATTTTTATAACTTTTGACATATTTTATAGAAAAAAAGAATCATATTTCAGATCTACATTCAGCCATTTTATATTTCAATTTGAAAATATATTTTTACGCCGACGTGGGTATTCATGTTATATATCATGTTGAAGCGTTTTTTATTTTCGAAAACTAAACAAAATAAATATTAAGTTTAATGGGCTGAAATATAATATTTTAAAAAATTAAGTATTAAATATAGATAAATTATAGTATACTCCTAAAGTGAATTCTTGTCTTGGATTATGTGTAAGTCTCACTCGTGTCGTTTTCTTCCTCTGAGCGTCGTGACGTAGTCCGTATATTAATCTGCCTCGAGAGTAGTGCTCCGAGCAGCCAGAGAGGTGATCCCCAGCAAGTACGGAGTCTCGCGGCCTCGGAGGGTGTAGTTTTGAAGCGGATGTAAAAGACATAAATATCCATAAAATGCCTCCTACTAGTGAGAGATTTGTCGGTGATCGGATGGGACAGCATGAGTGTTTTGGGGAACAGTGGTGCCCGGCCACAGGGGCAAAGCTGGCCATGTGCAGTGCGCTGCCAGCTGGTCCACAATGGGAACCCAACTGATCCAGCTAAGCAAACGCCGTCGACATCCGTAACGGCGTCTTTAGCGTTTTTTTTTTTTAAAAATTACGTATCAACCCTCTATTTTTATAGGTTTATAAATTATCCTATAAAAACGTATTATTAGAAAGCTGATTTAAAAAAAAAAAAAATCAGCCTCTGAAAATATATTTTTAGGAACTGATTTACGCGAAGAACGGAAACGAAGGGCTGATATGCAAAAGTCCATTTTTTTTTCTAAGAAGGCGAAACTTTTTTCGGTTTCCGCTAATCGTGGTCTACAATTTTTTATGCATATTTTTTGCCCAGATTGGACCTAAATGTACGCAGAAGTAAAATTTCGACCTGATGTTTGCCTCAAGATCAGACATAAAGTACTACAATACGCAGCCATAATTTTCCTGCATCCGCTGAAAATACGCGGCACGGGTACATTCTCATTTCAGGACACCTCTAGATTAGAATCCGAGATGTAAGGCTCACGAACTGCACACTTGTCGCTCGACCAAAGGCGGGAGGTGTCTTTAGCGTTTGTAATCCAAGTAGTTTTGTTTTCTTTAACAAAGAATTGTCAGATAAAAAGCCTAGTGTTGTTGTATAGATCCATATGGATAGCAGAATAGGCTACATAGACAGATAAATTTTCAAATAAAACGCTCAGCTTTATTAGCTAAGTAGTTTTTGGCCATATGCTACGGTATCTGGATGAAAAACAAATTACAATTAACTCTCATATTGGAAAAGACCACATATTCAAATTTACATGGTACACTGCCATATTTGGTCTATTCAAGATTTTGTCTATTCCACATATTTTTAAGGAGACACTGTGAATTTAAATGGTATTTTCAGTAACATCGAAGATTTTATTTTCTTATCACGATTTCGGCCCAATACGGATTGATGGATCGTAATTAGAAAACGGTGTCTTAAGTAACATCGGAATTTGGTGCACCGAAAAAATTCGTCTCGTTATATTAAAAAAAAAGTTTAAATTAAAAATGTATAGTATAAGCTCTTATGGAATTGACAAGTATGATGCCAAAAAAACTTAAACTAATAACCTATCCCAACAAAATATTTAAACTCTTTAACTATTAGATCACTCCTTATATCGTGTTCTCTATAACTTTGTTGTAAAATATATCATACATACACACAGAGAATATATATATATATATATATATTGTTAAGCGATTTTAGAATCCTGCTTAATATGTTGGTTCCAGCTCGTTATATGTAACTAATCCTAAGAATATAGTAAATAGGAGTAGTAAAATGTGCAACCCAAGATTCCAGCTAAATGTAATGCACCTAGGCACATTTGATGAGTGTGTGCAATAATAATATATTATAGGCTTACAACTTTAGTAGGTATTAATTAATGACATTTGATTATTTGTACAAGCTGGAGACTTTGTGTATAGACTATCCTAGGTACTTATGACTAGGGCTGAAAACGAGCCGAGCTGCTCACGAGTAGCTCGGGCTCGAACTCGTTTAAGCTCGGCTCGGGCTCGATTATTATCGAGCTCGAGTCGAGTTCGAGCACGAATTCAAGCTCGAGTAATTAAACGAGCCGAGCTTGAGCATTGTGTTACTCGGCTCGTTAGGCTCGCGAGCCTAAACGAGCTTTTCTATTTTATTCAAATATTTTTTATAACAAAATTACTTAAGCGAGTTCGAGTTCGAGCTCGACTCGAGCTTGATCTAATTCATGCAATCGAGCCAAGCTCGAGTCGAGCTCGGCTCGAATCGACTCAAGCTCGGTTCAGTTGATACAATCGAGCCGAGCTCGAGTCGAGTTCGAACTTTAGATTTATCGAGTCGAGTCGAGTTCGAGCTCAGTCTTTGAAGCTCGTCGAGCTTGAGCTCGAGTTTGAGCTCGAGCTAAACCAATCGAGCCGAGCTTGAGCACAGTGGTACTCGACTCGAACTCGGCTCGTTTTCACCCCTACTTATGACTAGGTTCCCAAATTGAGATTTTCTTAATCGAAAGCTGTTTTGGCACATCATAAACATATCATAAAAATTTTCAACAAAATTATGACAATAGGGACCATTTCTGAAGCTCTCTCTTCGTAAATAACTCAATGCACGATGACCAATCTGAAATCAACAGTCATTTCCATGGCAAAACTTTTCTTTATTTAAACTAGAAAAAAAATGTCTATAATCATTCTATATTTGTGTGACTGTCGTAACAGATAAATTTACAGGCATAAATTCATTTTCCTCGAACAGTCCCGTTATTAAGCTTTTAACAAGCTCAACAAGCAAAAAGCTGAGAACCAAGACTTTTAAACAAGTAGGTACACATGATCTGCTGATGGCACCACACATGATCTGCTTGATAAGAACAGATGGACTCAAAGGTTCTGCATTTTTTTTTGGTTAACTGCTCGGTCTCTGTCATAACTTTGGAACATGATATCATGGGACCATAGGAGACATGTAATCTCAGTGCATCAAAAAATTTAACATTGTGCATTAGATAATTCTATAGGTAGCCCTAATGAAGGAAACAAGAAACAAAGTAACCGAAAATGGTTAAGGGTAGAAGTAGTTTTAAATGAACCGTGCGTATTTTAATTAGTGTTGCAAGTTCAACCCATGGCCTACAGCCGGGCTCGGCTGTGAGAGCTGCAGCTCGACCCATGGAGCCGGCCATACGGACCGCAGGTGGCCCGCGCAACCGAACTATGCCGGTCAATCATGGATGCGCTGTCCGTGGCGGCCGTGCAAGCTGAACCAGCTCGCAGACTATAGGTTTCAGGGCGAACACAAGGCGGTGTGCGGCTACAGTCTTACAAAGCATGATTTTCTTTTTTTTATCCTTAGCCATTGCAAAGCAACGACACACTACACGTTGGAATACTACTGTGCAAGTGTTTCTTTTTCTTTTAAAGTTTTAAGTTTGCCAAGCTGAGCGCAGTGCCGCGGCAGAGTTGCTTTTCTTTTTTAATAAACAGTGGCCGTACGGGCTAGCTTCGCCCGCACAGCTCCCGGCTCGGCGGGCCACCAATCAGTCTGCACTTTCTGCATCGCTAATTTTAATTTCATTAAATGAAATGAATGCAACGATCTCCCCACTACATATCTTCTCGTGGTCTCATTTTGCTTGACTTTGTAAATGATGAAAATCGGGTTCCGAAGCATGAATTTTATATTTGCTGAATACACCGATTCTATATTTTGTAAACGGATAGCTGCTTGCTCGTGCTCAATTCCATCGATAGTGCTCCCACAAGATCATCGGCAGCAAGGCCGATTATGATACCCATCCTCTATTATACTATGCAGATTCATTTGTGTCTTACAACTAACCCTAGGATTTGCCAAAATTCCTCGACTTACTAACTGCAACACCTAACTAATTGCTACCTACTCTTTGATATATTCACCTAACGAATGACCAAAATAAAAAATATTTGTCAACTTTAGGTGACAACATCTTTGAGATCAAGTTAGGAGACTCCTATTGATCGAAGGTTAGTTGTGAAAACTGATGCAGAATTTCTGATGGCACATGGATGAGGAATAGAGACTTTTTGCATCTCGATTATTCATCCTAGGAAAATATAGCCAAGGTTAACTTGTATAATCACTACATAAATTATATACAAGTACAATATAAAAAAAGGGTAGAATTGGTTCTCTTTTGGTGCCTATCTATTGCAAACAAAGAAAAAGTTGTAGCAGTCAAAGAAGAAGAAATAACATAGAGGAGTCTACATTAGCAGTGCTACTGGATTTAGATAATCAGAATTGCATGATGATATTTCCAATCGGCTCTTCGCTGCCCTCTCTCTTAAATCAATCTCTCAACTGACAATACTACATATTAGCATTTCACTATAATAACTTTACAACGGCATAAACTTCAATGTTATACAATTTTACACTTTATATAGCAATTCTATAGTAACACTAACATAGTTCATCTGATTGTTTGATGATACTAACTTCACACCTGGAACACTCATAATCCTCTGAGTAGCAACTGATTTGAACAAATTGTTTGTCGTGGGCTGAATTGGAAGAGGCTTGTAGAGTAATGGCTATTTTACCATTTACCCATCAATATATTAATTAATTCAATCCTGGGCCCACAACTGAGATTAAAAAAAAAAAGAAATTCTAACTGCATAAACCTATATGTATTCTGCTATTAGTATGCTAGTTATTTTTGCCCTAAAGATGACAAATAATTTCTTTTAGATGCTTATGATAGGATAATGGCTAATTGATGCCCCTTATATGCTATAATAGGATTCCCAAAGCATCGGCACATTCTTTCTTTCTTTTTTTTTTTTTTTTTTTTTTTTTTGGAGACTCAAAAAGCACATCGACTACTATGATTGTATGGAAAAAGTGATACCTCATGCTACTTTACTTTGGAAAGGTAATGTTGACAGATTAAAGAAACTAAAGATTGATCAGGAGGCAACAATACTATATTTGTGATCGTTAGTATTTGATGATAAGATTGTTACGACATAACAAAGCAACTTTTCCTATCAGATTTGTGTTCAAAGATGATGTTACTGAGGGACAAACATCTTTGTAAGATGTCTTTCATCTATTCACATGCAACTATGCGATACTTTCTTACTAAGTCTCATAAATTCTCATAATGGACGTGTGGAGGCTCATAAATTCTTCTCACACAGGTTCGACTTCCCGTATTATAAGATGTATATTTACAAATGTTGTGCTGGCGCGTGCGTGCATGTGTAGGATACTAATGAATAAAAGTATCCTCCTGAAAGAGCTAGGTGGGACAATTGGGGACAGTGCCTTAGTGCCGTAATATACCTCAGTCTCCTCATAAAAAAGTCAGCATGATCTTGTCAAGATTGCTGCTCAAGTTTTAAATAATTTTTTTAATAGGACAATAAAAGGAAATACAACATTTCAAAGAATACTACCAGCTGGAATACATAATGAATTTTTTTTTTTTTTTTATTGTAGTCCCCTACATTATACAGGAAGAATAAATCACAGATCTGGACCTAACTGTACACACTTCTCAAGAAAAGAAATCTACCTTCAACTGGAAAAATAACAGGGTCCCAATTCAAATTCTGAGCATCTTCCCATGTCAGGAACAAATCCATTTTGAAAAATGATTCCAAGTGTTGGATACACACACACACACACACCCCCCCCCCCCCTCCAGATACCTGACATATACTATTGACTATAGAAGGAATACATCAGAGGGTGTATTATCATACAACATGGTCTTGGATTCCAGGCCAAAATAGTTAGCAAACTTCTCAGCTAGACTTCCTTTTGCTCAAGTTTTGTGTTCACTGCTCCATCATAACCACCCACATGCTTGGCAGAGAATAATTGAATCAACAACAACCAAGGGAAGGGCCCAAGCCAAGCTACAGGCCATTTCCTCCAAGAGGAGACAAAGGCATACACCACATCCTACCCACCTCCCAAGAAACCACCGCCACCCTGTGACCACAGACAACACAGGACCCTATATACTGGATGATTTAACATTAAGGAAGCTCAGAACATTGATTGAAGAAAGAGACTTCCTAGGTTTGGTTGGAATCCATCTCCAACTGAGTAGGGAGTTCCCTGTCCCCTCTGGTGAACAATTTGACCACCCCTGGGGAAGGGCCCTGGTTTCGAGCCACAGCCGCTGTAAAATTCTTAGAAAATTCTTGGATCCGGCAGGAGCATCACACCTGGCGCCAGGAGCATCACATGTTTGTTGGATGTGAACTTGGATCCGGCAGGTCGGTGGGTTTCACCTTGATACGAAAGAACAACACACATACACACAGAAAGGGAGGTCCCTAACACTTAACAAAAGAGTGTTGCATTGCAAATTTGTCATGAATGATGAGGAACCCTGAATATAAGCACGTGATATGCCTGCCAAGGAACGTGCACCACCTGCTGTAGGGCAACAATGGTTAGGAATTATGGAAGCACCAAGACGATTTGAATTTGGGATAAGGCACTGCTTTCCAAGGCTGATCTATAGAAATAGAAACATCATGCTGTTTGGCCCCACTTGTTGAAATAATCACCGTACACAACGATTCTTCGAGGGAAAAAACTAATCACCCCCAACAAACCACACACAACTAATCTGCACCACACACGCACCTCGTGATCCGCACAATTTCCTCATGATCTGCAAAAAACATCAAAATTATAGATATACCGATCGTGATGTATGGTCCTGATTGTGCCACGTTAGCTTGTATAATTTTTTGTGTGGTTTCTTGGGGGTGCATAGCAAAGCCCTTCTTCGAGTATATCTTCCTTCATATTACCGCCCCATTTCTTTCTCTGTTTAATCTTTGTCACTTTTTTTTGGTCACTTTGTCACATTAACTGGCCGTGCTTGGAGAAAGAAGAAATTGATACCAGATAACCATCTTTAATGTTACCCACATGATGCCATCCTGTAAAAGATATCCTTTACATCACCTACAACAACCTGCAACCAGATTAAGATACTCATATAGTTGATGCTTGAATGTGATTTGGCCATTAGAATGTGATGCACCCATTTGAGTGCAGACTGTGCCTGCAACATCTTGGATATTGTTTGCCTCAGTTAAGGTCCCCCACAGTTCCTAATTTCTAGTCTAAGTATCAATCTAACTCATCGCTACCTATAGATCCGTTTCTATGAACTCAGATTTCAGGGAACCCATCGTAGTTCCACTACCACTTACACCATATTCCAACTTCTACTGTGAAAAACAATTCGATCATAATGGTGACGCATACTTGATTAAGAGACCCATATGCTAAGCTTCATACTGGTCCTAGTAATGGTCTGCCAATTGAAGGATTTACTCGCCGTAGTCCGAGTTTCTTAGGTACTGCTACAAATTTATCTGATACTTATATTTAGTTGCTAAAAATTGTAGAGAACCACGTTTTCTAATATTGAAACAGGAGATGAATGAAGATCAATTTATACAACAGTGAGACTATCTAGCCTGCTAAACGAGTTACAGCAGTTACATTCCTTGACATTTCCGCACAAGCAGTAACCGATCAAAGCCACAGTGGAATTACCAAGGGGTTTAAACACCACTGTTTTTCAGACCTTCCCTGATTTTTTTTTGAAAAACATACAAAATAATTCCAAAACATATCTGTATAAGTGTTATTTGAGAAAAAATTAAATACCAAAGTAAAAGTTTTTTCGGTGTACTATAACTTTGTATTCAAGGTTTTCTAAAGTTATTTCTAAATAAATATTTAGGACACTAATGCTTTCATAATAAGTAAAGATTTCCGAGCATTAGAACACCTATTTAGAGGATTTTTTTAATATCTTTATATACAAAAATTGTATAGCACATTAAAACTATTTTTTTTGTATTCAACAATTTTTTCAAAAATGCTTATTTATATATATATTTTTTACTTAATTTAGTAACTAATAGAAAAAATCGGGTTTTTTTTTAGATGCAAGTGCAAAAGTAGGGGCTAATTTATCAATTTTCCAATTACAATCAACTGATCTATCTTTAGTTTTTTCTAGGGGTTCTCATTTGCACTACTTCTCTAGCCTAGATGCATCTAATAAGAATGGAACGTATCATAATCCCTCCCAGCTGTTCAGTTAAGTAGCATCTATATCCTGAAACGCAGAACCTCATGACAGATGGAATTCTGACAGTTTCATACACCCATCGTGCAAATAAAACAGAGCTAAGGTTAAAAATGTGCAACTCCTTTATGTATAAGAAAATAAAGGAAAAAACAGATTGTATAAGAAAACAATATGAAATTCTGTGCTACCCTATCCCTAGATTCCCTACGTATGGGCTGGAGGCTGGAGCTGTCCAGGATCTAATACCAGGAGCGACATGCGACTCCCATCCACAATTGCAGACTGATTCATGGGCGTCACCATTTAGATTTATCCCCCTTCACTTAGGACCCCATAGTATCCAACTCCTTTATGCTATTTTTAAATACCTTTCACACCTTGTCTCAGTAGTACCTACTAAAGCTCCACGTTATAAGCTCGGAGAAACTATTGCAACCTTACCAACAGTTTACCACTGCACCAAACTGGGTGCCACGCAAATATGTAACCAGATTCTCTAAATTTGCAACTGATTTCAATTTGGAAAAAAAAAAAAAAATTGCATGCTTGTATGATAACGTACTTGCTAAGCAGCAGTACCAACACCCTGCATGCTCAAAGAGATCGTCCACAATGGAAGAAACAATGGATAAGACGCGGGAGCATCAACCCTACGATTTTGTTCATCGACATAATAATTATTGCGAAGAATATGTGATCTTTCAAAATTGAAGTAAATCATTTCATGGAAGCTACATAAACTTGTATGAGCACACACGTGGTGGTGCTTCCTTCTGGTTATATATGTTCCTTTGTAAAAGCAGTAGAAAGCACCAGAGTACCAAACGTTACAGTCCAGCTTTGAAAGGAATTACAATCAAAGCGGTGATCAACGAGTTGAACTCCAAATATGTAACTATTCTCTATAAAAAAGAATCAGGATACACAAGATACAGCAAAATGCCCCATCTCGACTACATTATTTTTGCAGCAACAACGGTGATAGACGACTCATTTGACGAAGAGCATCCAATTTCTATAGCAAAGCCAATGTTTATGACTAGACATGCTTATTTGCGACGTAGTGTGTAAGCAAAGCCATTATTTCTATTAAGCTTCCACGTCCATTGGTCCGTTGGTAGATGACGTAGTGTGTAACTGTCTCCTCCGTGTCCACGCGGCTGACTTGGTCTTTTCTCACCTCGGTCAGATGAGCTTTTCCAAGTTGTCGAGGCCTTCTGGTTGAGCTTCTATCTGACATCGATCTCGACTGGTTGATGCGGAATAAGCTTCGGACGTTTTGTCTGGACCTTGGTTCGATCCGAGGTGTCTGCAAGACGTTGGATTGAGGTCGTCCTCGACCTGGCGATTCCGAAGCTGGGGCTTCGGAACGATCGAGCTGAGGTCGCTCATACGAGGTATTCGGATTTTTCTTCCTATATGATAGTCAGCTCTTCTGCTAATACGTGACTATATATATATATATATATATATATATATATATATATATAGCTTTGGTTAGGTTAAGAAAAGTTATTCATGTAGTGAAAGACTTGCAGGCTTCCGAATGTTTAGTAGTCAAGTTTTTGTGGCGTACCAACTGAGTTTCAATAAATTCAAAATTCAAGACAGCCCGAATATATATTATATATATATATATATATATATATATATATGAGAGGCTTTGCTTTGGTTAGGTTAAGAAAAGTTATCCATGTAGTGGAAGACTTGCAGCCTTCCGAATGTTTAGTAGTCAAGTTTTTGTGGCGTACTAACTGAGTTTCAATAAATTCAAATTTCAAGACATACTGATCAGTACAATCTTTATATTTTTAAAATAAATTTATAAATTATAAAAAATAGCAAAAAAAATTTAAAAAAAGTTCGTGCACAGACGTGGAACCTAATTCATCGCGGTACTGTATGCAATGCGGCATAACAGCACGCGAGCATGTTTGCATGTATAGCAACGTCATGTAATGCACTGTGTACACGCTAATTTAGACCCACATCCACTGCTGTTGCGATATCCCGGCGTGTTTATGTGTGTTTCGGTAGATACGATAATACCTACTGTCGATGATCCTTGAAAGTAGTATTTATTTGCAATTTGCAGATAGGGTTGCTATTAGCTCGTAAACAGGTCATTTGACATCAGAAATTGGAGTAGCTTATATGTGTTCAGTGCTGTGCAATCTGTGGAAGACCTTTTGAAGTCTTCGCGTACCCACGACGGCAGCTTAGCACAGAAATTAAAACCACAGAGACTTTACTTTTATTTGTGAAAACTTTGATTACATTATTTCGTGGTGGAATTTGGTTGGTGCAATTTGTTGCACACATTCTGATATCTATGTTATCAAACGGAATAGAGATATCTGCTTAATCCCTGTTTACTTTGTCTTAATACTATTTAATCAAAATAACTAGAAATTATACCAGAAAAGAAGTTACTAGAAATTAAACGGAGATTACGTAAAGTTAATCTATGTCAAAGTGGAAATCTTAGAATTTCTAATTTATAAATCAAAGTCAAGCGAAGTCTAAGACGTCTTGCACATCTAAATTTTGCGTGGCGTAAGTATTTGCACGTCAGCGTCATTTGTATTTCATGTATGGGGTCAAATTTTCATGAAGTCTTCTGTACGTTACATATGTAATAATGTGATCTTTGCTCGGACTTTCACGGCAGCTATGGCAAGTTCTCCGCCCCAACTTCTCATCTTTCCCTTCCCGGCGCAGGGCCATATGATCCCTCTTCTCGATCTCGCCCACCACCTCTCCGCCGGCGGTTACGTCGCAGTTACCGTTATCGTCACGCCAAAAAACCTCCCTCTGATCTCCCCTCTCCTATCTCGCAACCCGTCCATCCTCCCGCTCGTCCTCCCCTTCCAGGCGAACTCCTCCTCCCTCCCGCCGGGCGTCGAGCATGTGCGGGAGCTGCGATTCCCAGCCACCGTCGCCGACCTCAAGCTCTCCCTCGCTTCCCTCCGTCCTGCGATCCACCGTTGGATTGTTTCCAATCGCCCCACCGCCATCATCTACGACTTCTTCCTAGGCTGGACCCACCACCTCGCCGCCGACCTCGGCGTCCACAGCGTAGCGTTTTTCTCCTCTGGTGCTTTCGTCGCCTCCGTCTTTGATCATCTCTTCGCTTTCCCTCCTAACCGGACAAACGCTCCAGTTCTCTTTGACAGCATCCCTGGCTCTCCTACCTTTCGCTACCCTCACCTACCCTCCCTCTACCGGCGATACGCCGCGAACGCAGGCGAAGAAAAGTGGGAGTTCGTACGAGAGTCCATGGTGGCCAACGCCTCCAGCTGGGGCCTTGTTTTCAACACTTTCGACGCCCTGGAAGACCGATATTTAACCTATCTGAAGACCAAGTACAGACACGACAGAATCTGGGGTGTTGGGCCAATTTCTCCGATGCTGCCCGCCGATGGCCGGGGAGGTTATAGCTCTGTGCCTCCGGCGGAGATCACCACGTGGCTGGATGCGCACCCTAAGTGTTCGGTTATATTTGTCTGTTTCGGAAGTCAGTTCAGGCTAAGTCAAGCGCAGGCAATTATTCTGGCGAATTCGCTGGAGGCCTCACAGACGAGCTTTGTGTGGTGCATCGGCGACGGGAAGCTCGCCGGCGACGAGGGCTCTGTAGTTCCAGACGGCTTCAACAAAGAAGGGCGTGGCCTGGTGGTGCGTGGCTGGGCGCCGCAGGTTATGATTTTGAACCACGAGGCTGTGGGCTCGTTTGTGACGCACTGCGGATGGAACTCGGTGCTAGAGGGGATAACTGCGGGAGTGGTGCTGCTGACGTGGCCGATGGAGGCGGACCAGTTCGTGAACGCGAGGTTGCTGGTGGAAGAGCTGGGAGTCGCGATGCCAGCGTGTGAAGGGGGGGCAGAGGCGTTGCCGGACGCCGATGATCTTGCAAGAGTGATGGTGGAGTCAGTGACTGAGGGGACGTGGACGATGGTGAGAGCTCGGGCGAAGGAGATGGCAAGGATGGCAGCAGAGGCAGTAAGCGATCGTGGGTCGTCGTCTCTGCAATTGGAGAAGCTGATCCAGGCGCTCGGTGGAACGGAAAACAGCGAAGACGGTTACCTATCGGCATCATGACTCATGAGTAACGTGAATGTGAGAAATGCCAGTGCACCCATAATTTCACCAAAAAATTTATACTTGTATACATGCTAAGTATAGATTTGGTGTTTAGTGGTATTTGATGTTCAACCTTAATAATAGAGGAGAAGATTTTTGTGCGACTTGTCTATGTTGAGAGATTTGTGGAGAGATTAGTTGGGTGATGAAGCTTTATATATAGTGGATGCTACGTCATCAATTATGTGTCCATGTACAATAAGAGTGATACACTCTCTAGCGTGGCATCAATAAATGTATCAAATTATAATTTATTTAACTAAAAATATTTTGGAATATTTTTGGTAAATTGTTAAACTTAAAATTGTAAATTTTAATAATTAAAAAAATATATATTTTTAAAAATATTCTTTTAGAATTTTAAAGTTTCATAGTTTTATAGCAGGTTTAAATACTGTTTCTAAAATCCATGCATATCGGTTAAATTTTAGAGTTCAAAATATTTATTAGTAATATTTTGTTAAAAAAAGTTAATATAAAAATTATAGATTTTATTAGAATAAAAAAATTTCATATTAATTTTTGTTCAAAAAATATTTTTAATTTAAATAGATTTTATTAAATTTAAATAGATTTTTTGGTGATGCGGGTGGGATGACTAGCATTTTTCATGCACTAAAACGTACAAGGATATTGTTAAGATCAAGAATCTTCCTCTCCATTCATTTGGACCCTACGTATCATCGATACAATTCCCTTGTCCAAGATCCATCATATAAAATAGAATTTCAAATTACATAATATATATATATATATATATATATATATATATATATATATATATATATATATCTGGATCTTGTAAGCGTGTGTTGTATGTTGTTCTTCAAACATTTGCAGTAAATTAGCTGTTACAATATTGAAGAGGCTGGTAGCCCTCGTCATCTTGCGATGGGTTGGAGTCATCAATTCCCCATACAATATTGGGCCCACTATTCGTCCCTCGTCAAATATATTATTAATTATGTCCGAATAAACAAAAAGTCATGCAGAAAATATTGAAAATTAAATTGTTGATATTAATTAAAACTATATCCATATAGATTCATTTGTAAGCTTGTATGAGCCAGTAAACTAGTTTTATAATATAGAATTGTATATTTCAAGGATCACATATAATGTTATTAGAATTGGATCGAGTGGCGAACCGTCGTGACTGTCGCTTTTTGACAAAAGTAACCAACCGACTTCCGTCTGTCGGTCAAACTGATCATATTTTTCAAAACAGTATACATCTTTTCTCAGGATAAATATAAGGAGAAAATCTTTGCTCTTCAAATAATTTTCCCACTAATTTTCCAAAGTTAATTTCTTTTTTTATAAAAGTATTTTTGAAAAAATTTCCACTTTAAAGCTGTAAGTTTGATGAGATTTAAAACTTTCGTGTTGAAAGATTTTCAAAAATATTTCTAAATAAATATTTTAGAACTCCAAAAGTTAACGGATTCGAATCACAGTAATTGTATGTTAGATTCGTTAATTTTTGGAGCTCAAAAATATTTATTTATAAATATTTTTTGAAGAAAAAAAATTAATATAAAAATTATAAAATTAATCAAAATCTATAACTTCTGCGTTCAAAATATTTTCAAAAAAATACTTCTACAATGTATTTTTCTAGACGATCAGTTTGGTTTGGGAGATTTTTGGAGGAAATGGTAGTGAGCAGAGCATCCCTCAAATGTCTGTGCTAGGCTAGTTGGTTATCAATGTCAAATAGACTTGTATATAAACCTATGAGCCTGATAAGTCCATCTAACCGAGTCCCTTAAAAACCGGAAGCATTTTGCCGAGCCAGACAATTTATAGGCCGATATCAAACTTGAAAATAGTGCGATTATGGGCCAGCAGGCAGACCGATTCACTTCTAGTGGGTGATACACCATTTTTATTTCTAACTTTTGTACTTGTTCCACCAATTGTTAAATTTACCAAAGACTTGATAACATAAATAAGAAAGATAACTTCTTATAAATGCATATCAAATCACTAGAATTAAAATTAAATAGAAGATATGCATAATCTGATAGTAGATAAACTTATTTACTTATGCTTATTATTTTGATAATGTCTCTTAATAACCTTAAAATTATTAATTTATTCTTTTCTCCACATAAAATATACTACTGCTGGGATAAAAGTTAGTATTTTTTATATTTATAGCTTTATATTAGCTTTATAGATTCGTTAGTCCGGACTCCGGAGTTAATACGATCTAAATCTGATTTGAGTACAAATGAGGTCCGATTACCGGCCGGGCCGGGCCCCGGCCTCACTTTCAAGTATCTGGTTCTGGCTGCATGATTTATGAATAAGGTCTAATAGGTGTCGACACACTCAACACACCACCCACTCGTAAAACCAATCAATTCCTCGCATCTGTGTTGTAGTCGAGTCACACCATGGCACGATCCATCCGAACTCTCCAGACTCTACTGCCCACCTTCTCCAAATGGCCGTCGTTATTTCTCGTCACCTCCTCAGACTCCCCTAATCACACTCTCCTCTCCAGCTCCCCTACTCCGTCGCTGCCCTCCCTTGCTCCTCCGCCGCCGCTACGTCTCTCCAATGGCCTCCGCGAAAAAGGTAAACACTAACGATATTTCCTATCCAACTTTTGGGGATCAGTACTCGTTTCACCTTCCAATGATGTCTATGGTATTTGATAATGTTACAGGTGATGGTCCCGGTGGGAGAAGGGACCGAGCCGATCGAGGCGGTAGTCACCATCGACGTGCTCCGCCGCGCTGGCGCTGACGTTACTGTCGCTTCCGTCGGCAAAGATCTCCGAGTGGACGCAGCCTCGGGCGTTAAGCTCGTCGCTGACGCCCTCGTTTCCGACTGCGCATCCTCCTCCTACGATCTCATCGCTCTTCCTGTATGTCCAACTCAGACTTTAGATTCGTGCGTAGGAATAATCTGTCCATTTGCTAATACGTATGCGTTTATATCTCTAGGGTGGGCCAGGAACTAACAATCTAAGAGATTGTAAGGCGCTGGAGACTATAGTGAAGAAGCAAGCAGAGAATGGAGGGCTTTATGCTGCTATCTGCGCTGCGCCTGCTCTGGCGCTCGGGTCCTGGGGCCTGCTCAAGGGGCTAAAAGTGTGATTTCATCTCTCTTTGAACACTTTAACATGTAGTTTATCTCTTGCAATTTTCTTAAGTCTTTTCAAAAGATTCGGAATCAGACGTAGGGTATTACTTGCCAGGTAGCTTGTAGTTCTAACAGATTATAATTCATATCAGGCGTAGGGTATTATTACTAGTTAGCTCGTTGTTTTATGTAAATTTAATAAAGTATAATTTGCATCAGACTTAGGCTTATTATTTACCTAGTACTGTTGTTTTGTGTAAATTATGGCGTATTTATAATTCGTAATAACGGTGTTTTCTTAATTGTTGTGGTAGGCGACTTGCTACCCATCAGTTATGGAGAAGATGCCATCTGATGCGACAGTAACAGAATTGAGGGTGGTGGTCGATGGTAAGACTGTAACTAGCAGAGGACCAGGCACAGCTATGGAGTTTGCTCTGGCTTTAGTAGAACAGGTTTACGGGAAAGATAAGGCTGATGAAGTTGCTGGGGCAATGGTAATGTCATGCTTTCTGCCTTTTGGTAGCTTGAATTTGCATGTTATTTCTATTTTATACGTTTGTATACCTGGAGGGAATACATTTGACATTATCTGCTCAAATTGGGGAACTTCAACATAAATGTTATTGGTACTCATAAGTTTTTGTTTTATTGTGATGGTATAGTTATTGGCATCCTTAGTAAGGCAGCAGTTATAATGAGAGATTTAAGTAACTTAACTCTTACTGAAACAGACCAAGCATTGACATGCCAATAGGTATTATTTTACCCGATGATTAGTTACTTTACAATGTATATTGCTAATGGCCGATAGTAGTCGCCAAGGCTAGTTGAGGAGCAGATAGAAATATATGCCGATTGTATATGTCAGGATTTTGTTCAGATATTCAATTCGATTATAGTGTCTGTAGGGGTTAGAAATGAGCTAGACAAGTTCACATGCTATGCACTTGATCTTGTGCCCCGACTATCCGTAGAAATGTGTGTTAGTCATGTCATTATTATGCTATAATAAACCATCTTATGGATGTATGATTCGGAGTTATAAATGAGATGGTAAAGTTTCACGTGCTCTGCACTTGATCTAAGCAGCTTAGTATGCAATTAAGAAATACTGACAGACTAGCTAAGAGAAATGTAAGTAAACATCTGATCGTGTGGTATGTTTCTTTTTTTTTTTTTTTTTTCTTTCCTTTTTCTTCCCCTCTCCTTAAGTAAAGCACTGAGGAAATGCTACTGGCCTAATTACAATTTGCTTCCTAGAATAATGAAACAAAGTCCTTAAAAGTTAGAAGATGTTCTTACTTACATGGTTCCTCTCTTTTACGTATGCCTAGGGAGCACCTCCTCCTCAGCTCCTCTTCTTTCATATTTTTCTCCTTGTAAATGTGGAACCTTTCAATTATAGAACATATTTATCCATCTTAGGCAGAGTCTTGCTTTGGTTGACTTGATTGTTTCTCATTTTTAATTATAAATTTTTATAATTTTTTTCTCCTGAAGAATTGAGCGTAAGTGGAATAAATTCAATCTTATATAACCAATGCAACCGAATAATAGAAAATAAAGAACCCATGTATGCCGATGTCATGCAGATTAGAAAATAAATTCAGTAAAGCGCATATGTTAAAATTGTATCAGACGGTCTAAAGGTGATACCTTTCTACATTTGAGTATGTTGGAGGGATTTGCTTTTATCGTTTCATTTCATAAATAAATGTGCCCGTACCATGGTGCTCGTAATTTAATCAATAAATGGTCTTGTTTCAACATTAAAATATTGTGATATTACTAAATCTGTAGCAAATTTTGTTAATTGCAATTGGTAAAATACATAATTCTTGGAATCCCTTCATAGCATATCCTCGATATCAAATTCAAGCATGTGATGATATTCTGTGCATTCCGTCAAACTAGGTTGTTAGCGGTATGTCTCATAGATCAGTCTAGCACTTATGCCCTTATGAGGATCTAAGGAATTTCTGAAACATATTTTTCAGGATGTAACTCAATAAGAATGCTTACTCCGTTACTAAATGACTCGGAACCCTTTGCATTTCTTGAACCATGGTCTGTAATGAGCTTGTTGACTTATCAAATTATTGCAAATTAATGAATGAACGTGATAATGCTCAGGTGATGCGCCCACGTCATGGGGATGAGTTCTCGATGGTTGAGCTCAATTCCGTCGAATGGAAATTCAACAAAACACCTCAGGTATCATGTTAAATATCTCTCATTTTTTAAAAGTTTTTGATCTCTTCATGTTTAGTTGTCGTGGTTGTGTTCAATGAACTGTTTTGTTATAATTGAGGAATGGGCTCAGCTTCTTGTATGACTCCCTCTGTTGCTTGCATTTTCTTAATTAAGCAATTTTATTCACATTATCTGTGTTATATATGCAAGTCCTTTATGTATATGCCATATGCTTGCAGATCCTAGTGCCAGTAGCTAATGGTACAGAGGAGATGGAGGCTATTATGATTATTGACGTTTTACGAAGAGCAAATGCTAGTGTTGTGGTGGCATCAGTTGGGGACAAGTTAGAAATTGTGGCATCTAGAAAAGTGAAAGTGGTAGCCGACATGCTATTGGATGAGGCTGCCCAGCTGGAGTTCGATCTCATTGTCTTGCCAGTGAGTTATTGGTCTTGGACATATTTTAAATTCAAAATACCATTTTAAACATCATTTAATTGTAAGTAAATATGTGCTAAATGACTTAGTTATGGCTGCAATTGTTTTGCAGGGTGGGCTAGGTGGTGCCCAAGCATTTGCCAGTTGTGATAAGTTAATAGATCTACTGAAAAAGCAGGCAGGATCCAACAAGCTCTATGGGGCTATCTGTGCTTCCCCAGCTATAGCTCTTGAGCCACATGGTTTGCTCAAAGTATGTCGCTGATTCGTCCTCCCTTGTAGTCCAAATAGTGGCTACTCTTACCTTTGTCTGACCTGGTAACTTTCTGTTGCAGGGTAAAAAAGCAACAGCATATCCACCTATGTGCAATAAACTTTCTGATCAGAGTCATATTGAGAACAGAGTTCTGGTTGATGGGAACTTAATTACAAGCCGAGGCCCTGGGACTGCCATGGAATTCTCTCTGGCCATCGTTGAGAAATTTTTCGGTCGTGAGAAAGCAGTCAACCTTGCCAAAACTATGGTTTTCGTGTGACCAACTGGCTGCATGAGATATTGCCTTAGGAATATGGTACGGATCAATAATTCCATGCTGAATTTGAGAGGATTAGATATATCTACATATGTATAGAGCATGTCCTATGAGCGTGTTACACCTGTGATTACTACAAACTTATACTTCAACAACAATCAGTATGTGCTTATGGTGCTGTATTTCAGCAATGTGTGGTTGCTTTTGCATGTGTATGAGGTTTGTGAGTTCTTCTCCTCTCCATCTTCATTGCATAGATATGCGGCTTATATGTTGGGAATTCTATATTTTCATGGCGGCATATGACACACAGGAGTTACAGTAGCATGTTGTTGGGTCTCCTACTTATGAAGAAATAAGTATTTTGGTAACGCATGCTTTCGCAGCTAATGAAATTAAAACGTGTTGCATCCTCGAAGTATAACTCTTGCCTTTTCTTCTTGGTATTTGAGTGCACGCCCGAAGAGCTCTCTCTCTCTCTCTCTCTCTCTCTCTCTCTCTCACTCACTCACTCACGCGCCTGTTCTCATGGATTCAAAAATGAATGTCATAGCGGTGATGTATACTTGGGACGTGAATAGTATTTATTTGCTAGCATCAGTTAGAATGAGGGAATTACGGGCATGTTTGGTTACTTATTAAATAATTTGTAGATAGTAAATTATAGAACAATTTAAGTTTACAAGCTGTGTTTGGTAAACCTTGTTCATAGCTTTTAACTTACATTTATAATGTATAAATGAGGTAGAGTGTAGCTTGTGCTCATATATTGTTTGGAATAGCATGAAGTTATGAGCTACACAAGCAAAATTTTAGCGCTAGTTACAAGCCGTAACGAAACACAACACAATTGATGTCTTCGGCAAAAAGGTTATGACCAAATTTGCAACTTTGCAAAAGTTTTAGAAGTTTATCATGCCTCACTTGTTCAAGCTACATGAACCTGGATATACCTAAAAAAAACTCTATACTTGGCATGTAAATATTGAAAGTCGAAGTCAACGCTCAGTTTCTCAAGTTGATCTATTCCAGACATCATCACATGTCTTCACTACAGCACAGGATAGGCTACAACGAATCAAGCAAAATCGTTTGTTTTTTTTTCTTTTCTTTTTTTTTTTTTCTTTTTTTTTTTTTATGCTTCAGAAGTTGGAATTCCTCTGATAGTTGTTTCCACACTACCATAAGTGGTTCTATGGCACATCAAATAGCGAGACCATAACATCGCTTTAGTGTTAGGGTTAGGTTATCTACTCCTGCAATAAACTCAATTGTCAGAACTATCTTCTAGTATTTGTGTATGATGTCCAAGAGGGAGCCGGCCGCACCAGGGTGTAGGAACACCAGCGGTCGAGATCGCGCCACGTCAGCGTGCATGGATCACGAGATATTATATAAAATTTTCGTTCGCTTATTTGATCTATTTTTATGTATTTTTAGAAAAAAATTTGAACTACAAAATTGTATATTTTGATGGGATCTACAATTTTGTATTTGAAAATTTTTCGAAAAAATATCAAACGGTATGCCAAAAATTTTGGCATTGCCGTTTGGTATTTTTTTGAAAAAATTTTAATTACAAAATTGTAGATCACATCAAAATATACAACTTTATAGTTCAAAAATTTTTCAAAAAAAATATAAAAATAGATCGAATAAACGAACGCAAATTTTATCTAAAATTTTGTGATCCGTGCGCGCTGACGTGGCGCGATCCCGACCTTGCAACTTCCTACACCCTGGTGCGATAGCACGAGGGGAGGCGGCTCCGTCCGAGAGGTTGACTTTGGCTAAATAATTCTGTAGGTTTTCAAATTTATTTTCAGGACTAGAATTTTCTTATTTTGTTTTATATCAGCCTGATACAGATGCTAAATACAAACTTTCTTCAAGTTGAGTTAGAAAACTGCATCTAATAAATAATTTGATATTTACAATATAGAAAGTTTCGGCTCATTAGTAAAAGAAATAGTCTCAAAAGGAGCTTGAGGTTTAAGGACTTTGGAAGACTATCCTCCTAAATAAAATGCTGCACTTAAGCAAGTCCCAAGTACTAAAATATAAACAAATTCTTCCGAAAAGCACTTCAATACGATCAATATACGGATAGTTAGACTAAAATGAGTATTAACTACAATCAGTACAAGTCATCAAGTTCTTGGTGAACGTGCATCTGATGCATAACCAGAAGAGCTTTCACTTTCAGAATCTGAAAGGAATAGCAAAAGAGGGCTCAGACCAATACTATACATGTCATCTTATTTTGTTTTAATAATACCACATGTCATCTAATTAATTATGGAAATAATTATAAAAGTCATTAACTTTATTTAGTCTTATTACTAATTAGTAGAATTCAAAGAGTCAATATGTAATACAATTTATAGATATTTTGAGTAGTTGTATATTTATCTACATCTCTATACTAATATTAGTAAACAAGGGGAATTCGTAGTTTTATGCCATGTGGCACTTCTGGAGCTCTTAGTTATACGCCACATATAAAATTTTTTAATTTTTGATATTTAAGATTATATATGTCCTTTTATATTCTTTTAGTGAATTCTCTTAAAATAAAGAAGCATTAACTACCATAAAGTCTCTTCGTTTACTCTAATTAAAATTAGATAAAATTTAGATAATTTAAGATAAAAGGATAATCTAACAAACCCGAAAGTAAAATATTTATTAATAAATTTTAGTCATTATAAGTTTATATATTATTTACGCTATCAAAATTTCAATTAGCATATTTTTTATAATATAGATTATACGAATTTTTATTAGTTATTATATTATTTGAATAATAATATAAAATTTGATTATTTAAAAATTGTATATACTCCAGTGTGTAGTACAGGATAAGAACTAATATAATATATGGAAGATATAAGAATTAAAATGACATGCATAATAGAATTAATTTCAAAAGTCATAGAATTAAATTTGATTATTTCATTTACTTTTATTACTAAGTTTGTAGAGTTCAAAGAGTCAATATAATGCATTTATAGATATTTTGATAGTTGTATATCTACCTATATAAAAACATAGAAGATATGAGAATTAAAATGACATACACAATAGACATTGAAAACTTACATAACATATCTACAGTTTTTTATTTTATTTATTTTTTTATGTAACATATAAAACCTACATATTTGTTAGGAGCTGAGATCAACTTTTGATATGCCACATTAAGTTCAACAACTCGATATACTATTGTTATGAATTTTCGGATGAATTAATGGTTGGGATACATTCAGTACATAAAGTTTCAGAGCTTATTTAGATTATTACAACTTTCAATGACCGAATATGTATAATAAATTTTATATGATTATTTTATCAAGAACAAAAAAGTTATAGAACATATTCAGAATAATAATTCAGATATATGATAATAGATATAAAGGATAGATGAATATAATTCTAAGTGTACAAAAGATACCAGACTATTAAGATTTTATAATTTAATATATTTACTTTTAAAAATAAAATTATTATTTTAATAATGGTACTTAAAAGGTATGGACCCAATATCTTTGCATGTCGCAGTACAAAAACTAGTTAACATAAATAATGACCAAGTCCATGGGATGAGAAAACTGTGGAGAGTCCGTTGAGGAACTCCGTGGTTTTCTCATTTCATTAACCGCCTTTTAATATGTAATTAAATTAATTAAATGGAAGTAAAAGTTAAAAAAAAAGACAGCTCCATGCCTCCATGACCCAACAAAAATCACAAACGATGCCAGCCCCAAACAGACGACGTTCCGCCGGCGAGGGCGCCGCTGCCGGAGGAGACGGCATTACGGTTGACCTGATGCTCGCAACACTGATCAGCAACGGCGAGGACATCAGCCCCGCCGTCCGCCACGCCTTCGAGTCTGGCAAGCCGGAGGTCCTCCTTCACCAGCTTCGCAGCATCGTCAAGAAGAAAGAGGTCGAGATCGAGGAGCTCTGCCGCCTCCACTACGAGGAATTTATCGCCGCCGTCGACGAGCTTCGCGGCGTGCTCGTCGACGCCGAGGAGCTGAAGCACTCTCTCTCCACCGAGAACCACCGCCTCCACCACGCCTCCTCCTCCCTCCTCACGAAGCTCATTGAGATCCTCGAGACCTACTCCATCAAACACAACGTCGCCGCAGCGCTCCGAACCTCTTACCACTGCACGAAGCTCCTCCACCTCTGCATAACGTGCAACGCACACGTCCTCGAACGCAGATTCTACCACGGGCTAAAAACCCTAGATTTCATCGAGAAGAACTACACCCAAACCATACCCGTTAGATCTCTCCGGCGAGTCGTCGAGCAGCAGATCCCAGCGATCAAGTCCCATATCGAGCGCTCCGTGTGCCGCGAATTCAATGACTGGCTCGTCCACATCCGGAGCTTCGCCCGCGAGATCGGACAACTAGCGATCGCGCAGGCTACCTCCAACCGACAGCGCATCGAGCAGCATCAGCGCGGCGATGCGAGCGGTAACGCCGTCGACGAAAACGACGAGGAGACCTTCGTCGAGTTCGATCTCAGTCCGGTGTACCGTGCGCACCACATCCTGACGTGTCTCGGCGCCGCCGAGTGGTTCCGTGATTACTACTACAAAAACAGGCTGATGCAGCTCAATCTCGACATGCAGATCTCAACGGCGCAGCCATTCCTCGAGTCACACCAGCCGTTCTTCGCACAGATCGCCGGGTACTTCATCGTCGAGGACCGGGTGCTCCGAACTGCCGGCGGATTGTTGACGGAAACCCAAGTCGAAACCGTATGGGACATCGCAGTAGCGAAGATCACCGCCATACTAGAAGACCAATTCTCGCGCAGCGCCACCGCCAACCACCTCCTCCTCGTCAAAGACTTCGTAACCCTCCTCGGCGCGACGCTCCGGCGATATGGCTACCGTGTGGACCCGCTGCTCGATGTCCTAGACAGCAGCAAAGACAAGTACCACGAGCTCCTTCTTGAGGAATGCCGGAATCAAATCACCGACGTGCTCGCCAACGAAACCTACGAGCAGCTGGTCATTAAGAAAGAGTACGAGTACAACATGAACGTATTATCATTTAACCTCCACGCATCTGACGTAGCGCCGTACTTCCCCTACATCGCTCCATTCTCCTCGTCGGTTCCAGATATTTGTCGAATTGTGCGGTCCTTTGTCGACGACTCGGTGAGCTACTTATCCTACGGCGGCGGCGGAGCGGCGTTCTTCGAGGTTGTCAAGAAATACTTAGATAAGCTTCTGATCGAGGTTCTCAACAACGCGTTGCTCAACGTAATCCATGGTGGAAGCTTAGGAGCAGCGCAAGCGATGCAAATATCGGCAAACATCGCCGTGATCGAGAGAGCATGTGATTTCTTCCTATTACAGGTGGCGCAGAACTGCGGCGTCCCGGAACGAGTAATTGAACGCCCGAACGCTGGATTAAACGCCAAGGCGATACTGAAAGCTTCCCAGAACGCTGCCTTCAACGGATTACTCGATCTTACCAACTCCAGATTGGATGAATTCTTAACTCTTTCAAGCAACATCAATTGGATTGCTGATGAGGCGCCTTCCGCTGCGAACGCTTACATGAACGAGGTGCTCGACTTCCTCGACACCATACTATCATCCTCACAACAAATTCTACCTGCAGACGCTCTGTACAGAATAGGAACTGGCGCAATGGAACACATTTCAGACTCCATCGTCGCAGCGTTCCTCTCCGAGAGCGTGAAAAGATTCACTCAGAGTGCTGTCCGTGGAATAGACAACGATCTCAAGTTGCTCGAGTCGTTCGCCGACGATCGGTTTCAGCTCACTGGACTGCATGAATTGAATAAGGACAGGAGTTTCAGAGATTGTTTGATCGAATCACGGCAGTTGGTGAATCTATTGCTGAGCAACCAACCGGAGAATTTCATGAATCCGGTGATAAGGCAAAAGAATTATGGCGTGTTGGATCATAAGAAGGTCGCGACGATCTGCGAAAAATTCAAGGATTCGCCGGATAGTCTTTTCGGAAGCTTATCGAGCAGGAACACGAAGCAAAGTGCCCGCAAGAAATCGATGGATATGCTGAAGAAAAGATTGAAGGATTTCAGCTGATCATCAAGTCGTTAATCTACCAATTTTGGTACGTTTTGCATTTGTCGTTGTTCTCATCTAATGATCTATAACTTTGTAAGAAACATTACTCGATCTGAGCCTCTGACTTTTGTAGATTGACATTTAAAATAAAGTATATAACAGAAACATGGACTGAGATATACAATCTCGTTTTAGAAACAAGAATGTAACTCGTGTCCTTCCTCGTTTGGGTTTTGTATTGGGAAAAAAATCTCATGGTGCCAATAAAAAATTAGAATACTTTTTGAAAAAAAAAATCAATGTATATTATTTATAATTTATAATTTGTTAAAAATATCAAAGAATTTTAAATAAAAATTCATTCTGAACTATGATATTGATTGCTGATTCGATCCATTTTACTTTCTTCATAAATTTTCAGCAAAATGCATAGCATAGCATCCCAGACGGTGGCGTGCTGGGAGTGGGTCCCACACGTCCGACGCTGTCCAGGACAACATCGAGGCACCCCAGCGCTCCCCATTATTATTTTTTTTTGGTCCAAACACCCCCCAATTTTTATACTACCAAGTTGTTGAGTAAGCATACATGAACAATTTTATAGTTGAACAATTTTTTCAAAAAAAAATAGTAAAAAGCTCCAATTCAGGAACATATCCTGCGACGTGGGTTTTCGTAAAAAGTTTTTTTCTTAAAAAGTTTTTTTTTCTTATTACAGTTGGAAAATCACTATTAGACGTGGTGAATTTATATCCCCGCTAGACCTCCAGATATTAGCCCTAAAAAGTCAATTAAGTTCACTGAACGACATACTTCTCCTTTGAGCTGGCATGTAGTTCAATCCAAAGTTCCAAACATAAATTTTGGTTAAAATCTGGGGAACATTTTTGGATTTTGATAGGGCTTTTGCTATCAGTATTTGCCATAAACGGTAATGAAATAGGATTAGTTGGATAAACTAGATAGGGGTGTTGTCCGAGAAGCAGCATCAGCAAACTTGTGTGGCGCTGAGCACTGAGCACTGAGCAGGCTGCTAAGTGACCTAACATGCACCACTGGCCAAGGATATTGAAAACTTGCAATCGTGATCCTATGTGCAATGGCCTTCTTCCTCTCATGATAAACCTTATCTACGATTCACTCAGATTTTAAATAACCATCATAACAAATAAATTTATGGATGGCACCGGTTGATATTCTACCGACCGGATGAGTCCCTGCCGTTCGAGTGATTTCTTATTAAAGGTGCTAGGTGATCCCATGTTTCTTTCTCTATTTTGCACCGTCCCTAAACATGATCCATTATCACTTACACCAATTTCGAGATCTTTAATTGTCCTCAGTCCTAATTAGGGCGATAAGCAAGGGAGTCTAACTGCAGGGCTCCTTGCTTATGTGTTAGCTCTTTGGCTTTTTTTCCTATGTAATTTGAGGGTTTTTTTTTTTTTTTTTTGCAATTTGAAATTTGCTGGTTGGCATCAACCTTTTCGCCAATACAACATAATGCAGTACCTAAATATTTAAATTAAAAATGCTCATCAAGCTTTCAGTTTAACATAATTTTTTTCTAATTTTGTGGATGAAAAGGTTTTCGTTCGTATTTTCTTAACGAAGATTCTAGGTTCCTTATGAACCAAACATTCCAGAAAAAAAAATAAAAACAAACTACTCCATCTGTAATTTAGGAATGATTTTTATCTTCTTTGATCCACGGGATTGTAAAAAAGAAATAACAAAACTTTTCGATCTAAAAATGAATCGACTTTGATTCCAAGCCGAACTAAATAGAATGTTTAAAATTCGGATCAGTTCGGATTGACCCAAAATATAAGCTATATAAGTAATATAACACTAAAAAAGAAAAAGATAACATAAAACAGGAGAGGAAAAAAAAAAAGATAAAGCGCCTTATATGAATTAAACTAAGTATCTTATTTTTGGGAAATCAAATGGGGGCATTTGGACATAGAATTCTGGCCTTTTGGGCAACTCCAAGTCTCCAACATTCCAACCAAAATTTTAAAAATTCATGCAGAATGAACTTCAGCTTTAAGTTTGCATGCTCAGCTCCTAACAAAGTTCTAAAATCTCTAAAATGAAAAGGTTTGGGTATGCGTCACCCCCCATACATACGAGTTTTAGATTTGAACATTTCTAATGACGACGATACATTACCCTATGAATTTCCTTTTTCTCAGGTAACTAGTGAAAGAAACTTCGGGTGAGGCCACCCTGTCTTAGGACCTCTATCTTTGACGGGCTCATTTGTGCCTAACGTAAGACGAAGCTTAGCTCTGATTCATGTAATATTAGATGGCTTCGGAACTTCCCTAGATAGTGCATACACTGCATGCTAACATTTATGGAAATCTGATCGCCATTTCATGAATAATTATTTTAAAAGTTACAGAAATGCACATATGCTATGAATTTCCTTTAAAATTAAAAAAAAAATATCATATCAACTCTTCTTTAATAAGTATTTATAAATCAACCTCTGATTGAGCTGACTAAACCGCTAAACTATAATCTAATTGACAAGCAAATTGTGATATGCAAAAATTCCTAAAATTAACCTTCTAATCGGTCACTACCGGTCCCTCCAACACCTAAGTAATAATGGAGAACCAGAGTGGACACATTCGGGTTAGATCTCCAAGGAACAGACTTACCCATCAAATCAATCAAAGAACACTCTGAAAACATCAGGAGTAATTGTCCTTAGAGTCTTTGAATTATTGTATTGTTCGAGCTCGATTTTAGCATAGTTGATGCAATCAAATCGAAGTCTGAGCGATCTGCTTGTTCAGTGATTTCACTAACGATGATGTGTGATTTTTTTCATCAAGAAACATATTGAACTATACACTTCGGTTATTCGTTTGACATATTTTAATATATTCTAGAACCGTTGCAGTATAAAATTATAGAAATGCTAAAGCCAACAAGAGAGTCACCAAAACAATCACCCGTTAAGTCAAAAAATTTAACGTAAGCCTGTTCCATCTCCTCCTTGTATTACAGTACTATTCACATCTATGCTTCATCTCCACTTCACCACGTCAGCATGGGTGAAAATGTGGGTAAAACTTTTGCTGGAAGTAGCAGCACTCATAAAATTGTATGACACGTTATAACACACAATTTTCTTATTCACCATTTCTCTAAAATGACAGATTTTTTTTGGAATAACTACATATCAACCCTCCTTTATCCCCTCCTAAATTATTTTCTGAATTTTCTAATAATTACTAAAAAATACATATCTATAAATATTTTAAAAAATAAATAAATAAATATTTGGTGTACTCTAAATTTTTTTTATTCAATTGTTTTTCAAAAATACCTCAAAATAGAGTATTGAGACTCCGAAATTTTTACTAGTTGAAAACTTTGGAGGCTCAAAATTTTTATTTAGAAGTTTTTTTTAGAAAATTGTAAAGCACACTAAAAAATTTATTTTTTTTTATATTCATTATTTTCACAAGTATTTATACATATGTTTTTGGACTGGTTTAATATATTTTTATAAAAGAAATATGAGCTTTTTGCGAAAAAGTATGTAAAGCAGGACTTTTTTGCATTAAATCCCATATTTGTTTGTTATTTAGGAACAGATGTTTAAGACATTTCTGCAACCATTTGGCAGAAAATTCTTCTTCTTCTTCTATGGTACCTCCTTTGGATCTTTAATCTTCGTCCTCCAATCCACACCCTTCCGGAGGTTGTGAATGTATTGCATCCCACCACCACCTTTTCTTTAAAGATAATTCGCCCAAATCACCAACCCTATTGAGATCAAAGAACATGACCAACTATAAGCACTTGCACAATTCTCTCATTCTATGAATATTTTTGGGACAATGCATATCAGCAACTAATTTCAAACGGTTTACAAATCAACCATGTCTCAAAATTTATGTTATGGACTATTATATAAATATTTTGTAAAAATATTTAAAAATATAAAAAAATTGATATATTTTAAATTTTAAATTTTTTTTGAATTTTTTTTTTTCTAAATAGACGTGAAAATGGACTTTTGCACGGCCTCCTTCATGTCTTCGAACTAGTAATAGAGTGCTAGTCACTCTACTTCTGCAATACCCCAATAGCAGCCGCCATCTTACCACCACTTCATCGCCTAATTAGCATCTTTTTAAATACTAGTAGTTATTCTTGCATACATCTCAAGATTAATTTGAATTGCATAGTGGAAATAAGTAGGTCACTACATATTTACTCAAAAAGAAAAAAATTAGGTCACTTCATATCTGAACTCTTTTGAATAAAAAACATGGTGGTTTGACTTCTCATGTTTCTCACCATATATAACAGTCCCGCAAAATGGAGAAAACAAGACAGGCAACTTTGCATATATCTAAGAGAGGCCAAAGGTGGTTTCCAAATGAGGTTCTAGGTATGAATTCTACCATGAATACAAGTCTCCTAGTACCTCAATTACATTTATCGATGTTCTTGATCGTTGCTTGCTCATGCTCATTTCTGATGACAGTGCTCCATCGATTCCTTTATCTAGTCTGCGGCTATGACTATAAAAGTCGCTCTCTTCTATACTCTCCAGTTTCAAGGTTCACCAATTGCACACTTTAGGGTGATTATTGTAAATATTTATACACAGTGGTTCCTTATGGGCCGTAACGGATGCTTGTACTGTTGGGCCAAAGCCCAAAGGCTAACATCAGATAAGCTCTTTAATATCATGCATTGAATCCCAAGTCATATTAATATTTAGCCCTAAATAATAATATAATAATCTGTCGCTCAAAATAAAGAAGAGGATGATTACAAACTATCCAAACATGTTTTTGTTTTTCTTATAGAACGAGTTTTATGATAAGTTCTACTGTGTCCAAAATAGACTACGAAGCGTACCTAAAGGTAAAAAATGTCTTTTTCAGTTTTTAATTTATTAATTTAAATTAAATTAAATTTTTTTGTTTTATATTAAATAGAAATAAAAAACAAAAACGGATCATTTGTTTTGATCAGAAATTTAGTTCATTAAACAGATTATCAATCAAACTAATCACGTTACTTGGACTCATTTCAATTCTCCACCCCCATCTTATTTGACACCTAACACAAATATGAATCTTTGGTTGAGCATTTAGAGGTGCATGTCTCTTCAAGATCCACATTTTACTATGCGGCCTCAAATTCCCAAATTCATCACAATCTTTCTTCGTCATGCTTACGTATCTCGACAATTTCATGAAATTTTCAACACAAACCTTATCAAATAATAGAGATCTTTTGAAAGTTGAGTTGCGCAATCATGTTTCTTCATCCAATTTTAATTAATAAGATCCAGAGAAAATCTGTGTTTGTCTAGGTTTTCTAAGAAAAGAAAAGAGGAGTTGGGCAACCAACAGCAATAAATTATATGTAGCTTTCTCACTTATTCATAATAATTTTGTTTGACTTTAATAGCGTCAACGTCCAATGCAAATATATTTAAAAAAGAAAAAAGAAAAAAAAAAAGAGCGAAAGAAACATATAGTTTAGTTAGCAAACTGACAATAACCTCTAGCAAAGAGTCTATAAACAAAATAGATTATAGAAATAGGAAGCACCGACATGCTGAAATCTCGTTACGTATAGTGTCTAACACAAACATGTCCGAACATGTGTTGGACACGCTAAAAAAGTGTTCGATATTAAAAATTTAAAAAAATTTTGGATAAACATGTCAGACAAGCCATACAAGTGTGTCCGAATGCGTGTCCAATTTTTTTTAAAAAATAGTTTTTTTAATTCTTTTAAGGAAAAAATATTGCATAGTACTAAAAATACAAAATAATATGTAATAATATAATTATATATTTAAATATTATTTTTTATTGATAGAATTAAATTTTTACTGTTTAAATTTGACTAAAAATATAAAATATTATATTATATATAATTTTTATTATTAAAAATTATTATATTTTAAAATATTTAAATAAATAATAATAATTATTATTATTATTATTTAAGCCATATATATGTTTATTTTTAAAAAATTACTATATTATATATTTGTATTGTGTTATATTTTTATATTCGTATATGTGTTCGTATTTTTTAGACGAAAAAATTTGTACCCATATATTAAAAAAAAGGCGAATATAATAATCAGAGCCGTGACATAATATAATATATTCAAAAGTAAGCGTGATAAGAGGCTAAAGAGGATGCATTTACTTTATTTATATTCCAAGAATGTCCATGTCTGTTTGATTCCGTTACCAATCAATCGAAACCGGCACGAAAATAATCGCACGCCGCTATCACTGTTAACACAATGGTAACTCGGTCTGCAAGACTGCAACACTTGCGAAGGGGAGAACAGAATAATGCTCACACTTGCAAACCATAATATAATTTATTGATTTATTAATTTATTAATTTTAAAAATAGTTTTCGACTTACGACTTAACAAATTTGAGAGATTTGATATTTTTATACTTCTTAACTGAATTTAATATTTTAATACTTTTATTAATTTTGACAGAAATATTTACTATTTGAAATAACCCTCCTCCATTTTTATTCCGTAAAAAAGAAACCAGCATACATACGAACACCCACGAAATCTACGAATACTCACAACTATCCACGAAGATCCATGTCGCTCGTGCGTGTTCGAGGTGTCTGGAGATGTTTAGAAGTATTCGTAGATATGTGTAAGTGTTCGTATGTATTTGTATATATTATGGGTATTCGTAGATCTTCGCGTGTGTGAGTATTCAGAAGTATTCGTGTGTGTTACTTTTTGGAATAACAAAAATCGTTCGTTTTCGTGAGTGTTTATAGATGTTCATAAGTGTTCGCACGTATTTGTAGCTTTTCGCCTGTTTTTTATTGAAATAGAATATTTTTATCATTTTACATAATAAAAAATAATATTTCGACCAAAATTAATTAGAATGATAAAAATATTAAATTTAATTAAATAAAATATAAAAATACAAAATGTTTATATTGTTTTTACTGTCCCAAATCAGCACTACGGAGAAAAAAGGTCACAACTCTTTTCCCAAGCCATTAAAGCAAGCAGAGAAGAATCTAAAGCTGCATTTAAGCGTCGCCGTCTTTACATCTACGGCATCAACTAGGTGAGCACCCAAATCCTTATTTTCTTTAAAAAGAATGATTTTTACTCCTACTATTTAATATTAATGGCTACAGATTATGAAATCAATTTTATATAATTTTTTTGGACAAAATTTACTTTTTGAGCAGACGTTTGTTTTTTATCCCTAGTTCAAGATTCTAATTTCAGATTCTGTAAAATTTATTTCATAGCCAAAAATATATATGATTTTCATGAATATATACAGTAACTTTGGTTGGTATTTATTTATTTTTGTTTAGGAAATGATGAGAAGATAAGCGGGCCTGTGTTAGATTTAGATCAGCAGGATCTCTTTAATCTCTGACGCCTGTTTGTCCGTGCTTCCCTGGAGTAGCAGCAGCAGCAGCTTCTGTCTTCTTTTATAGCCTTACCTCTCGGGTCTCTCTCTCTCTCACTCTCTCTCCCCTATGCCAGACATCTTGTTATGTAGCTTGCTGAAATTTGTGTTAGGAGATTAATGGTGTTTAGAGATGTTGTGTGATGGAATTGTGGAAGGTGGATGTAGAAGCCTCTACGAAGAGGAGAAGAGAGACGTATATTGAAGAAGACGAACACAACTAATTAGCAGCAGCAGCAGCAGAAAGCAAGTGCTGGGGACTTCGGAAACTGGACGAGGAAGAGAGCAGGAGGAACAACGACGGTCTTGATCCTTGAAGGACTCGCCACTATCATCTAAACCCAAGCGGCCGCGCCGACAAGGAGGAGGACGAGGACGACACCCGCCTTGCCGAGGTTCTCACCTGCACCACCAACAGACTACGGAGCGCCCCTCCTCGTACTTCCGATCTCCTTCTTCTTCAGCTTTCGCGGAGTATGCGCGCATGGGTGAGTTGCAGCAGCAGCAAGAACAACTCTTTTGGCAGCAGCAGCAGCCGCCTGCGACGCCGTCGCAGAGGCGGTACAGAGGGAGAGGCGGGGGCGGCGGCAACGGCCGTGGGGAGATCGTGGAAGTGCAAGGCGGGCACATTATGCGATCGACGGGGCGGAAGGACAGGCACAGCAAAGTTTGCACGGCGAAGGGCCCCCGCGACCGCCGGGTCAGACTCTCCGCCCACACCGCTATACAATTCTACGACGTCCAAGACCGTCTTGGCTACGACCGTCCCAGCAAAGCCGTCGACTGGTTGATCAAGAACGCCCAGTACGCCATTGACGAGCTCGCTGAGCTCCCCCCTTGGCACCCCACCACCACATACGCTGCTGCTCCTACCACCACTTCTTCACACCGATCGCCTACCCCTTCACCACCAAATGACCATGAAGAGACCCATTACAATTTTACCACCGGCAGTGGCGGCGGGGCCGGTGGGTCCAGTATTCTTCCGCCTTCGTTGGACTCGGACTCCTTAGCGGATACTATCAAGTCGTTCTTCCCCATGCCCGGTACTCCGGCGACCACCTCGAGCTACCAGAACTTCCCGCCGCCGGAACTTTTATCTCGCACCAGTAGCCACGCCCAAGACCTACGCCTCTCTCTTCATCCCTTCCAAGAGCCTCCACTCTTTCACCACCACCACCAACAACAAAGCCCTTCCCCGCCGCCGCCAGCCAACCACCACTTCCTTTTCTCGGGCTCAGTCGGTGCGGAGGCTCTGCCGTTCGAAGCGGCCTCAACTAGCTGGTCCGAGCAAACCCAACAACGAATTCCTTGGAACATGGCGGATGCTGGCGGCGGCAGTGGCACCTATGTGTTCAACATGCCGCCACAATTGCAGACCATGCCGCTGCAGTCGCTGCTTGGCCAGAGCCAGCTATTTGCACAGAGGGGACCCCTTCAGTCCAGTAACTCGCCCTCCGTCCGTGCATGGGCGACTGCGGCAACCGACCACAGCCTCGTCGCCGCAGAACAAGCCGCGGTGCTCCACCCTTCGGCCTTCGCGTTTGGCAGCGGTGGAGCCGCCAGCTCCGTAGGGTTTGATATCCCGGCACGGATACAGGGCGACGATGAGGAGCACGACGGCGGTAGATCCAGCCAGCCGTCCTTTGCTTCCTCTGCATCACACCATTAATAGAAGAGAAGAAAAGATACCGCACCCGCCCACCAAATTCCTCCTCCAATTGGTAAAGTTTATAGCTTTAGTTGTCACCTACATTTGCTTGATCTTATTAGAAACTGAAGCTCAATCCTCTATTTCTCTGCATGTGCAGTACTTGCATTGTAGGTGTGGCGGGTTCTTCACTTACTCTCTCTCTCTCTCTCTCTCTCTCTCTCTCTCTCTCTCTCTCTTTCGTAGTTGTTTAGTAGGCTCTTAGACCTTTTTGCTTGTTGCATCTCTAGTGGTTGTTGTTCATGTTGTTTGTTGCTGCTTTTTTATGTGAGGTTTTTGAAGTGGTCTTTTGTTAGCTTTTGTTGTTTTAGCATTGTTTACAAGATGAACTTTTTCTTCGCGGTGTAGGATTTTTGGTTCTCTTTTGGGATCTGTATAACTAGGAACCATGACAGCATGAAAGAGAACCCGAAAGAGAACCCAAATGAGAATCCAATTGAATAAAATTATTTAGTGCAATTACTGTGGCAAACATGCAGCCATTGGTGCTGTTTTCTAAGTTTATTTGGAAATTAATACTACTGCAGTTGAATTTTCGTTGTTTTTTGAGAATATCGTGGAGGCTGTAATTTGAGCCTACGTT
Organism: Xerophyta viscosa; assembly: GCA_002076135.1. Classification (NCBI taxonomy): domain Eukaryota; kingdom Viridiplantae; phylum Streptophyta; class Magnoliopsida; order Pandanales; family Velloziaceae; genus Xerophyta; species Xerophyta viscosa. The sequence continues at coordinate 300,086 of MJHO01000125.1, read as the reverse complement.
TCTATAGAAATTTTAAACTAGTAAAAATTGTACAATACATACATTTTATAAATGAAAATTCTTGATACAGAATATAAAGATTTTTTTAAAAATTTGTAAAAATTTTATTTTATGTGAATTCAAATTCGAATGGTGATATTTTTCGAGACGCTTTCCATTCATTCGAATTAGTTACGCTCGGCGGTTGAATTTTCAACCTCCCCAACCAATAAAAAAAAAAAAAAAAAAGGCTCCTGATGATCGTACATTATCCCATTTGAAGATGCCGAGGTTGAGTCTCTTTCCTATGAACAGTATCAGCTTGTATTTTTTGAGGAATACTACTTTTTACGAAGTTAATCTATAAGTTAACAACAACGAAGTATACTTTTTTGGCTTGGTTCTACGCCTTTTTAATCAGTAGTTTAGTTTTTTGTGCTATGTTCACGAATTTAATCCACATGATAAGTCCATATTTTGCCTTGGTTCAGTTTTTAAACATGAGATTTGAAATAGAACTTCATCCCACATAATGGCACAAGTCATGTGATCGAGTGTGATATCGGTTGATTAATAAATGTTCGAAAGTTGTAAATGGTTAAAAGGAGCGGTGTAGGAAATGTAAATGGACACAGATTTTTACGTTAAAATCTTTGAGGAAGATAAAATCTCTCATTTCTCTCTCATTACCGAGGTCAACAGTACTTTGTCTTACAATGCTATCTAAGTACACCGCTGGATTTAGCACAATCTGCTGAAATTTCAGTTCTCTATAGGTGCTCTCGGGTGCTTCAGGTTGGATCCCATCAACAATATTCTGGATGGCCTTTTATATACGTTGTTGAGCGCACGTCCGGACCGTGACGGTTGCAAAAATAGTAAATCTGACAAAGATCGTGGATTGACTGGTACTCCTTGCGCCACATAAGCTTATGTGTTCGCTAGTAGAAGACGTAGTGTATAACTGGCTACTCCGCGTTCACGCGGCGGTTACGTGACTGACTTGGTCTTTTCTCACTTCAGTCGGATGAGCTTAGTCAGATGCAGAAGGCTTGGTCGAACTTCGATCTATCGTCAGTCTCGGCTGGCCGATGCTGAATACGGAACAAATTTCAAGCAGTTTGTCAAGATCTCGGTTCGATCCGAAATATCTGCAAGACGTCAAGCCAAGGTAAGTCTCGGCGTGGCGATCACGAGGCTGTGGCCTCATGTCGATCCGGAGTATTGGTTGATAGTCGAGCTGAGGTCAGTTTCGACCTGGTGATCTCGAATTATGCAGATGGACGCCTCCGCGGTGTGTACATCTCGAAAATATGAGATACTTAAACTTTTTTTTTTCCATACAGTAGTCTTCTGCTAAAATATGATATTCCAAATCTATACTATATCACATGATATTTTTTTTGTTTCTCACAACATCCACACCCACACCTTTGTATTTACATCGACTACAGAGAAGTGTCATTTCTTACGGTCCATTTAGAGTCCCAGCCGATGAATGGTGCCTCGACTGCGTATCGCGAATCCTAAGATGGGTGTAAGAGAATTTTGAATTTTAACTGAGAGGATAAAGACACCGTTAAAATAAAAGAAAATGCAGTTGCGTAATTGTGATAAATGGCATTTGTATTTTTATAATTTAAACTTATATTTTTATGCCTTTCCATTTGAAATGGTATTTTTATTTTCTCCTTTATTCTATAAAATGATAAAAAAAAATTTCTTAAAAAAATGAGAGAAGTTAATTTGAGAATAGCATTTCAATACTTTACACGATCAACGGAGTATAAAAATATAATTTTGAATTATGATTTGTAATTTTAAATTTTTGGAAGACGTAAAAACTCAAATACCCATTACGATAATTATCTTGTATTCCAACAGACGTCCTTCAGCATTTTTAAAAACCGACGGTATCGTCTTATAATCACATCACTTACAACTTTTCACCCTGTTTTATTACTTTATAGCATCCCAGATAGACCCGGCAAAAATTACCCGCAACTACGGGTTTACCCATACCTGCCCGCAAACGGGCGGGTACGGGTAAATAATTCACTCTTGAATAATAAAAGTGGGTACGATCCATACCCATCCACATATAGCGGGTCTGGCGGGCGGGTACCCGCATCCTAATAACGCAACATTGAATAGTCTTGTAGCATACTTCACATACAGTCGTTAGGATGGCCAAAATCTTCGCATCAAATTGTTAACGGTCATAGGCCAAATTTTTAGAGGGTCCGACTGTTAAAAGCTTGGAAATAATCATTATTCATACTTTCAGTTAATCTTCTTGAGTCTGACTTCTAAGTTCAAGTTTATCTAGTAGACTGCTAGTTTTTGTAGTGGTTTTTGTACTATTATCTTTTTTAGATTTTTTTTTTTTTTAATTTGTTTCTGTATCCATTAGTTTTCTTCTTTGGAATTATAGACTGCTTTGAGTAATCTTCCATAAAGCATATTCTTCTCCTCAGTTAAACAGCTACGTGCTGATCTTCTGATAGTTGAAGTGCATAAGATTAGATAGCTAAAGGTTATTCTTCAAATCACTTATTAGCAAGTAGATTTTCAACAACTATTAATTGGACTATCGCAACATAACATAATTGAGGAGACAATAATTTTTCTTGTGCAAGAAAAATGAGTCTAAGACGGGTACCCGCATTACCCACGGGCGGATACGGGTATCAATATTTAGATAACTCGAGAGCGGGTAAGTTTTTGACCCGCGATTTGGCGACCCGCGGACGGGTCCGACCCAATCCGTCCATTTGCCAGGTCTAATTCCCACAGAGAGAGAGAGAGAGAGAGAGAGAGAGAGAGAGAGAGAGAGATGATCCCTTGGTTCTATTTCTTCCTTGATTAGTGTCTGTTTTCTCTATCTTCCTGCTTGCCGGAAGTGTGATATAAGGATCCTTAAAAATTGGTGTGGGAATCAAAGCATCCTATTTCCTCAACATACATTCCCCTTTACATAATGATTCCAAAATGGGATAATATAAAAAACATTTCGACTTTTCAAAATTCGTATTGATCGACTCCTATTTTTTATGATAATTATTATTTTATATATATATATATGTATATATAATTTATTTATTAAAGTGCTTTTGTAAGTTATTCTAAAAATATGAACTTCCTTCGGACGTTTTGCAAAGCAATGACTTTTTCAAAAAAAAAATTCCTTCAACAATTCCTTGGAATAGAGATGAAATCCAATGGCGTATGCCTAAAAAAAGGTTAATTGCGTATTTTAAATTTGATATTACTTAGGCCCTTTTTTTTTTTTTCTGCCAACAACTTTAGGATCATGAAATTTTTGCGTCCAATTTTAGATCATGATATTTTGCGGGTTGCACGTATGCGATAAAGATTACACTGTGTTATTAACACTGAGGTTCATTTTTCTTCCTTCTTTATTACTACAGTAGTAGGTTGCATGTGATAGTGATTAAGTTTGATGAACTCGATATGTACACAGTACATCCTTGCTGTAAGAAAAGGACGCTTTTTTTTATTATGGCTGGTTGTATCCTATCTGTCATCAAGTCATACAAATATCACTATTATGAAGGGGAAAAAAAAGTTTAAATTAAAAAACTTACAAATCAAACCCTACTGTTACAAATAAACCATTTATTTATAACACATTATTTTGCATATCCCAAATTATTATTTTAAAAAAAATAATAAATTATGTAAAAAAATTTTAATTCAAAATTTCTTTTAAAAGTATTTCGAAATAAGTATTTTAAGACTCTAAAATTTTAGCCGATTAATAAATTAGTTTTTGAACCAGATAAAATTTTAAAATCTTAACACACCTATTTAAAGGATTTTTTTTTTGAAAAAAAAATTATAGTTCACATCGAAATATTATTTTAAAAAAATATTTATATGATAGTAAAACTATTTTCTGATATGAATTTGGAAATAAAAGTTAATTTGTATACTATTTTGAAAAAAGAGGGGCTTATGCGATTTCTCCAAAGAAATTGAGCAACTTATGCATCAGCCCTTTCAAAGTTTAAAACTTTGTAAAAAAAAAAAAATCTCATTTTAACCTATTTTTTCTACCACCTAAATATCAAATTTAGAATCATTACATTTTTTAATACAAAATTATAGACCATTTCAAAATCTTTTTTTTTGTATTCAAATCTTCTCAAAAAATATTATACAGTAATTAAAATACTTCTGATAGGAATATCAAAAATAATAGCTTATTTATTAATTATTTGAAATTAAATTCTGATTTACATATAGCTTTAAAATGAAATGGAGGACTGATATGGCAATTACTCAATTTATTCATGAAAGAGTTACTACCTGTCAATTTATTGCCTTATTAGAGCAAGCATAGAAAAAAGCTTGCGTTTGTGCCAGGGCAACTCATATTTATGTTTAGGATAATGCTTCAGAGCACATAATTTTTTATGGATTTGAGCACAGAATGTATGAAACATGCATTTTATGCGCTTGTGAAACTTTCCGCATGTTCCGTGCTCAAGTCCGTGAGCATTTTCCTTATATTTATTAAGAGTGTAATTTATTCATATCTTTTTTGAACGTAATGGTTAGGTTCTGTGTATGTGGTAGATGGCCATTCATAAGAATTTCATCAATAGCTTCCCTTGAACTTTGAACATTAATAGTCTGATAGAGAATAGTTCATAAACTATCATTTATGAGTGGTTTATAAACTATATGAGTGAATTATAAACTATCATTTTTAAATATGTGTTCCGTCTGCTGCAATGCTATATAAGAATTTCTTGAACGAGAGATATGGAGTATTAAAAATTATTCAACCACCCTTAACAATGTCAACTGAAAATACATCAAAATTATATGTTCTCTATTTTAGGACGACCACAGAGTTCGATCCCACAATATATCGTTTCTGAGGGGTAGGTCAGACAATCCGACTCGACCCAAGGGCGGGAGGCACTTTAGCATTACTTTAGTTCAATGAAGCAGCTTAGTTGCTCCCAATCGTAGGTTTACACACACACAAAGATATTTACATTTAGGCCCTTTGCTTTTAAAAGGCAGGACAAATCAGGCGCCTCTAAATTTTAAAGGCGAAACTAGTTTTTAATTTTGCAGGCCTACTGTACTACCTTATCAACCAAATTGAGAAAAAAAAGGCTGATTTAAAAACGGACGCTAATTTATCAAATATTTCAGAAATAGAGTGGGAATAAAAAAACCCATATATAGAGAGAGAGAGAGAGAGAGAGAGAGAGAGAGTTTTTCGAGATTTAGGCAACTGACTCTATATGTACCTGACCGAAACGCTCGACTGGGCTCCATTAGGAGAAACAAAACAGTTGTTCACTTCTTTTCTTGCTCTGGTTCAAAACCGAGAAAAGAAGATAAAGGGTGAATGATAAGACGAAGGCTTTTAATATCAATCTCCTCATGCTCTAAATCACCTTCAACGCGCTCTTCTGACGTCTGATGTACTACATTGAATTGCAATGAATGAGATGACAGGACTAACATTAAAATTTGGTAGTTATCATATGAAATATCATGACAACTAGAATATAACCCGTGCTAAGCACGGATCTATATTAAAATTTTAAAAATTATTATCGAATAGTAATATAAATCTTATATATAACTTCTACAATACATTTGTTGAATTTCACTACTTTTAAATTTTTTTTTATTATTTATTTTATTTATTTTTATTTTTTTCAATGAGCATTGTAAAGGAGGAGAAGAAATTTAAGTTGTCGTCAGTAAAAATAAGTAATAAGTCTACATTAAGTTTATAATAAAATCTTTAACTTTTCATATTCCAAGCACAACGCAGAAAAAGATCCACCCTAAATACCATGCACATAGAATTAAATGCTATAATAAATTTTTAGTTTAAGATATTAATTACTTAAAATTAATACTTGCCACATGGCAGAAAATTAGGAATTTTGGATTGCCACGTGGCACAAAATTATGAATTTTGGATTGCCACGTGGCACAAAATCGAAGATTACCTTTACTTTATATATATTATAGAGATACTATTAAAATTTTGACATATAATATTGATTAGACATATTAACTTTAATATTTAAAATTATTCGAAAATTTTGATTATTTGTACGGTTTTACTTACTTTTTACTTTAATTTAAATTTTACAAGTACTTTTTAAATTTTAAAATGTTAGTCTGTTTAGTAAGAGCAATACGTTAAAATTTAACTGAAATTATTCTGGTATTTAGGATGATAATATGTCGAGAGTGGTCGCCAAATTTAATTTTCCAAATGACAGTGTATGATTTGTCAAGGAAATAATATGCCATGTGAGCTATTGGATTTTCTTGTATGTCTAATGGTTTTTACGTATAGCAAAGTCCAGGCAATAACGTTCATGAGCCACATTAAGCGATTCTGATAGCAAAGTTGCAAATTAATTGCACCCGCGTATGAATTTGTTTTTGTAGCGCACATACTTATGGAAGAAATTTAAAATCTCGTCCCCTGACTGATTTAAGTACAACTCAAAAATTTTAGTATCCCGATTATAAATTCTTGTAAATTCATGTATAATATATTTTTTTTTGTTGAACGGTACAACATATGATGGGATATACAAGCATTAGGTACAGTGTTTCTCCCAATTGTCATCTGGAGAAAGGTAGGTCCGTTTTGGCAAATAGAATAGCTATTTAAAATTTGTAGCTATAACTAATAGGATAACAGTCCTTTCTAAAAAAATAAAAAGAAAAAAAAAACAGAGAAAATGAAAAAGGAAAATTTCCTTTATTCAATCCGCTTAAATTTTCAGAAAGTTGCTTATTTTATAGTTTTTTTTTTGGCTTAAACTTTGACTTATAAATCCTTTTTGCACAATGTTGCTTATTTCCTTTTTGCTGATGATGAAAGCTTCTATGATAGATCCATTAACCATACAAGGAAAACATAACAGAAGGGGTTGAAGATGGTGAAAAGCAGCAAATTTCCAAACTCCAAACCATTGATTCACTCCAACCCAAATGTAAAGGGACAATACAGACAGCACTGTTCTATCGAGCATCAAGCACAATCTGTACAGAATTCAGACTGCTATTTCGCAAGTCACAACGTGGCCAGGCCCACCCACTTTATCATGATTTGTCCCAAACAGCCAGTTCTTTCTTTACATTGAATATCTTCCATAAGAGCTTCATCAACAACCACCATTCTATCCATCTGACAACCCATCTAAACATATGCACTCTGTAAACATGCCAAAACAATAATTATTCCAACATCCCCGGTGAAAAGATGGATTCTTCATTCCTCTTTACATATATATAAATAAATACTGAAAGCAAGCATAAGTTAAAAGAGCAGTGTATGGTTGCAGTTATTGATTGACATTGAGATTCTTGTTTTCGGCGTATGGGATAGGTGGTGACTTGGATTTGGTCTCTAGGCTAGCTGAATTGTCGTCTGTTGGTTGCACTGATTTCTTGGTTTTAGCTGAAGTAGATAAACTTTTAGGTATTGGACTTGCGATCTTTGTGGGCTTGCTGTTGGAGCCTCTGGCTTGGGATTTACTTGAGCTGATAGATTGTGCAGGAAGCCTCTTTTCCCAAGGACGAGCTGCGACCCACCGTTCTAACCAGCTCCATCCCCAAGTGCCGTTACCGAAATCATATGGTAATTGTCCATGGCTAGAATTTGCTCTCCACTGCATGGAATAGGGTAAATTATGTTAACTTTTTTTGCTTTTTTTTTGTTGGAAAAGCTACTAAGATATCGTTCTCTGCTCTCTATAGAACATACCTGATGGGAGAATGCATATGCCATGGCTCGTTCACGCTTTACTGCTGCTTCTTCCCTTTGGTGTATTCTGGCAACAATTTCCTCCATTGTCTCCGGACCTCCATCCCACTCAACCTATTTAAATAAGAGTAAGCCTCAGGTGCTAACCATCGAGTGATAAAGTTTGATCATACAAGTATACGACCCTAACAGTTATTTCCAAGATCGAACTAATGTATTGCAGATAAATGTCAACACCTAATAAATTTGTATGTTTAATACAAATGAAAGATGAAAGTAAAAGGGAAGTCTCTCATGACGTTATTGGGTGTCAGCCATCTCAGATAACAGACTCGAACAGAAATGCAACAGATATATGCTGAAGAAACACGTCAATATTTCTTCTAATAAACCTAAACAATAAAAAGGGAGCCTTCACCTCTAGATCATGAAGCTTAGCTTCCAGTTTCATTTGATTTTCTTGTTTCTTTTGCCTAATGCGGGTCTCAGTTACCATATAAGCACGTCGAGCACTAATTTCTGACTGTATCTTGCTCCACATTTGAATGTAACTCAAAGTTGTATAGGAATGTTTCTGTGACGTATTTTTTTGTGCCATAATTTCCAATCTCTTCTGCCCCTTCATTGAACGTAAAGCTTTTCCATCCTGCTATGAGCTCAGCCATGTCAGAAAAGTTTAACATCATCAGTTTATTAGTACAACAACCTTCTACCATTTCACAACGGCAACAGGAAACAGTTGCTAGAAAGGAGAAATAGTGGTTTGACATTAGCCCTTTGCCAAAAATAACATGTAGATTTCCTTTAAGTGTATATTGTAAGAAAAATAATACAGAAATAACAATAACAGTCCGAACTTTATGGAAATGGCTCCAAGGCATGTTACAGTGTCATTTTCCTTAAGGCTTTATATCCCCATCAGATAGTCCAACAAGAGTTTCACGGTAGCCTTTAGGATACAATGAAACCTGTCCAACGGTGCCTAGCACTAACGATACCGAACCATTGAACATACTGGCGTTTGCAGAATTGTCTAACTGTGACAGTACCTTCTGCAACTGGCATTGACAGAAACGATCTTTTACTTTTAAAGAACAAAGAGAGAACAAATATTGTTGTTATCTATTTCGGACTACTGTATCTATTAAATAAAACTCAAGAAGGCACTTTATGAACAATAATGCGATGGTTCAAAAAAGTTTCCACAGTTGCTTGCAGTTATCACTATCCTAATTCATCCATTTTAAAATTAAAAAAGGGATCATTTTAGAACCTTATTGCAAAAATTTAAATATAAAATTATGTTTTTATCCTGCACGTCATGGCCCGCGTACCTGAGTGCCAAGTACTATCTTTTGGCCATGAAATATTTAGCGCTTGCGTAGGTGGAATACACTGCATTAACCAACTAGTCCACTTTGCCCGAACTGTAGTCTTATGTGGATAACCATATACAAAACAAAAGTTCTCTCTTAGTTTAGCAATATGGGACAAAATAAGGCAACTCTTACAAGAGTTTTTCTCCTATATGAGTTTTGTCTCATATGGAATTGATCCCTACAATCATGTTTTGAAAATCAATTAAAATTATATATATATAGTGTACACCCTCAATAAAGCATGCAAAATGTAAATATGACTGCTAATGCAAAAGGAGCTAGACGAGATTAAGAATGGCAAACACAAAGCACAAGTATACCCTGACCTAGGTAGTAGATTTAATTGCAGTATTTTGAGAACTTAAGAATGTGCTGCCTGCTAGAAATGTTAAATAAAAATATAATAGGCAACTATTGTATACAAAGTATCCACATGGAAATCGAAAATTTTGCAACTGTTAATGCAATTCAGTTATTCGATACTATAGAAGAATATGGAGTGTGTACTGCTACTCATTGGATTTTAGTGCTTTTTTTTCTCTTTTACAATGTTACAGCATTCAAAGTCAATACTCCTCATAATATACAATTCTGAATGTGCTGTGTGACGAAATGCAATGATGCATAGGTGTCTATATGTGCAAGGACTGGCATGTTGGAAGTAAGCGCCATCACAATCAAAATACAGACTATACAACTAATAACAATTATAAGGAAATCTTGTTTCTGAAGTTATAAAGGTACCCTATATTTTCGAAAAGCATTTTGAATTCGGATGGCTGCTATCTTCTCAGTTGCAATACCAGCAACCTTCCCACTAGAAGAAACGCCCTTGTTTTTACTTGATTCGTTTAGAGATATATCTTTCTGTTTGTACCCATTTGATTTTTCACTTGCAAGCTCCTGTTCCAACTAGGTACATATTTTGCAAATAAACATAATATAAAGGAGGAAAAAATCAAATAAACATAATATAAAGATTGACATAACATGTGCAATTGAAGGTTAGCTTTATAAACCATGTGGGCATAGCACTATCACATAATAATTGCTAGCAAGTTATAACCTGTCTTGTACTGTTCTCTAAAAGTTGTCATATTTTGCAAATAGTAAGTTGATGCATCTAATAAGCAAAAAGTATCATTTCTTTCTCATATTGATGCAGATCTGTGTGGAGGAATTTCGGAAGCAGCATTTTGGAACACAACAGTATAATCATCTCTAGCCTCTCTTTTTTCAAACCCACTTAGCAACCAGCAACAAAAGGAAAAGTTTCGAACATTTTTGTGTGATATGTGTGAATTTAATTATGGTTTGAAACTGGATGTGAATCTGATGGCAGCAACTACTAAGTAATAGAAGGATGTTTGTTGTGACAACTATTTCTAAGATTGGAAAGCATAAATGAGATCACCATGAAACTGATCAGCACAGCACATGCATACGTCTCAGCTAAACATCCTAATTCTCTATTTAGGAAGCTTTTACTTGTATTTCACAAAGGTTGAAATGTATGAATATGTACTCAGCTCCGTCCAACAGTAACAGCAGGTTTTTTGACAATTAAATTTGAGACTATTAATGTCTGTTTTTCCAGTTCTTTTGTTTTTCTTTTTTAAGGAATCACATCCTAAATAAATGACTTTGTTAAAATTACTCCGAGGCATTCAAGTATGTTATTTAAGTGAATTAATATCATATTATCTGACCTTGTAAATTTACCATTTTCGGAACATTTATTGTAAAGCATGCGCTATACCTTGACATTGCAGCTTACCTTTATGTGATTTCCTCGATCCTGCTTTGTTTTTTTCCTGCCCATTATGATCTTAAACCAAACTCCACAACCCATATTCACTTGTACCTGACTTGAACTAGCGGTAGAGGGAACAAGTGAGAAACCTGATATAGAACATAGGCAATCACATTGAACCGGTTGAAACTTTCATGCCAACATGTTAGACAATGAGGGGACAACAACGCCCCTAATACACAGAATAAGAGAACAAAAAAAAAAAAAGCAAATTCACAAATATGTCAAGGTTCATGCTGAAGTATAGAGAGTAAACGTTGTGTAAACGTACGTAGCGGTGAACTGAAGAAGGGCATCAAGAAATAGACCCAGATTTCTTAAATCAGTAAAAACTTTCGTATCTATCATCCATGGCCAGATAAAAACTAATTGTTAGCATTATTTGTTAGACGTACTTTGCTTGTGTGGTCATTCATGATCACTAGAATAATTGGATATATAATAGTAACAAAAGAGTAATCTCCCCAAAATTTCTCTAAATGTTTCTATAAAAAAGCAAGCAAACTGTGTCCTCAGTAACATCGTGGATTGGTACACTAGAAAGGTTTCGACTCGTTATCTCCCAAAAAAAAAAAAAAGTTTCTATAAAAAAAGTGAGAAAGTTCATTTTGACACCACAGAATACTACCGAATAGCACATGGCACAAATTACCCCGCAATTTGGAAGAAAGTTTTGGGAGCTCTAGCACTTTTGCAACATAATAATATAAACCAAGAGGAAAATGCACTTGTCTATAGAATATACTTAAGGATGAACGACACCACCATTTACAGTATAACTAAACTGAAATAGAACAAGCTATCCCAGGCTGTTGTTCCACAAACACCAAAAGAAAAAAAAGAAGTATCAGAACAGAACACATGATCAACATCAAAACGGAAGTAGTGCCCATTTCCCACTGAACCGAAAAGCACGACGATTACCTGAGAGAAGGAAGATGAGGATAGAGACAGTTGGTAGCTTCAGAAGATGGATAGATTTCAGAGAAGGCCTCAAAGAAGAAGAAGAAACGTAGGTGGCAAACGAGAGAAATTTGGTGAGGGACTTATAGTGCCCCCATGGCCACGGCCCCAGCACCATATTTTCAAAATTTGCCTTTGGGGCTATGAGAATCGAGAAGTTACAGGGACTGCGTGGTAGATCATTCTCGCCGGAGAAAATTTAAAAGGAAAAAACTACTAATCCCAACAAATTATATACAATCAATTTTTATCACATACATATTGTATGATCCGTATAATTTTTCGTAATCTGTAAAAAATATCAAAATTACCGATATACCGATTATGATGTATGATCCTGATTGTACCACGTCAGCATGTATGCTTTTTTGGAATTGTCGTCATTCTTTACGTCTGATGGGTCTTCGCTTAATTATTTTTTAGGTGTGGTTAAGTCCATAAAAACAAATAGATCATAATCAGTATCAATAATCCTACAATAGTACGTCCTTTTATTAAAAAACAAAAAAAAAGGGAAGAATTGAAAATCAACCTCTTATATGATAATACTGTTTGTGAATCAATCCCGAGATACATGATTCATGAAAATATTTTTTGCTTGAGGATAGATGACTGGTTGGACGACACATACACCAAAAATAGCTTCAACCATTTATTTGTAATGATGTTTTTATGTTTTAAACAACTACTGACAACAAGATCTAATTCATAATTTTTTTAAAAAAATAATTAATTTAAAAAAATCTAAACCATTTACTTAAAAAAATTGACAACAAGATCTAAACCATTTGTTTGGACCATTATTAAAAAAAAAAATACACTGCTTTTGTCGATCAAACGAGACCTAATTTATAAGGATGCCAATTGTCAACTTTCAGGTTCCAATTTCTATCGCCAAATCCAGAATTTGACCAATATAGTGCATGATACAATATGATGCTTTTTTTATAAATAACACCATTGCTATGCAACTAGGAGAAGCACAATAGAGTTTCAATGCTCGCATACTTGAGTATTCTAACCGCCAGAATCAACGGAGGCTACCATAAATAGGATTTTGATCAGATATGGTTGTTCGTATAGTAATAATATCATACAGATGACCATATAGATATAATATTAAAAAGTACTTTTTCAAAAAACATTTAACAAAAAAATTATAACTTTTTATTTAATTTATAACTTTTATATTAAAAAAAAAAATTTAAAAAAAAATCTAAATAAATATTTTTGAACTACAAAATTTAACTGGTTTGAAACGAATTTTAAAGCTATTTTAAAATTCATTTCAAATCCATTAAATACTGGAGCTTTAAAATATATATTTAGAAATATTTTTTTAAAAAAAATTAACGTAAAAATTATTAATCCCATCAAAATCAATAATTTAAAATTAATTTTTTTTAAAAAAATAATTATAAATTAAACGTATAACGTTCTATACGCTCGGGTGTATGCTACTTCTATACACTGAGCATATAAGATTAGGACTCCCATAAATGATGATTAAGGTGGACTGTTGTTGGTGTGAGGCGTCCAACAGAGCCGATTACAGCGACTGGCGAACAAACACCGGTTTTAGATCGTTTTCCGATGGTCGTCTGAAAGCCATGGAATTCCTTCTTTTTCGCCTTTTACGTTGCTCCTATTTTTCCCTACCTGCTCACCAAATACATACACATGGTGCAATGCAAAAACTATCCCGTTTGGGCACCAAATGTTATAACTATGCTAGTATGAATGTTATATAATATTACTTCAGTAAAAATTTATCTTTAAATTAAATTAAATTTCAGCCAAATTTTAATATTATTGTAGGTGAGCTAGTTGTTGTTTTTTTTTTTTTTTTTGTATGTGACTCCAAGTTTATATAACATCTCGACCGTGGTATAATAATAGTCACTTCTAACTCATACTTACTAAAATTTCGAATATCTGACCTATTATAGTCATCTTTTAACATCCAGTCCTACTAACCAACTGGACAAATACTAGTTGGTGTTAATTGTCGTTTCTATTAAATCTGTAATTACTTTGAATCTAGCACCAATAAGAGAAATTAACAAAGTTGTTAATTTTGAGCCACATATGCGAGAAAATGTCTTTTTGAAATGCAGGTTTCGGAGCTCCGCAAAATCTACAATTTTGTTATTCTTTTAAAACTTGAACCACGGTGTTCCAGTTGTTCATTTAGTTATGTTTTTATAACCTTATATTTTTAAAAGTTTGTTAAAAAAATGAATTGATAAAATTTACTATCAAAATTGTAGCAAAAAATATTCATTAAACTATGTTTGGAACTCGAGTTTGGCGGCAGTCTGATCATTTATTGACATTTTTCACAAAAAAATTTAAATTATATTATTTTAAGATCATTGAAATAACAAACTTTATAATTCAAATTATTTTCTTGAAGATGATGAAAATATGGTCAAAATTGATACTTCAAGAACTTTTGCTGCCACTATTCCAGCAGGAGGTTTTTTCAGGAGAGCCCCATCTCGACTGTCCGTCATAATTACGGATCTTGAAAATTTATATAAAATTTTCGTACACTTATTTAATCTATATTTAAATAATTTTTAAAAAAAATTTAAACTATAAAATTATATATTTTGATGCAATCTACAACTTTGTAGTTGAAAATTTTTTCCAAAAAATACAAAATGATGTGCTAAAAAGATGATCAAAATTTTAGATTATCTTTTTAATGCATTGTTTAGTATTTTTGTAAAAAATAATTAACTATAAAATTATAGACCGTATCAAAATCTACAACTTTATAGTTAATTTTTTTTTAAAAATATAAAATAATGTACCAAAAAAAGGATCAAATTTTTGAACGTTCCGACCGCCTCCGATGCTCTCATACTAGTGCACGGTGGCAGGTGGTGAATATCTCGGCGAGCCCACTTTGTAACACCCAACAATCAACCTTGCTAATCATAAAAAATACTCGAAAATCAATCTTTAAAGTATGAAAGATACTTTTCTTAGGAAATATCTCGGCGAGCCCACTTTGTAGAGCTTCTAGCCCCAAATAAGATGAGCAGATGCTTACTACATCATCAGGCCCACTCACCGCGACACTAGGCCACTTCATAGAACATCGCTCGTAAGGACGATAAGCACTCAAAAAAAAAAAAAAAAAAACCTTTTTTTCACTTGCTCTTATTTAAGATGAGGAACCATAATTCCGTGTGAAGGCATTAACCCAAAAAAAAAGAAAAAAGAAAAAAGAAATCTCCTTCTTAACAGTCTGTATTAAACAAATAGAAGATCCTTGAGTATTACATGTTCCAACAGAGGCCAGAGCTAAGACTATAAATTGCTTAATAAAACTAACATATCAACAAGTTTTGCAAAATTTCTTTTAGCAGCTCTTCCAATCCCTTGAAGAATAGATCACGTCAACTTCTAAAGTTACGAGTCTTTCCTAAATGAATTTTGGTCCCGATGAAAGCATTTGTTACATGTAAACTAACTCAAGGTCATGAGAACCAGTGCAATACCAGCCAGGTTCAGTGCTCCAATCCAAATTGGTCTTTCCTTAGCAGCAACCGCGCTCGTATCAGATCCTGCTGGACCGAAGCTCGTACCAAATGAAGTTCCGGTGAAGTTGCCATTGGTAGTTGATGAGCTGCAAGGCCAAAACAAAACTTGAGTTTAGAGTTGTTTAAGGTGACAATAACAGAAGGTGATAGAAGGCCATATATGTGTTATTTTTTCTCTAAAACAAATGACTAGGCAAATGTTGAACGAGGTACAGCCATTATAAATCACACTACTCTGCTACTATAGACACTCAGTAGGCAATTAAACACCAGTTTATTTAACCTTATGGTAATACATATACATGCTTCATGTGGATGGAAACTATACATGATCTTCTGAAGAAATTAATTGGGGTTTTGTCAACAAAAATCTTGTTTTGCAAAACTTGAACAAATCAATCCCTAGAACAAAAACACCGAATTAGCTCTCCAGAACACTCTTTTTGCTCGCCCATAATACTTGTTTCTACTAGCCCCAACACTTTTTTAGTTCGCACGGAACACTTTGTTTGCTAGCAAAGATTACTTCAGCCAAAACACTAAGATACAGGCTGGCAACACAATATTAGCCACATGGAACACTGAACTAAGCGTCTGGAATATCTTGGAGTATTTGGCTATGAATTTTTTGAAAAAGTTTAAAAGGCAGCAGGTGGTGATCTATAAGAGTTTTGAAAAGCAAGGGTTTTTTGTTTTTTTGACAATATTCTAAATTAATTTACTATGTTTCGGACATCACTATATAGTTGAGGTGTTATTTATGTTGAAAATTGCATCCGAGGAATACGAAATGTGAAAAGAGATTTTCAATGGTAGTGTGTCAATGACATATGATTGAAATCCCTTTGATATCAAACACAAAATATAGATTCATCATTGGGATAGTCCAATTTCCGCTTTTTATATGCTATTTACACGATTACAGACTACAAATGATTGCTTTTAGAGAGAGATTCAAATTTGCAGTTGGATACCTGGTTTACCTTAATCAGTTCACCAACAAATACACTAGCCATTCAACTAAACCGAGAAGTCAAAAGAAAGAAAAATAACACTCCTATGTGACATTTGATTGGTAGGTCAAAAGTAGGAATTCGTATCGGAATCAAAACACATAATTTGGACAAGGTTTATTTTGTTCAAAACCAAGGAACGAGAATGGAATTGATCTCCCCTCTCATTATCAAGGCATTGGGAATAAGGGTGTAAATGAACAGAGCGTTCGATGAACACTCGTGAACAAACTCAACACAAAGCTCGTTTACTTTTGTTCAATTATAAATGAACAATCCTGAACAAAATTTTCAAAGATCCATAGCAAAATGAACAATGAACACTCATGTGCTCAACTTGATTATGTTCATGAGCAACTCAATAAGAGTTCAATAACAACCTCGATTAAAAACTTGATTATAAAGTTACTTCTTGATTTGATCATTGATGGAATACAATTTTTCTCATCGAAGTGTTAAAATATAAACGATTTGATAATATATCAACATAAAAGTGGCTCAATTATTGTTGACTATCTCGTAATGTACTTATACTCATACTTATTCAGTAGCATAAAAATATGCTCGTGAACAAGCTTGCTTAAAGGCTTATTTAGCATGGTAAAAGCTCCATTCAAGCTCAAATGCGATTATTTATGAACGAGCCAAGCTTGGATAAGAATTCTCAGGCTAGATAAAAGCTTGAGTATGAACTCGATCTCATTTAAACTAAACGCCTACAGCTTGACTCGGGTTGTAACACATCTACTGCAGAATGAAAAGCTATTAATATACGAATGCCTTTGGAACGGGTTAATTACAAAATTGTCGCCAAACACTATAATGAACGGTCCACACGGTTCACATTCTCGTTCACGATGGCTAAAACTCTTACCTATGCCATATAAGAATTAAACTGAAGTAAACTAACCTTGAAGGAAAGCTGCAGGAACCATGACCTGTAAAGTTTCAATGACATAGAAAAGAAACAATACTTATTCACAAAAATAACGAATAGACTTACAGTCAACCAAAGGCACCAACTGCAAAAGAAGAAGAACAAGCATATACTTACTGGGGTTAAGGGAGGTGAGGGCGGCGGAGCCGGAGAAATCGCAGGCGTCGGAGGTGGCGCCATGGTGGCGGTAGTAATCGTTGAAGGCGTATGAGGCGACTGACTGTAAATCCCCGGCGACGTAGCAGGGCCCACCAGGCTGGATAGCCCCACAATCAGCGCCACCAGCTCCACAGGCCCAGTTCAATGCAGACTGCAGGGTCGGGTCGTCGGCGTTGTTCTTCGCCACACACCACAGCTGCCCGGCGACTCCGTCCCTCCTCTCCGCCGCTACCGCCACAGCCGCTGGTGATGACATGTTACCGTAGCTCAGGGAGACAGACAGTAGTAGTAGAAGAAGAAGAAAAATAGAGTGAATGCCCATGGATGGTATTGGAGAGTTGAAGATGTGAGAGCTGTGAAGTGAGAAGTTTGAGTTATTAGGGAGGTTGGGAGATGATGGGAGAAGATTTTACCGTTGAAGTGATGGTGGAGGAAACGAAGACGAGTCGGGAGAAGTGCAGATAAAGACGAAGGTGGGGTCGCTGACAGAAAAACAGCACTTCAATATTACGAAGGTAAAGTTTAATTTCTGGATTGATGATTTATTTTGTTGGTCGAATTAAAAAGTTTAAATTGGAATAAATTGAAGAGCTATATTTATGATAAAACATGTCATTCATCCATATTTATGATCGTTTCGTAACCTAAACTAGATATGTGTCAAAATATATACCTATAAAAATATTAAGAATATATCAGAGCCATTAAAAATTTATAATGAATAATAATATATATTAATAATTTAAATTACTTTTGGAGAAATTAATAGTATAAATTGTTTATCTGATTTAAACTTTTACAAATAAATTAATTCTATTTTTATAAAATCTAAAACCAGTACGAAAGGTAAAGGTATTGATCGAGCTGGTCCTCAACCGATCAATAAAGTGTTCGAAAGCAGAAGAGTGGCTAGAAGAAGCAAGAAGACAGAACGTAAGTGCACTCAACTTTTTACGTGGAAATCCTTGGGAAACAAGGTAAAACCACGGGCTGTTCACCGTAATGCCAACGTAGTTTTCACTATCAATATGAGAAAAGGATTACAATCGCTCAAGCTCTCAGTCACTCAGACTACCGAATCTCGAATGCTATGGCACGGAGAAATCGCCTAAGTCTGAGAGAATCAAAGTGTGGATCCCCTTTAACGGTGCTGTTTATGGCCTTTTATAGGCGGCGCTGGTCAGCAGGCCGTTGAGGGAATGTAGGATCTCCTCCAAAAAAGGTGGGTTGACTGGTCGCCTTCGTGTACCACGTCCGCGTCGTGGTCCGCAACTTCCGCGAGCGTGGGGTTAATGGGTGGAAGTGCCTCCCGAGTCGAGCCTAGGGAAGTTCCCGACTCGGGTCTTCGAGTGTTTCTCGAGTCGAGCTGCGGATGACCGGCCGACTCGAGTCTTCGTGGATATCCCGAGTAAGGTCACCGACTCGGGTCTTTAGAGGTTTCCCAAGTCGGAACGCCGACTCGGGTCTTCAAGTACTTCAAAGGTCGGGGTACCGATCTAGGTCTGCAGATACTTCCCGAATCGGGGCACCGTCCCGGGTCTTTAGATAATCCGGAGTCGGGAGGCGGCCCGGATCTTCGGACAATTCCCGGGTCCGAACGTAGTATGGGTCATCAGATATTACTCGAGTCGGGATACCGACTCGGGTCTTCTTGCATTTCTCGAGTCGGGCCATCGACTCGAACCTATTGGAGTTGCGAACACGGACTTCTGGAATTTCTAAGCCCTTCTGAAGCTGACACGTGGCAAGCCCGATCTGCGCTATATCAGGTATAAATATAATTTAAAAATTAAGTTGTAGTATGTTTCATAAGGTTTGTATTTATTTACAAAAGCATTTTAAAATATATTTTAGATTTCAATCTTTTTTAATCAAAAGTCTGAAGTCTCTAATAAAAATCATTTTATAAAAATTTTTAAAAAACTAAGTAGCACATTAAAACTTACGTTTTATATGTTAAAATTTTTATTTTTTTTATATTAGACTAATATAGTGATTATTAGAAAATCAAGAATTAATTTGAAGGACATTAAAAATTCGGACAATTGATCTGCAGCCACTCCATATTGTTTCAATATCATTTAAATCTTTTCAAAATTTCTTTTGTATTTTAATGTATTTATAACATATTTTAATACGTTTTTAACATCTCCGTTACACATCCGATACCTTGTATATTGACACATTAGTAAATATTTGACACTCTTGTGTTAATTTTTGACACCCTTTTGTTAAAATAATATCTTGACACCTTTATGATAATTTTTAACATATTCTTAATAATTTTTAACAGCTTCTATAAAAAAAATTAAGTGCAACTTATTTAACAAGTGAATTATAGTATAACACAAACTTTTATTTTGGACTGCAGCATAAATCTTTAAAATTTGAAACCTTATATATACCGAGAAAGAATTGGCTAAAGTTTCTGTTTGGTATCCTGAAATGTATAAAATTTTACTTTTCGTATCCTATTTTGCATATGCTTCTTGGTGCATACCTGGGCAGATTGCGTGACGGCACCGCCCGCTCTCCGTTAATTCTCGCTAACATGGAAAAAATGGTTTTTTTACCCACTAATATTGAAGCATCAAAATACCTATTTAAAAATATTTTTTTTAAAAAAATGTTTAACATTAAAGTTGTTAATCTTTATAAAATTTATAACTTTTATATTGAATTTTTTTTCAAAAAAATTATGGATTATAAATTAGGAAAATTTTTTGATATGATCAAAAAAATTTATATTTCATTTTCTTGTCCTAGTTCTAGATAATATTTTAGAGCTAGCAAATTATGGATTATAAATATTTTATTAGAGCTAGCTAATAGTTTTATAATATTTGGGTAATGCGGGGGACAATAATGAATTTACAAAAAATTTGCTAATCCATATAACTAAAACAAATTTTAAAGTTTAGTATAATATAAAAATTATAAATTTTAATGAGCTTACAGCTTTTATATTAAAAATTTATCCAAAAATAATTCTAAATAAATACTTTGAAATTTCAAAATTAACGAATTTAACGCCGAAAAAAAAATAGTTTTAAAATTCGTTAAATTGTTGAGTCTAAAAATATATATTTAAAATTATTTTTTTGAAAAAAACTTTATCATCAAAATTATAAATATTAATGTATAATTTTGATGTAATTTTTTTTTTAAACAATATTTTTAATTTTTTTGTTTAATCATTCGGATCGGTGAACTTTTAATGAATTGGTAGGGGAGTCAACATCGTTCTTCTTGATTTGTACATGGAGAAATTACGGCTCGTCTTCCCAGGACTTACTGTTTGGAGAAGCGTAAATCGGGTCCGTCCTCTTCAGTCCCAACCACGTCATCCAACGGCCCACTTTCGTCTCATGTTTTCGCGGGCACCCCGTGCCTGCTGGTTCGGCATCCGTATAGGCTCATATCACGATATCAGAGGCGCGGCACCTAACAGCCTCACTAATTTACTTTCCTTTTCGGGATTATTTAGGTGAAATTCACTGCACTCCTAGTGGGATATTTATAAAGGTAGAGTCTTAGACTAGTAAGCTCTTGAAAGTGTTTAGCATCTGATGTTTGCAGAGCTCAGTTCAAGGTCTTCCCGTCCATTGCTGCCTTCAAAGTTTGCTATTTAATCTTCCTTTTGTTTTGGTATTCTTTATAATGATATGAAGCTTGGTTTCAAACATTAGACATAGTTTGGTTTGATTGATAATTTGGGTAGTTCTTGCATATGCATAATCTTTTTGTTAAAATGAAATAACGATTTCTTTAATTTTTTGATACCTTTGATTTAACTTTACTTTTTGTATCCTATTTTGGTCTGTGAATATCACCACTCCATATGAATTGCAACGATCGCCCATTAAAAGCTTGGTCATGATAGGGTTGGAGACTTCATGGGGTAGTTTATGGAGGACGTGTACCATAAACTCCATGAAGCTTGAAATTGATGGGGTTAGAGACTCCATGGCTGGTTTATGGAGGACATGTAGCAGCCTGCTGGTTCACTTAATATCAATCGCTGGTGGTTTCACATGTGTATGATGTGATCATCAAAATGAAGTAATGAGTAAGAACTCTAGGTGCTTGTTTAGATGCTAAAAACTGAGACGCATAGCTATGTTTTAGCGCTCTTTTTAATCTTTTAAAAAAGAATCTTAGTAAAAGCTATTGAAATTCCCAAAACAAAGACAATAAGCTGATGCAATATGGAGAATTTCATGTAGATGACATAGGATTGTACTTCCAATTCAACATGGATTATTAATATGGTGTTGGAGCCTAGGTAGTCATCCCTTGAAATCTGAATCATTTAGTTGTAGACCACTAATATACCTATTCTTTTGAAGTATGTAGAAGCTTGCATGACAAATGCATGGGGAAATGAACTTCATGAAGCTTTATGCTCACATATAAATGTTTTGAGTACATGCACAGTTGAATTGGCAGTGGAACCATTTGTATATATGTCGCTGTGAAGCTGCAATTAATTTATTTTTACTTTTTTCTTGCCCTTTTCCACAAATGAGAAGGGATAAATTTGTGGCTTCGCATCATTGTAAATTCTATATCGATAACAAATAAGCTGAAGCAGAGCAAAATGCTACTGGCCTTATTGATTCATTCAGCTAAAGAAGTGGTGAGCCAGTGACCAATTAAGCCCTAAGGAGTCTGACTACCAGGGATTGGCTTGTGTATAATCTCAGCCTGATAAGCTGTTACTAATCAGTTACAATGCAATATTTCTGCATTGTTCAGAATGAAAGAATTGCTTTCTCGTTGTGCCTTCTCCTACCTGCTAGGTGTTTCAAATGAAATCTTGTGTGAAATGTTCACATTATGCAAACTATCTGTGTAGAGTATATGTTCTGCTAGTGGCTCCAAGGGATATATCTTCCGAATGACTTAAAAGTCCACTAAGAAGATGACTATAGCTTTCTTCATTATGTGTTCTTTACATACCTAAAACTGCCTCCTTGTTTCTGAAGTCATTAAAATATAAAAAGGAGCTTGAGAGGCATTTTTTATCTGCAGTTCTATAAAGATCCATTATGTGAGGATCTTAATCTTCTCTGTTTATAAATTTCTTTTATGTCCACTCCACGGTCAGCTCCTTTGTTCCATTGTTCATTTTCATAATTTCTGCTGTTGAAGTGGAGGTCCACAAATCAGTAACTTCAGCACTGATTAAGAATTCGTAGAAATCTATTTGAGTGTAGGTAGAGATGCCACTGTAGAACAGACATATTATAATTTTGTATGTAATCAGCTATTATGTAAACAAAATGTAGGACTGGAGCCTGGACTTATGGATATGGATATGCAAAGCTTATTAAATTATCAGATGTATCTAGCGGATAGAAGGAATTCAACCACAAATGTAATTTGCTCACAATATTCTGATTTATCCGTTCCGCTAAACCGGAAATTTTGGACGGCTGGTGAATGTGAGACTGGGCTAGCTTCCGAGCCTATGTTTCAAGGTACTTCAGCTTTTTGTTTCCCCTCCTCTTGTTTTTTTTTTTTTTTTCCTTTTTCTTTGTCAAACTTGTCTAGATAATGAAGTTGTTTCGTGAACAGGTTGCCAAAACAGAATGCGTGTACATCCTAAATTTCTTCACTCTAATGCAACTTCCCATAAGTGGGTTTTTGGTGGTATGCCCCTAGTTTTTTTTTATCTTTCATTATCCTCAGTCTAACTAAATGTGAAACTCTGTATACTGACCGTTCTGCTACTTTTGTCTTTATTTGTATTGCAGCAATTGCGGAACTTCTAGACAATGCAGTTGATGAGGTACATACAAATGTTCCACTTTACAAGTACACACTATGCTTATTTGTCTTGGCTTAGTAACATAAAGTAGTTTACTGGAGTTTCCTATGTTAATGGTAAAGCTACCTAGTATATATTGTTAAATAGGTAAGAAATGGGGCTACATATGTCAAGGTGGATCATGTCAGAAATCTGCACCTTGGTAGTCCAGGATTACTGGTTCAAGGTAGTCTTTGTTCTTTCTCGCCATTACTATGTCAGTAGAAGTGTTGTATTCTCTTGGCCTGAAAACAAGGTTCAGCTGAGTCTTTCCATTCGTAACATCCATTATTGTAATGACAAGATGATGGAGGTGGAATGGACCCAGAATCATTGCGCTGCTGTCTAAGTTTTGGCTTCTCAAATAAAGAACAATATTCCATTGGACATTGTATGTGCACTGTATGTATATCTGGTTTCTTTTACTTGTGTTTTGGTGCCTAGCATCTAACTCTTTTACTTGTAGATGGAAATGGTTTCAAGACCAGCACTATGAGACTTGGGGCAGATGTCATTGTTTTCAGCCGCCGCATGAACGGAAGGTACACTTCATTTTTCCTTTATAGCTAACTCATTCTTTGAAGAATTGGCACGTATTTGAAAATGCACGTTTAGCCCATACACTTTGCCAACATGGTAGTTTGTTTGTCAAATTTGTTTGCCTATTACATTTAGTCCAAGTTTCAACGCTATCCAATGACTATGCAGATGTGCACATCAATGCTAAGGGTACAGGTTGTGTTGCAAATAGCACTCATCATAATTATTGATACTTAATATTTTACCTTTTGGTTCAAAATGAAGAAAATAAAAACTGTATCAAAGCAGATTTATTCCCAAGATGCAAGTATGGATTGTTCCATTTCTCTTATGATAAATTGACATTAGGTCCACTTGTATATATTTTTAACTGGAGACAAGCTATCTCAAGGTGTATGTTTTCTTAGATCTTAGATGTAGGCCACGGCATGAGAATTTGTGAACGTTACTGGATCCGAGGTGTTAAAGACCTATACAAACTTTTGGTTTTTGTACAATATAAATTCATAATCAAAAGATTCGAAACCAGTGCAAAAATTACTAAAGAAGATTCAACAGCTTGTCCAT
Source organism: Xerophyta viscosa (assembly GCA_002076135.1). Lineage (NCBI taxonomy): Eukaryota > Viridiplantae > Streptophyta > Magnoliopsida > Pandanales > Velloziaceae > Xerophyta > Xerophyta viscosa. The sequence continues at coordinate 275,584 of MJHO01000125.1, read as the reverse complement.
TGATCATCAACTTAATCATATAAAGTAGAACTCGAGTCTAAGAAACCTTTGTTTATCATGCATTTGCTTTCTTTCTCCATTGTTCTAGTAACATGATTGATTGTTCATATTATGTTCGGCACGGTTGTAAGCCAGTTTGAGAGTAGATTCAGATGCCACACAAGTTTTAGAGAATTGTTATATATATATATATATATATATATATATATATATATATATATAGTTGAATTATTTCTAAACAATAAGATCGATAGTTTAAACTTTTAACGCAATACAAAGTCTAGAAACGAGACAAAATTGAACTGGCAAAATGAACTCTCGAAATGTCGGAAGTTTTGCAAAACTAAATTGAGATTCTGGCGAATTGTCAAAACAAAAAAAAAAAGGCTAGAAGATCGATATATATATATATAGTTGAATTATTTCTAAACAATAAGATCGATACTTTTAACGCAACAAAGTCTAGAAACGAGACAAAGTTGAATTGGCAAAATGAACTCTTGAAATGTCTGAAGTTCTGCAAAACTAAACTGAGATTCTGGCGAATTGTCAAAACAAAAAAAAAAAAAAAAAAAAAAGGCTAGAAGATTCTGGCCTTTCTAAATTTACAAATAATACTTGATTGCCTCATCACTTACCTGCGCGTGTTCTAATGCATAAGTTGGTATTGTGAAGGGAGACAATTGATGCCACATCTCACTTGAAATCTTTCATATTCTCTGTTAGTGATTCCATAAATTATCAGTGGTTATAATTATTTAATGTTTATTACTTATGAAATTTTATTTAATTCATGGGTAGGAGAAATTTCAGTCTTCCTTGCATGAGGATATTTTTAGATTTTGAGACTAAACTTTCTTAAAGTTGGTTCATGATGGAACTGTTTAGGATTGTGCACTAACTTCCAATTTTGTTATGAAATCATGAGCTACTATGTATAAAGTGAAGAGTAAATTCTAGTTCATTAGGTAGTTACTCTTAGATTACAGATTCATGTTTCTGATTCTGCTAACTGAGCTTCATTTGCCATCAGGTCATTTACTCAATCTGTTGGGCTGCTTTCTTACACCTTTCTCAGACAAGCTGGTTTTGATGAGGTAGTTGTTCCAGTGGTAAGTCTTTGTTCTCAGAATAATGAAATGCTGTGCAAACTTAAAAACTTTAGAGTAGAGAGGTTTCTTTTTTCTTTTTGTGTGTGTGTGTGTTTCTTCTTTTTTTTTTTTTTTGGGGGGGGGGGGGTGTGGGTGGGTGGCGGCAGGGAGGGTGTTCTAGTAAGTTGCTGCAAATTTTAAAGTATTCGTCTGATGTACATTTCTGCAGGTGGATTATCAGTTTGATCAGTTAAATGGCAGCTTTCATCAATTACCTGGCCCTGATGTGCAGAAATCCTCATCTGTTTTGTCTACACTATTGAAATGGTCCCCATTTGCTACAGAGAATGAGCTGCTAAACCAAGTAGCTAAATTGATTTATTCTACTTAATGATCACTCCCTTTACTTCAATATTTGCATTCATGAATAGTAAACAGTTTTGAATTCAAATTTGGACTTCCATAGTGTCAAATGAACTACTCCATTGTCAGATATCGAACTAGGAAGCTTGTTGAAGTCTTATTGTACCTTTTCACGGGAAGACGCTTGCATCAGCATTACATCACATTCACTGCTGTTAATAAGCTTTTTTTTTTTTTTTTTTTTACAAATGCAGTCAAGGACTAGGAGAATCATGTTGCTTTGTGAAACATTGGGAGATGTTCATTTGGTAGGGCCCTGATTATCCATTCAAAGTTGAAAATCACGTTGTCCCAAAAGCATTATTAGGATTCAAGTCAGGTTTGACTTGTACAAGGTTATGTTCAAGATTGCCTGCGGTTGATGGCATCGGTTGGCACTGCCAAAAATTGGCCGTGCTTGCGAAAGTAAAAAGAAAACTTTTGAGCTAATTCATATTAGGAAGTAAGGCTATGGTAAAGAGTTGAGCATGAGGTCTTAGGTAGAAGCTATATTCCGAATCTAGCGTTGTGTATCTACTTTTGCCAATAAATCATATAGCTTCTTTTCAGTACTTGAGTTTAAAAGTAGAAGAAATAATTATCATTCTTTTTAAAAGAACATTGTTAATATGTCTTTTTTTTTGCCACTTTCTCTCCTTTGCTTGAAGTCTCACCTAATATTCTTGGTTAAATGTTTACGTAAGCAGCATCTCCTGTTATTGAGATTTTGTTTTTTCTCTGATCGCTGTATAAATTCCAATTTTCTCTTCATCTTTTGAGCAGTTTAATGATATAGGATATCACGGCACCAAAGTCATAATATTCAATCTGTGGCACAATGATGATGGTGTCTTGGAGCTCGATTTTGAGTCTGATCCACAGGTTAGTTTTGTAGTAATTTCTACTCAGTAAATTGGACTCAGTCTTTTTTGGTGATCATCGCTTTCGATATTCTTACCTCCTACAAGTTCTTTTCCAGCATGAGTGCTCTTGAAATACCATCTTTGCATGTATTATCTGTCATATTACTGTTTTTCTTTTTCGCTATGATAAAATGCAACCAAGTTTATAAAAATAATGCTTTAAAGGTCAACAAGCATTATGGACAAGGATATCTCCTATGGGAATGTGAATTGGAACTGATTACATACATAGCAAAGTAATAATGGATATTGGTTGAAAAGGGATTTGGATTGGGCTATGCAGAAAAAGTCATGTGGTACTAAAAAATATTCATGAGCGAAGGATATCTTGCACTAGTATCTTTTTCGAAGAATTGGCGATTTTTAACACTTGCATGCGTCACTGTTCTTTACTCCTTTTGAGGTATAAGCACCAATGCTTCATGAATATTACCTTCTTTCTGTGGTTGAAAGTCAGCATATCGGTTCACCATTGTTTCTTTCTACTGAATTTAGGTGATGCTATTGCAGTATTAGTATATATAGTCTTTAAATTCTGATTATGACCATCTTACAGAACCCCTGCTGCCTGTAGGATATTTTGATAAGGGGGCCCAAGATTTTTCAGGGAAAAAGTCTGGTGAAAGCAAGAAGAAAAATGCACATTGAGACTTGGCTCCATTATTCTCTACGGGTAGGCTCTTGACTCTATAACCTGTGCTATGAATTAGTTTATCATGTGAATTGTTTATAACATTTGATCATGCAGGTCTATGCATCAGTTCTATATCTTCATATGCCATCAAAGTTTAGTATATTCTTGCGCGGACAAGTTGTCACGCCTTACCAGATAGCTAATGATATAAACTATCGTCAATGCATCAAGTATTGCCCTAAAAGTGAGGACATGAAGGAGGAGGTCTGTTTCTATTTTCAACTGAATTTTTGGACATCAAATGCCACTATTGGTTTAGTTAGTGTCAATAATCAAGATGCTTTGGCTGTCACAACATGCAGTCATATATCTACTTATCAACATAATGGGAGAGTTGGTTGATTCAACTTGGTCTAAGAGCCACAAGTATTGCTTTCAGCTCCTGTTAACTGCATATTTCAAAAAATTTATCCATTAAAAAGGATCTTTCTTTGTCCAAGCACGTAGCATAGTACTATTAATGCATGGGGGTATGTGGATATACATATACACAATTGTCTTTAGACTCTCTCTCTCTCTACTTGAGCTTAAGCTTTTGGTTTTGTTGCTTGTCTAAACGTATGCCCTAAGTTGATGTCATAACCTCTCTTTGTGAACTACGATATGGAAGGTTCTTAGTGAGGAACGTGGCCAACATGTCAACCTTATGGCATCTGGTCTTTGTTAAACAATTGGAAATAGGTATGTATAATAAGGATGCATTAGCCCACTGTGGCAGGATTTTCTAACTTACTGTTTTTTTCAAACTTAAAGATATACTAGGTCATACACAGGCTAACAACATTACCACCTTGCGGCTAGTTTTTAATTTCCTTTTTGAGGTATAGTGTACATAGTGCATCATTATCCGTTTGACATTTCAACTATATTATGTTGTATACCCTAACTTTATTGTGCGATAAATGCATGTTGGTGAAATGGCTAATTTTTTTTTATCTTATATATATATTTTTTTTAACCTAGACTGTCGTAATAACAACAATTGGATTCCTGAAGGATGCTCCAAAGACTAGTGTACATGGATTCTGTGTTTATCACAAGAACCGTCTTATATTGGTATGAAATGTGCTCTTTCAATCTTACTAGTATAAAAAACAATATGATTTTTGTTATTTAATACTCTTGCTGTCAGAAACCACATTGGATTACCTTTTCTAGGTAGGGCAAAGACTGATTGCTTCAATTGTAATTCACTTTCTTGGAATTGAGATCTTAAATTAATTTCCTGTCATCCAATAACACCACATCAACTCCCTAGCTCTTGTTTTACCTTAAAGAAAAACAAAACTTTGCATATGTTATGGACTAGATTTAAGAGGATGTAGCCATATAACATTAACCAAGTCAGCTCTGTGGAGTCCAATTTAGTAAAGAACTAAAGATTGTAGTTAGAGTAGATTTATTATTTTGTAAAAGCTCTATGGTTGTAGGACTTCTATTCAGTAAGAAGAGTTGTATTATGAAAGAGTTTCTACTTTATAGTAGTAAATTAGGTAAGTATCCTCTATATAAACAAATTAGGTAAGAGTTGAGTTATTATTCAATGAAAGAAAAAAGGATAGTGTAATGATCCTAATTAATTGGATCCAAAGGCCTATAAAGATATCATAAAGCCCACTAATAATGTGGAGCTAGCTATGGTTAAGTCCCATATTAAGAGTGGAAGAATAAAATTGAAGTTTAAATATAGTAGACTCCTAGCTACTTGCAACTTGAGCTCACCTCTTTTCAAGAGGGATGGCCACGTGTTCGGCCTGGGTTGCTAGGAAAAGTTAGGCGTCATGCTGCCTTGGAACGAGATTCATGACAAGTGGTATCAGAGCAGTCGATTCTCGGACGTGCCGGTGAACCGAATGATGTTATCTAGGAGAGGAACTAAGCGAAGGTAGTCAGGAGAGGAACTGGGTGGAGGTAGCCAGGAGAGGAACTGGGAGAGGAAGGTGACGTCGGAATTGCAGTGTTCGTCCGGGGCTAAGTCTAGCGCACAGCCAATTCGCTAATCACGGATGGTGTCGGTATTGCAGTGTTCGCCCGGGGCTAGACTTAGCGCACAGCCAAAGCCGCCCAGAGTAGCCGCCAAGTGGTGTGAAGCCGGGCCCCCAGAGCAGCCGCCAAATGACGTAAACCCGGGCCCTTAGAGTAGCCGCCATTGGATTACAGCCGTCGAGACGGCGGCTCTTAAGGGGGATAGAATGTAATGATCCTAATTAATTGGATCCAAAGGCCTATAAAGATATCATAAAGCCCACTAATAATGTGGAGCTAGCTATGGTTAAGTCCCATATTAAGAGTGAAAGAATAAAATTGAAGTTTAAATATAGTAGACTCCTAGCTATTTGCAACTTGAGATCACCTCTTTTCAAGAGGGATGGCCACGTGTTCGGCCTGGGTTGCTAGGAAAAGTTAGGTGTCATGCTGCCTTGGAACGAGGTTCATGACAGATAGGTAGCTTGTTTATTATGTTTAGGAGTATAGAATTAACCTTCGTCGCCACAGAACCGATCTGCACTACATAAACTTTGCATTACAATTATTTACCTCACCACATCGGGATGCCTACAGAAACCGAACTACGTCAGTTCACAAAAATTGATATCACATCCATCAATTATATCATGATGATGCTGCTACAAACTTTTATCCGCCGACATCATTACAAGTTGTCGGTGCTAACTTTATCTCTGAGGATTGTTCTATGTCAATCCAAACAACGTTGCCGTAAAGAGCTGAATTCTATTGGTGTATCTCAAGGACCAATTTGCGTTGGTTTAGTAGTATCTCTGGCTAAAATTGAGGACCGAACTGCGTAATGAGAAGTCATCAATATCTTAACTAGTTCTACTACTTTAGATGCGATTTGCATTTATTACTATTTACTTTAAGGGTTGATTTGCTCGATGCAAAACAATTTATAACTGATCTGCATCGTTCATAACTGAAATGTATTAGTTCTGATACTTAGAATCTATCTGTTAGCTACAATATGGACAAGGCTATTTCTGAGGAGATTTAGCGTTATGGATCGGATTCGAGATCGAGCCATATTAAATTACCGAGTCAAATAAGTGTAGTTGTTTTGTGAAAAATTAAGAATTTAAGGACCTTGTTCCAACAAGTAATTAAAACTCGTCGTTAGTTACGCGAATATCACACGACCTCCTATTAAGGAGATTTGTTTTAAATAAATAAATAAACTGCATAAGAATAAATTGATTTGCATCTCATATAATTGTCTTATTTTATGGACATAACCACATACCACAATTAAGATTCAAACTATTAATCAGACCCAACATACAACGTTGATCGGGATCTTTAGTGTAATTTCTTCAATTGCAGATTTTTTAATAATATATGAACGCCTAAATCATCACGACTGTAATCAGGCCGGCAACGGTGAATGCGGCGAATCTGAACACTGTTCATCCATCACTCCCTCTGCTATTGGATCAAAGATTTCCTCCTCTAATTTGCTTCTTCCTCTCTTGTTTATTATTACTATTATTATCTTTTCTAGAGCTTCTTTTAGCTCTCTTGTTTTGAGCTTTTTTTTTTTGAAAAAAAGAAAAGCTTCTTCTTCTAGATCTCTCTCTGGGCTTCTTCCTTTTTTATATTTTTATTTTGAATTTTTTATTTTAGCCTTCAAATGGTTGTCACCGAAACTCACCGTCGGTTCGCCGTATTCTAGCTGTCCCCGAGGTTATCGAGCAACCTGGATGTGAGGGAATCCTCAAAGTCACATGAGAAACCTCGTCCCCGAGGTTTCGACGTGCTCTCTGCCGCCATTGCACGTCCTCAACGGTTTTCCGGAGGTTCCAAATGCAATTGGATGTTGGATGACTTGGTATCATTTTTTTTTTGGAAATTTACATTGACTTTTTCAGCTTTAAGAGGCTTCGATAGAAGCTAATTTGGTCGGTGGTGGAACAACCGTAAAGCTCTGGATGGTAGGGTGATACTTCTGCGTCTATGGCTTCCCTTCTCTCTCCTTCATATTTTTTTTTTCTTCCAAAGCTTCCTAGAACTTCTCTATAGCACTCATTTCTTAAGCCTCTTATTTTTTTTAACCTTCCCCTTTTTGTGCGGTTGCAATAGGTATTTGTGGGATGGGTTAAGGTTTCTTTTTGCCTTCCCTTTTGTGGGTGGGGAAGCCCTCTTAGGGTTCTCTTTTGCCCCCCCACCCTTTTTTGCATCTTTTTAGCAGCCGTCCCTTAACTTCTTAATAACTTCATATTCCACTTTCTAGAATATCCTCCGATTTTAACTGTATGAAAATTCATCCATTTCTTTTAGGACTTTGAATGCTTCAAAATCTTCGCGGCTTTTAGGTTTTTGACTACAGTCATTTTTTGAGCTCAAAGTTGATGAAATTTTGAACCCAACAAACAGTCCCCTATTAAACTTGCGTGCGACTTTTATTTTCTTTTGCGTATGTTTAATCGGATCTTTATTTCCAAATAGATTTATGATATGTATTCAAGAAGTTTAAGCAAAACTAATCTCTAGGATTTCAAGGTCCAAAAGACATCTAGGAGAATCTAATTTTAGATTTTAAGGAGATCTATAGGAGCTAAATATGCAAATTGTGTCTATATATACACGTCATTTATATATACACGTCATTAAAGCTTATTTTCTATAACTTTCATATCCATCATAGCTTTTGGCAAAACTAGATTTTGCTACCATGTCCTCTTAATGTGGTGATCGTGATTATAGAAATAGCAACAATGGGCAAAAAGATATCCCTCGCCACGAATCGCTGTAAGAATTATGTCGAAGATCGAGTTTCATCACCCCCAACTACAATTTGGTGAAGAGCTGCGTAGAGACTACGGCTTTAACTATCTTCATCTACGCAAACGGCAATTGTTTTACTCACACTATTTCCCACAATACATTATTTTAGTAGGCACTAACGTTGGTGAGGTTGCCTCTTTTTCACCACTAGGTATGAGGATATTAAGTAGTCAAGTATGTCTATGGAAAACTATAATGGCGACAAACTTTAAAGGTACTTTCGGCTCTATCACATCGAGTGGGCATATGATTCTAAATTTGAAACAGAAACTTTGAATGAAAAGACACATACTGCTTTATTTCAAACAAAACCTTTGCAAGCTGGAATTTATGGTGCTGTTCGTTGTTGCCTTTTTCAATATAAATTCCCTCATTTATTTATTTATTTTTTGAGAATTGGAATGAAAAGACACATATTGCTTTATTAAAAGATGGTGAGATTAGTATATCTCTGTAGTTCTTGAAGCATATTGTGGGATTATCAATTTGGGGATGTATTTTATGATAAATATAATCACAAAGTCCTCGATGAAAACTGCAATATTTATATTATTGTTATTTTCAATTACTTCGAGAAACCATTGCACGTCGTGGTATTTTGCTCATAGTTGGATCAATGAATAGTTTTCCTTGAGCTTCGTTGTGTATCTGAAAATAAAATACAAGTAAAAGAGAGCAAGCGCTTGTAAGAAACAAGATTAATCACATGTTCAAAGTTTTAATAAATGATTGGAAAATTTATTACTCTTTGGAAAAGTCGTCATCTTGTGATTAGAATAAGCCTATTACGCTTTCATGCAAATCAAAATATCTCGGCGCTAAAAGAAGAAAAAGAAAGCAACTTATAGAACATACAAAGAAAAATAAAGTTTACTAAGGAAAGAATCTACTACAGACCGCTTACCTATCAATAATGGACTTTTTAGATTTCTTGGAAGAAGACAATCTTATCAGTAGTACCATGACGACGCTTGTGCGTCGTCTTCGGTAAAAATAGAGAAATCTCCATGCTCAAATACGAGTCGGTGCTGTTATGATACCACATTGTATAACCCTCAAAAGTGAGTCCAACACGCTGGTCAAACCAAGAGACAAGCATCTCATTTTTTGGATTGGATTTGGAGACAATACAAGATTCAGTCTATCGGGTACATGTTAATCATACCAGAATTGTCGAGCAAAATGCGAAAGGTAGTAGACCGAATTCGAAAGATGATCATCTCCTCGCCGATAGGGCAAAAGGCCGGCACATATGCTCACTAGGAACTTAATTGATCCATTGTTAACATAGAGGATGACATCAAATTGCTTTCAAGATGGGCAACAAGATAATCAGAGGAGGAATAGCAAAAACCGCGACCAATAGGCCTCCAATTGACACTTGACTTCCAGCCATCTTGAATTCTACGAAATAACATGCGAGCCCGATGTGGTGAATGATCTTTCGTTTCGAGATTAGCAGTCATCACCATCAATGGGAGCTTCTCATATTCCTCAGAACGTGTAAAAGTCGATGGAAAATAGAAAGCCAACCATTTGGATAAAATAATGAACCGGAAAACAAGTATTGGATGTATTCGGCTTAGAACTCCTAGATATAGCATCAAAAGCCTGATTTAAGGAAGCAACCAATGGGACCACCAGCTGAAACTCTAGTACCTTTCGCCATCTCATATGCTATTGAGAACATTGCTGGACGAGTGTCTCTCCCTTCATCCAATGGAAGAACAAAAATGCTCAGCCAAAATGTATGAAAAGAAGCAAGATATATTGTCGTTTCAACTCTTTGAAGGTTGCGTTGATACCAATACTTCTGGAATTTGTGTCTATACCTTATTTTACTCAAATGATCTCTCTCAGTCGGTGGATCTCTAATGTCCAAGTTTTGTAAGGATAAAACCATGCATTGATCTAGCAACGAGCAGAAATACCACCACGTGCACTGGTTTCTCCAAATAATTGAAAATAACAATATATAAAGATTGCAGCTCCATTGATGGCCTGGGATTATGTCCATCATAAAATATATCTCCATATTGGTAATCTCATAATATACTTCAAGTCCTACAGAGATATACTAATCTCACAATCTTTTAATAAAGCAGTATGTGTCTTTTCATTCCAATTCTCAAAAAAAAAAAAACTTTAGAAACTAAATAAGACAATTTATATTGAAAATGGCAACAATGAGTAGCCAAGAAATTCCTGCTTTCAAAAGTTGTATTTGAATTTCAAATATAATCACATGTGTCCACTCACTATGATGAAGCTGAAAGTGATGCATAGCTACAAAGTTTGTCGTCGCTACAGTCTGCCAATGGAGCTGCTTGATCACTTAATATCTTCTTTCCTAGCGTGAAAAAGAGGCAACATCACCAAAATTAGTGTCTATAGGTGCTAAAAATAATGTATCGTTGGAAATGGTGCGAGTAAATCAATTGCCGTTTGCATAGCCGAAGATAGTTGGAGCCGTAGTCTCTGCACAACTCTCCACCAAATAAATACCTTCTTGCAGCAATTCGTGGCGAGGTATATCTTCTTGCCCATTGTTGCGATTTCTATTATCACGATCACTGTATTAAGAGGATATGGTAACAAAATCTACTTATGTAAAAAGCTAGAAGTGATAGATATGGAAGTTATGGAGAACAAGCTTCAATGACGTGTATATATAGACACAATTTGCATATTTAAGTTGTTGGAAAGCCAAGGAGAAGAGGCTCCACATTAAGTTGTTTGGCAACCAAAGAAGAAGAAATAATGAGACCACACCCAAGGGCTAAAGAAATAACTCCATCAGTATCATGATCATCTGATCACTTCTAGTCACAATCGTAATATTATCATTATCATTCTATCAGACGTAGTGGAACATCCTAGAATCGTTATTAGAAAGGACTTCCATTCATACAAAAAGGACATATACATTGTTCCATAGTACGCTGTTGTGATTTTAACTAAAATCATTTGTATGTCATCGATGATGTGGCAAAACCTGATTGGGTTGACTGTGCAAAATGATCGGATCTGAGAGACTACATAAATCATCTACATAACTGATAATATCAAAAGATGGACTAAGCTTTTTTCTCTGTTGTTCTAGCCCTTTTGGCGAGTTGTTAGTGGTGGAAATAGAGGCAAAGGTGTTGTTGGTAAGAGCCTTAACTTTTGAAAACATACTATTGATGTTATTATACTTGTGTTAGTTGCACTTATGCAGTAAGGTATTTATCTAAATCACCACATGTTAATTTGTTCTGCAGGAGTCTTAGAAGCAAATTTCATCAAACCAACACATAACAAGCAAGATTTTGAAAAATCAAATCTCTATCATAAGCTTGAACTTCGCTTACGTGAAATGACTATTGAGTACTGGTATGCTCCAAACTCTTGAAGTGAAGGAATTCACTTGTGAATTGTCCATTGGGTACGATATTGAATGCTTATCTGAATTTATATTCTTGCTTATTTGGTCACATTTTCCAGCACGAGTTGCATAAAGTTTTTTAAAAAATGATATAGTGAAGTTACAAGAAAGAGCCAGCGCTGGCAATAATGTTTGATACTTTCTCACAATTCCTTTATTTTGCATATTGTTATGTGCATACAAGTCATTCTGGAACTGGATAAGGAAGCTTTTCATTTGGCATTCAATTTACCTTTGGCAGGAACTACCATTTTCACTTGCTTGATCACCCACCCACTCCTGGTTGCTTTCATCCATCTTCAGAATTTGGCTATGCTGATGAGTTGCCTCGTGCTGAAAGGGATGATGGTTCAGACTCTGAGTCGTTGATATTAGACCAAGTTGTTTTAAGTTCGACTTGTCAGCTGCTTAGTACTGTAGTAGAACAAAGTGAACTTAATAATGTCTCCTCTGGCAATCTTTTGAATGACAGCCCGTTATTAACTACACTGAGTGTTCCACAACGGTCAATGCAGCCTGTGAGCTATAACTCATATCCGCAAACAGGTAGATATGGATTGATCCTACTGAGATGATATGAAATACGGTTTTCTGAGTTTTGCATTTTGCTGCATGCAGAATGCGGACCAGTAAAGAGGAGACAAATGAGCAGTTTTGAAAAAGTGATTTTGAAGAGACGGGCTGCAGAGGGTGGAGCTGCTGCCAAGCTGAGTTACAGAGCTGAAATGCAGGTTGGAGAATGCTGTTTTCTTTGAACTTTATATTTAGATGCCAATGCCATCACAAGTTTATTTCTTTATTATTATCAGCATCTGCTTCGATGAAATTTCAACTGTTTTTTACTCCAGGTTTCTAGGTTTTTTTTTTTAAAGTATATCCTTTGATACTTTTTCAGTTGGTTATGGTTTGATATCCATGGTCATGGTTGTAGGTTGTGTTACTGATCCCACCTGGGAGTGATGTTTGTGGCTAGTGGTTATGGTGCATGATTCTATTGGGGTTACTGTAATAATAGAGTTGAAAGCACAGGATCCATTTATGAAATTAACTTTGAAAAATGTGGAAACTTGGAATTTGAAAATGTTACTCATGGTTTATCATTTGAAAACCAAATATGCAAGAAATTTCTTGCAATAAGTGCAGTTCGGCTCATGCTAAACTGTGTAAAGCCAGATGGATAAAGGTATATGTTGAGACATCTAGTATGCCTAAGTCCATTAAGCCCCAAGTTTACAAAATAATTCTCTATGTAATAGCTTAGTATCCAATTAAGTAAACCGGTCTTTCATTCTGAATATGGTACAAGAGGCACCCAAACCCTAACCATAGCCACTATCCTCAACCATGTCGGCGCCATTGCCACTGTCCGGTTGCCTACTCGGTGGCTCCTGCTCGAGTCTCTATCTCTTGCTGCTCCCTCTCTCTCTCTCTCTCGTCTGATCGTTCCGCTGCCCGTGCATCACTTCCGTCCACGCCACCGCGCCTTCATCGCTCCCTCGCTCCGTTGCGATCTTAACTCCTCTGCGTGCCGTTCTTTTATATCTCGTCCATCTCGTATCGTCCTAGCCACGCGCTGCTGTCCATCACGCGCCGTCCCGGCCGCGCCGCACCACCTCAGATCTTGACCGTTTCTTTTCGCGGCTGTTTCTCTGTCTCGTGCTTCGCCTCACCATTTCTCTTCGGCCATGCCGTCCTAATCGTCGCTGCTCTAGGTCTATCTCGTTTGTCGCTGATCCAGCCACCGCCGTGGCTGTCGCCATCGTCTCTTTGAGCTCCAGTGCGTGTTGTCTGTCTCCGACTGCCGGCGTTTCGCCTCCTCTCCGGCCACCGTTGCTGTCTTCCTCTCCGTCCGCTGTTGTTGTTGTCCTCGTCGATTGCCCACGTTGTTGTCCCTGCCATTTGTTGCAACTTCTTCAGCATGTGTGTTGTTGATGAAATGCACAGAGAAATCTTAGCTGTCCTATCTCTCTGTCTCACTCTCTACGATCTTGCCGTTCGTTGTCAACGTCGTCGTCCTCGAGTTAAAATCTTGGTACCTAGTCACCATCTCTTCTTAGTATAGATTAGGGCCTGTTTATGCAACGTCGTCATTTTTGTCAACATAAATGTGAAGCCGATCTTTTAGCTTAAGGGGGAGTATCATGGAAGACTCACTATCAAGCTGCAGTCATGGTACAAAGTTATCGTCTTCCCCGCACAGATTAGGATCCGTTGTATCTGATGTCATCTATTGCCAGCACAAGTCTGGATGCCAATTCTTCAGTTTGAGTGAATCAAGTCAGTCAATTGAGCGTCGTCAAAAGAAGCAGGTCATCAAGATGATGAGTGTCAGAAATATTTTGATTGTTTTTGTAGTATTTTAGTTTGTCGCACATGCTTTGTCTAATATTTTGTATGTCCAAACTTAAAGTTTAGACACCTTAAGTTTAAGGGGGAGTGTTGAGAAGTAAGAATAGTCTCACATCTAGTGTTAAGTCCACTAGGAGTTCTAAGTCTATAAAAGAGTCATAGCTTAGTATTCAATTAAGTAAACCAGTCTTTCATTCTTAACAGTATATAACTAACCTTGAAAGTTACTTAAATGTTAGTTAGGCAGATCTTTAGCACTGCTTATTGGAAGAATAAAGGTATTTGAACATTAGGTTTTGGAGGGCTGTTTGAACTGCTATTCTAAGCAGAGATCATGGTGCCAACAAAAACAAATTTGAAGTAGAACCGTAATGGAGTGGGTGGCGTGTCAAGAAACCTACTGCTAAACAGACCTTTGGTGCATATGGGCGTCAAGTCCCGGACTCGTCACAAATCGCATGTCCGCCAGTCACTCTGCTCTCTGCCTAAGCACAATAACTGAACATGTATTGAAGTGTATACTGTTTATGTAACTAGAGAAACGGTGCTAGCTTTTGTTGTCTTACCCTGCAGGCCAATGTTGATGGGTATAGGACTGCGTTTGAGCTCACTGTCATTGAAACAAACAAAAAGCTACGAGCAGAGTAAGTATTTCATGCGTCTCCTTCGATAGTGTGTTTCTTTAATCTGTATATAGTTTTATGTTATTTATATCCTTTATGTGGTTTTATGTTCATTATTTTAAGCTAGTAGTTCCTGCTCACTTCTTTTGCCTACTGACATAGAAGTACACACATTTAGATCCAGTTTTCTTAGCCGCAGTTAGAATTTGTGCTTTAGATGAATGAACATGCTGGAGGCACCCCTCCGGGCTCCCATTTAAAGTTGGAATGGTTTAAACGAATTCCCTTGTGGTCCCTGAATATGCTCTAGTTTTTTATTCAGTTTATCAGTGAGGTCTAACAAAATTTTCAAACCAGGTGCATGCAATATGAAAGGATAGAGTCTCAACTTCTCCTAAAGGTAATTATTTTTAGCCCAACCCGAGGAAGTATTTTTCATGTTCCTTCTGCTAAGTAGAATGTTAAGATTGAAATTGAATGCACAACTAGTTATCAACATATCTTGCTAAATCTGTCGCATGTGACCATGATCTGTGTTTCTACCGTTAACAAAGTAAATATTATCAAAGGAAAAACTCTAGTCAAATTGGGTGAGCACGTGCTTTGCTTATTTACTGAAAAACTGAAATTTCCAGGTAAAACAGCTTAGTGAAGAGCTTCAACATGCTCAACAGAATCACAGGCACTTGTCAACTCAACTGCAAGCAGTGGATGAGTTGAAGTTGGGAAAGTAAGTTATTTGGCGTGACGCATTTCTTTCGTATTTTGTAAATGACCTCCATTGATACCGGAATGTACAGGATGCATTATAGGATGTAGAGTATGCAAGTAAGGGACATTGAACTTTTACTAATATTGAAAAAGTTGATCTTTTTTGTAGGAATATAGTAGGGGCAATGAAATTAGGAAGTATTAGCCATTCTTTTTGTATGTAGTAAAATGTTTCTATGTGGTGACGTGTTGGGTATTGGGCTCCCTTCCTATGTGGAGAAAGGCCCAAATTAAGAAGCCACTTATTCATAAGGGATATATAAAGTAAAGTTTTCAGTTTAGGGTTTAATGAGAGCAGCCGAAATTGAGAGAGGAGAGAGGAAGAAAGTATTCTCGGTTTTCTACTGCGCAGCGTCTGTAAATTCTCTACTGCGGATTCGTTCACCGTTGGATCGGGCTGAGATTTTGCCAGAAGGTTCCAGACATCCGGTTCTTCATTCTGAACGGTTGGATCGGTGATTCGAGGTCTGAGTTGGGAGATATTCTGTTCGGACTGCAGCTGTAATCTTGAGGTTTTTCATCTCTCGTTGTTCTCTACTTGTAAGCTTTATTGCTTTGTGGCTGGTTGGAGGTTTGCACTTGTTTGTGCACTTGATTGAGACTTTCTTGTACCCTTATTTGATATAGTGGAGCCATTTTCTTTGGTCTGGACGACCCGTGGTTTTTACCCTTGCTTTGAGGGGTTTTCCACGTTAAAAATTCGTGTCTCTTGTGTTATTGTGGTTGTGGTATATTTGTTGTTGCTCCTCAAAGATTCCGACAAGTTTGGGGGATTTATTTTTGCTGCGTTATTGCGTTGTTGTTTTCCCCATCAGAGTGGTATCAGAGCCTAGGTTTAAGGCTATTTGACTTGTTTGAATGATGGAGGCAAATACAAAGATGATTTCTTTGAGCGGGACTAATTATCACCTGTGGAAAGGCAAGATGAAAGATTTGTTGTTTGTGAAGAAAATGCATCTTCCTGTCTTTTTGCTACCACGAAGCCGGAGTCTATGTCTGATGAAGATTGGGATTTTGAACATCAGCAGGTATGTGGATTTATTCGGCAATTTGTAGAAGACAATGTTTACAATCACATTGCAAATGAGATACATGCAAGAACTTTGTGGGAGAAGATTGAATCCTTGTATGCATCTAAGTCAGGAAATAATAAACTATATTTGTTGAATTGTCTGATGAATTTGAGGTACAAGGAGAGTTCTACCATTTCAGATCATTTGAATGAATTTCAAGGGCTCCTAGATCAACTATCAGGAATGGGTATCAAGTTTGATGATGAAGTATTGGGATTATGGCTACTGAACACTCTACCTGAGTCTTGGGAAACATTTCGGGTTTCTATTACGAACTCAGCCCCTAGTGGTGTTGTTTCTTTGCAAATGGCAAAGAGTGGTGCTCTTAATGAAGAGATGAGAAGGAAGGCACAGAGTTCTTCATCTCAGTCAGAGGTGTTTATCACTGAAAATAGGGGGAAGTCAGAAAAAGAAGCTAATGTTGGAAGAGAGAAAAGCAGAAGTAAGTCCAGATCCAGATACAAGAATGTTGAGTGTCATTATTGTCACAAAACTGGGCACATTAAGAAGAATTGTTTTCAGTGGAAGAAGAGAACAAGGCCAAGAAGGGTAAGCAGAGGGTGAAGGATCAAGATGATGATAATGATCGTGTTACTACTGCTACAGGTGAATGATCTTCTCATTCTTCGTGATTATGATTCAGTTGATTGTGATTCAGTTAATCTTGTATCAGATGAGAGTATGTGGGTAATAGACAGTGGAGCTACATTGCATGTTACACCAGTGAAGGAATTCTTCACTTCTTACACATCTGGTGACTTTGGAGTGCTGAAGATGGGTAATGATGGTGTGTCTAAGGTGATCGGTGTTGGTGATGTTTGTTTGCAAACCAACATGGGAATCAAGTTACTGCTCAGAGGAGTTAAACATGCCCCAGATCTTCGCTTTAATTTGATCTCTGTTGAGAAGCTTGATGATAGTGGTTATGATAACCATTTTGGTTCTGGAAAGTGGAAGCTATCTAAAGGTAACTTGGTTGTGGCAAGAGGGAAGAAAATGTCTAAACTGTATTGGACAAAAGCTTTGGTTGTCAGAGACAGTGTGAATGCTGTGGATATGGAGGCATCAAATTTGTGGCACCGAAGGCTTAGTCATATCAGTGAAAAGGGGCTGAAATGTCTAGTTAAAAAGGATGTACTTCCAGGATTGAAAGGTGCAGAGTTGGAGAAGTGTTCTCACTGCATGACTGGCAAACAGACTAGAGTATCCTTCAAGAAGCATCCTCCCTCAAGGAAGTCAGAACTACTAGAATTGGTGCATTCTGACATTTGCGGCCCGTTGAAGGTAAAATCTTTTAGTGGTGCATATTATTTTGTTACCTTTATTGATGATTGTTCCAGGAAACTATGGGTCTATGCATTGCAAAGAAAGGACCAAGTACTGGAGAAGTTCAAACAATTTCAGGCTTTGGTCGAAAGGCAGTCAGTCAAGAAGCTGAAATGCATTCGTACTGACAATGGTGGTGAGTATTGTGGACCCTTTGATGTATACTGCAAGCAACAGGGCATCAGACATGAAAAGACTCCTCCAAAGACTCCTCAGCTGAATGGTTTAGCAGAGAGGATGAACAGGACATTGATTGAAAGAGTCAGGTGTATGCTTTCTGAAGGAAAATTGCCTAAGCATTTCTGGGGTGAGGCATTGTACACTGCGGTGCATGTTATCAATCTTAGTCCTACAGTTGCTCTAAATGGTGAGGTACCAGACAAAATTTGGTTTGGTAAGAATGTCAGTTGTGCATCTGCGTGTCTTTGGTTGCAAGGCATTTGTGCATGTTCCTAAGGATGAGAGATCCAAGTTGGATGCGAAGACAAGGCAGTGCATCTTTATTGGTTATGGTCAAGATGAATTTGGTTACAGGTTGTATGATCCTGTTGAGAAGAAGCTTGTTAGAAGCCGTGATGTACAGTTCATGGAAGATCAAACCATTGAAGACATTGATAAGGTGGAGAAAACTACACCCGAAAAAGATAATAATCTGACTGATGTTGATCCAGTGCGATTGCCTATTCACAATCTGGATAATGCTGAAAATGGTGTTCAATATTATGAACAACATAATGATGTTGATGATCAGCAGCTTGGAGATGGGTTAGATGTTCCAATTGATGATGTTGAAGAGGAACATGAGATGACACATGATGAGAATCTTGGTGATGCACATGAACCACCTCAAGTCCAACTCAGGAGGTCTAATAGGCAAAGACAACCGTGTACAAGGTATTCTTCTGATGAGTATGTGACATTGACTGATGAGGGAGAACCTGAGTGTTTTGAAGAGGCTATGGAAAATGAAGAAAAGCAACAGTGGCTGGATGCAATGCAGGATGAGATGAAATCCTTGCATGATAATCACACTTATGACTTGGTGAAGTTGCCTAAAGGCAAAAAGGCCTTAGAAAACAGGTGGATCTTTAGGGTGAAACATGAAAGCAATTCTACATCTCCGAGGTACAAAGCCAGATTAGTGGTGAAAGGTTTCAGACAGAGAAAGGGTGTTGATTTTAATGAGATTTTCTCGCCTGTGGTGAAGATGTCATCCATCAGAATTGTTTTGAGTTTAGCTGCTACTCTTGATTTGGAGGTAGAGCAAATGGATGTGAAGACTGCTTTCCTTCATGGTGATTTGGAGGAAGAGATTTACATGAAACAACCTGAGGGCTTTCAGGTTAAAGGCAAAGAGGACTATGTGTGTAGGCTAAGAAAGAGCCTATATGGTTTGAAGCAAGCTCCGAGGCAGTGGTACAAGAAGTTTGAGTCTGTTATGTGTGAGCAAGGCTACAAGAAGACTACTTCTGACCATTGTGTTTTTGTTAAAAGGTTTTATGATGATGACTTCATTATCCTATTATTGTATGTTGATGACATGCTTATTGTTGGAAAAAGTGTTTCCAGGATTGACAGGTTGAAGAAGCAATTGGGAGAGTCTTTTGCCATGAATGACATGGGAGCTGCTAAGCAAATTCTTGGTATAAGAATCATGCGTGATAGAAAAGAAAGGAAGCTTTGGCTATCACAGGAGCACTATATCAAAAGGGTACTGCAAAGATTCCAGATGGAAAATGCTAAGGCGGTAAGCACTTCTCTTGCAAGTCATTTTAAATTAAGTGCTAAACAAAGTCCTTCAAATGAAACTGAGAAATTAGATATGGAACGGGTTCCTTATGCATCTGCTGTGGGTAGTTTGATGTATGCAATGGTGTGCACGAGACCAGATATAGCATATGCTGTTGGTACAGTCAGTAGATTTATATCATGTCCAGGTAGAGAGCATTGGAATGCTGTGAAATGGATTTTGAGGTATCTTCATGGTACTGTTTGTATGAGACTGTGTTTTGGAGGTGATAAGCCTACCTTAGTGGGGTACTCAGATTCAGATTTAGCTGGAGACATTGATTCTAGAAAGTCCACTTCAGGCTATTTGATTAAGTTTGCAGGGGGAGCTGTGGCTTGGCAATCTAGGTTGCAGAGGTGTGTGGCATTGTCTACTACAGAGGCAGAGTTCATTGCTGTTACCGAAGCATGCAAAGAGTTGCTATGGGTGAAGAAATTCTTGCAGGAGCTTGGTTTTACTCAGGACAAATATCTGCTATTTTGTGACAGTCAAAGTGCTATCCATCTTGGTAAGAATCCAACTTTTCATTCAAGGTCCAAACATATTGATGTAAGGTATCATTGGATACGTGATGTTTTGGATGCTAAGTTGTTGGATTTGGTAAAAGTTCATACTGATGATAATGGTGCTGATATGATGACTAAAGCACTACCAGGAGGAAAGTTTGAAACTTGCTGTGAGATCGCTGGTTTGGCGATCATCTCCACATAGTTGTGAGGGGGAGATATGTTGGGTATTGGGCTCCCTTCCTATGTGGAGAAAGGCCCAAATTAAGAAGCCACTTATTCATAAGGGATATATAAAGTAAAGTTTTCAGTTTAGGGTTTAATGAGAGCAGCCGAAATTGAGAGAGAAGAGGAGAGAAAGTATTCTCGGTTTTCTACTGCGCAGCGTCTGTAAATTCTCTACTGCGGATTCGTTCACCGTTGGATCGGGCTGAGATTTTGCCAGAAGGTTCCAGACATCCGGTTCTTCATTCTGAACGGTTGGATCGGTGATTCGAGGTCTGAGTTGGGAGATATTCTGTTCGGACTGCAGCTGTAATCTTGAGGTTTTTCAATCTCTCGTTGTTCTCTACTTGTAAGCTTTATTGCTTTGTGGCTGGTTGGAGGTTTGCACTTGTTTGTGCACTTGATTGAGACTTTCTTGTACCCTTATTTGATATAGTGGAGCCATTTTCTTTGGTCTGGACGACCCGTGATTTTTACCCTTGCTTTGAGGGGTTTTCCACGTTAAAATTCGTGTCTCTTGTGTTATTGTGGTTGTGGTATATTTGTTGTTGCTCCTCAAAGATTCCGACAAGTTTGGGGGATTTATTTTTGCTGCGTTATTGCGTTGTTGTTTTCCCCATCATGACGTTCCTATCAATTTTCTTTTACCTAGAAATTTAGGAGTCGGTGCCTTAATAAAGTTAGGAGATATGCCTGGAGCAAACATTTCAACCAAAGAAACGAGGAAACTTGAAACGAATTATGAGATGCGCGCAGTTTAATTTGAACTGTGTTCTTACCTTTCGACTTTTATGTAGAAGTTTCGTAATCTAGAAAAAAATTAGATGTTCAAAGAATTTCTTAATATCTATGATGCAATCACGGATTTTGCATTTCTGATGGAGTAAAAAGATTTAGAGAATATTATTTTGATAAATGACATGTGTCAATTTTTTATAATAATAAAAAAAGATTTAATATGTAAAAAGCTAATAAGAAATAAAGTATATATATTATTTATCAAAGTAATAAAATAGAGGATGAGACAGAGATTAGGGTAGAGACTTTGGATACAAATTTTACGAGGCTAGTGAGACTGATGATTGATGTATCAGAGAGATACTAGCTAGTAACCTAGAATTTACCTTGGTAAGCTTTTCTCCGTTGCTTCCATTTAACGTTATAACAGTTTTGATTCCTTACAAATGGTCTTTAACACGTATAAACTAGTTTTCTAGCTTTACACCCATACGATGCATGGATATATATCATAAATATAAATAATTATAATTATAATTATAATTTTTTAAATTATAGATAAATTAATAATCATGCAATTAAAATATTATATTTATATGTTATGATAGTAAAAATAAATGTCACATGACATATATAAATATTATTTGAGATGTATTATGAAATGGTGGTGATATTAAATCACATACATATTATACACACACACACACACACACACACACACATATATATATATATATATATATATATATATATATATATAAATTAAAAAGAAATCATAACTTTTCTCGGAAGAATTTTGACGTTTTACTAGTTGTATAAAATTTAAATTAAAAATTGTTGCATTTTGTTATGTTCACAGCTTTCAAGCTCCAAATGTTTAGATATGGCCTTAAGTACGACTTCTTTAGGTAGATAGAAGCGGTTGTAGGTGGTTTTAAAGAATCGAAACTCGTTGATTAAACAACAGAGAGCGAGGATCCGACGATTATTGGGTTCGAAGACAGAGGTCGTGATTTGTTCGTGCTCAATTTCGCAATCAAAAACTTTTGGCCCAAATACTTTGTGCCCCGTCAAAACCTTTTTTTTCAGACCGAACAAAAAGTAGACTTTAATGGTCTACCCCTATATATGCCCTCACGATAATACGCATGAAACACCAATACATCCATTTAAAGGCCATAAATGATCATTTACAGAGCTATGAATGCTAGTTATTGTTACTTTGTACATTTAACTGTATTAGATATTTATCTTAAATAACATTAATCATCCGTCAATTAGATATTTTAAATTGTGTAATTTGTGAGATATATAATTTTAGAGTAATACTGGGCGCATAAATAGATTCAACAAAAAATTAACTAATTCTTAAAAGTTAAACAATAAATAAATAAAATTTTAGAGAATTTTTAAAAAAAAATTTAAACATAAAAATTATAAATTTTAATAAGATAAATAACTTTTATGTTGAAATTTATCTCGAAATAAGTGTTTTAGAGCTCTTAAGTTTAATGGATTTTGGAGCTCTCAAATTCTTTTTTTTTTTAATATGTAGATTGGTAGATTTTTTGGTGAATAAGTTGGGATACAAATATTATTCGCAATGTTACTAAGGGATGTTATGGATCGGCAACTGCTAAATTTAATTGATGCCATTAGAAAGTTATATTGATTTTGGTGTAGAAATAAAGACAGATGATTATATTATTTCCACTTTGCAGTGATAATTATATTTTCCCACCAAATAATTTCATTCTTCAATAGCATGCAATAGCAATATCAATAATAATAACACTACACCTCCCTCAGAAGTTATATAGGACTCCCAAGCAGCTACGCACCATATCAAAGAGCTGTATGTTGGCCGGATGCATCGGCGACTCGTCGCAGTTAACAGCGTACTCGTCGATGATCTCCTGAATTTTGTTACTGCCGTCGATGAAGTTCCTCACCGCCTTCCCCAGCTTATTCCCCTTCAAATCCATCAATCCATGCTGCAGTGACGTCGATAACTCCCCGTACATCTCGCCGCACGACTTCAACGATCCAACGAACCCCGCGTTGCCGAACCTTCGCATTTGCGACAGCTTCTTCGCTACCGCCGTCGACTGGTTTGCTTTCTTCTCCGACATCTGTACCAGCGACTCCATAAGTTTCAACGGCGTCGGAGATTTCAGTCTGTTTGCCACTTGGTCGCAGAGAGTTGCACCTAGGAATAACAAAACGATGATATTTAGTAAAACTGCATGCAAATATTCCAGTCTTTTATACAAATTTAACTATATTACACCATACTATGTATTAAAGCTAGCCATTTACATGTGAATAATGCCATTTTTCATCACCCCACTGTGTTGGATGGAGATTATAAGGCAACTCAGGAATCTCAGGTATAGTAGATAAGAAATTTGGCGATTTGAGAAGAGTATTGCGAAATGACTCAAAATAGTCAAAGTCCGTGGCATGGTATGTAGGATGTTTTATTTTTCACAGATGCCTGGGTATGTTTTGGTCGAATAATTTGGTTTGACAAATGGTTTTGAACCAAACCGTAGTCCTAGAGCCTGACTCAAAATTTCACCAAAAAAAAATTAGAGTTCACTTCAAATTTTTGAATATATCAATGATTCCGCCTTATGAAGTTAAAGGATTTACGGTTAATTCGAAACCCACAAACTCCTTTCTCTATAAATGCGAAAAAAAAATGTATATCTTTCCTGTACCTAAAAGATAGAACAAGTATGTCGAATCTGCCTATATTGAACGACTAGTTTTTTCGATTGATTAAAAATAAGCCAATACCACCTATAAACTTACTTGATTTGATAATGTTGATAATTCTAACATAATTTTTTCATGATAATCGCAAAAAGAAAAAAAACTATGCAAATTCCCAACGTTAATTTAAAATAAAAATAGCTGTGAAATTAAGCATCGCGGAGTCCGCATTACACATTACCTTGGAACTTGCATAGCGGGTTGTGAGGAGCGGTGGCATTGGCGATCGGAGTTGCGGACGTCATTAGACGTCGCTGGGGAATCGAGCAAACGACGGGAACTCCGACGCTGATAGCTCCATCGACGCGGGCGCGGAGAGAAGGGACGAGGGCGGCGGCGGGGTATATGAGAACGACGGCGGCGGCAGCAATAAGATAGGCCGCGATGGCGAGCCGGCGGGAAGCCATTTTGGGAGCGACCCTCAGAAGTTTGGAGGAGAGGGAAGATGAATTGGGGGAAGAGAACGAGGGCGGCGGAGAAAGTTTATATGCAGCGACCAACGGGTGGCTCACAATTGTTTGATATGCATGGGCATGCAGTTATGGGAAGCCCTTGGTTGTGGGCTGGCCGTTCCTTTGCTGTCTTTTGCTATACTTTCATTTATTTTTGTTGTCAGGGGTTTTGTCAAAAAGTGCATAGTTTTCAGCCAATTAAGTTCATAATAATCCTTTACAAAATTTACAAAATTATTCTATAAAACACGTATATATAAATAATTTTTTAAACAAATTGATTTAGAAAAAAGTAAATGTTGTCATACTCTATAATTTTTTTTTTATATTTAGTATTTTTTTCCAAAATTATTTCTAAATAGGTCTGTTAAGCCTTCAAAAATTTTTTATCCAGTAAAAACTTGGGAGCCATAAGAGGTATTGTTTGAAAAAAAAAATAATCAATATCCATTGCCTCAGAAAGCACCCGTGCTGGTTCCATTTCTGCATGCCATTTGATTTTTGATTTCTTGTTTCTTTGTGTGTATTTACTTCTATTTTAAGTTAGGGCACCTTGCTTTTTACCAAGTATTTTCTATTTTGCTACTACTGCTTTGTTTTATTTTAGAGCCAATCATTTTTTTTTTCTTACTTCCAAATAATGCAAGATGAATAAATATGTACAAAGTTTTAGTCTGCAGCCAAGTTGGCTCTCCAAATCATTGATGATATATAGTTTCCTTTTTTTTTTATAATTTCATGATTTTTTATCATAAGTTGAAAATTTGAAGTAGCCCACATTTGATCGAGGCTAGGTGTATCAGCATTCAGAAAAAGTAGAAAAATAACCTAAATCTAAAAAGAAAAAAAAAAAAAAATGAGATCACCATGTCTGTGTGTAACTTTGTGTAAGAACTATATCTGCTCCATGAGTCTTAAGCCAACATTCCACTGTTCTGCACCAGTGTGCCAAAATTTTTGTCAGAGATAATATGAATATCATTGGATTACACTCAGCTAAGTTTCATCTTAATTTTTTTTTTAAAAAAGAAACAAGTTAAAATACTATGGAAATAAGGATATTTACGTCGATTTTTTTTAGCATTGCCATTGTAACCCGTTATTTGGCTTAACTAGTTTTGCACATGTGCGATGCATGGATGTTTATATATATATATATATTATAATATTTAATAAATTTAATTTTTTATAATTTTATATAAATTGATAGTTATTTTTCTTAACATACTATTCGTTATATGTTATTAAAGTAAGAAAAAATACTACATGCCATATTATAAAAATTGTTTGATGAGTGGCGTGAATAGTGGTGATATCCATATATGATCATTTTTTTTATATATAAATAAAATTTTAATATAAAAATAAATATTACATAATACTTAATATAATTATTTAATATTAATATTTATATATCTATTTATATTAATTTTAGAAATTATTATTTTTATTAAGTATTAATATTAGGCTTTTATCTTGGTGAATCGAGACTATTTTCACAGCCCGTTTGGTAAACTTTTGTACTTGTTTGTTCGATTATATTCATCCTTTGTATGTGTGATTTTGTTCAAGAATTTTGTCGATCACTACAAGAAAAACGGTATTTAGAGGCCAACCAATTCGGCCTTTAAAGATTATCTTTTGGCCTCTAAAATATTAGAGGTAAAAAAAGTTGGCCTCGAGGTTGGCTTTCTAAAGTTCGCCACTAAAGCTTCGCGAGGCCTACATAATTAGTCGGCTTCAGAAAATAAATTTCAGCATCCAATAGTAATAGGGTCAACTTTGATTCTTTTTTTATTTAACCTTTAACTAAATCTGATGTTTGGATAGTGGGAAAAGATTAAGCCCTCCTCAATCTCATTAATAAAACTAATGAATTACAGTATCTTTTTTTTGAAAGAAAAAAAGTTGCCCTAACTTAATCAGAAGTTGAGGAAGCCCAAATCGATTTTCAAACAAACAAGTCCGAAAACTTAAAATCTAATGGACGGGTAAGAAATTAAGTCAAGCTTAACTAGACCTCACAATTATCATGCAAATAATAAAAAAAAAAGAAAAAGAAAATAGATTGTGCTCCGAGCTCCTCCCAAGATTGTCAAGAAATCAACCACTTATATTAGCTTCCCGTAAGACATGAGTTACCAATGCATTCATTGACGCTAAAAGGCTTTTAGCTTGCTGCACATCATAGAAGATATCTAAACCAACTTATCAAAACACTAGAATCAGACTCTACCTCAATGTAGACCAACTAATCCATGGCTTGAACCGAATAATTAAAGCCCGCAATTCAACCTGAGCAACCGGTGCATGGCGGGTCTTATAAGCAAAAGCACCAACAAACTTAGATTCCTGCTTTCTTGTTCTCTTGCTATATTCATTTATTCTCTTGTAAGTTTGCTATCTAAGGCTTTATTCTTGTTGCTATGTCATCTTCAAGGAAATTCTCCTCGAACCTTTGAAGCTTTTTAACCCCCCCATTCTTTTTATAGACTACCTGTTAGTGAGCAGTGAACTCAACTCAGTATTACAACAAGATGGATGGTATTCTCCGGATCGAACTTCTAGGTAAATAATTAGTACAATACTCAGAACAGATTGAATGCCTGTTGGAACACTTGGTTTCACTTTCAGGACGAAGGCTAGGGAATTGCTGGGATGATCTCATGTCATCCATGAACACCTCCCAGGATGCAGTCGGCCTTGTCGGTAATTATCTCCTAAATTGATCTTTTAATTCTCGAATGCGAACAATAATGTTCTCCATAATGCTGCTATTGCTAACAATTCTACATTCAGTGAGTTTCAAGCTGTAATTTATAAATTGTCACATCATGCTATCTAAAATAATCTTTTCTTAGACTCATAGACAATTATCAATTTGCATGTGTGTAGTGCTAATTACATGCATTATCATTCTTCTGCTCTCTTCTTTTCATGAAGTGGCTCATATATATAATATAATAAGAAATGGATGAGAATTACTTTCATTCAACATAATCTTGCCCGCATCGCTGACAGCGCGACAACTATAATTCGATGTTTTTTAAAAATTTATTTTTTCATGAGCATCCGCACCCAAACAAGAGGTGATACTAATCTCGTTCGGACAATAAGTGCTTATTTTGGGCTAGAATTCCTGATCTTTTGTAGATGGTCCTCAATTATAAATCCAACTTTACTAACTAACTGAACTAATACTTGTTGATAACTACTTTGAAGCATTGTGATACATTGAATCCAGCAGTACTCTCAACATTACGATTCCTTTCCTGAAACACTGTATCAGCATGGGCTTAATTGAAAACTGAAATATTTGAGGGCTGTCTTAGTATAATATTATGTATGCCAAGAGTTGAACTAAAATTTCCCAATAAAATAATTTCTTCAAAAATTAAAGGATTTATATGTCAGCCCATGCCTCGATAAGTATGTTATAAATAAATTTATTAGTTATGACCTTTTATTTTTTACGTCCCAAAATATCTATTTATAAATAATTTTTTTTTGAAAATAAAAATTTTAGATTACGTCAAGATCTATTTCCATATTCAAAATTTTTCAAAAAAAATAATATAAAAAAGTGTTTTGAAACTTTAAAACCGCAAGTTAGCAAAACACCCACATATAAGTATTTAAAAAAAAATTTAAAAAGTATAGATTCCATCGAAATTTATTTTTCTATATTTAAATCTTCTCAGAAAAATATTTATGGAATAGTCAAATACTCATTGAAGTCTAAGGATTGATATGCAATTTCCCCCAGAGTAGAGGTACAGTGGGCATAGGACCACTTTTTTCTTTAACGTTTTGGTGGATCTCTGGCACGAATTATTGTTGCCTTTATGCCTTCCCACGTTATCTCCTTCTCAAGCCAATTTCCATTTTCAAAATACACAAGATGGTGATGCATCATGAATCTTCACCATCTTCCTTCTTAGTGCCACCTACTTTGAACCCATATTTTCAGCTCCGTAATACACTACTTGTGAACTAATCAACTCCCAAAAGACTTGACGTGATAGTAGACATGCGGTTCATGCATACTTTTGAAAACCTGTCTACATTACCTAAAGGCGAATAATACACCTGTGATGATGGCTGACCTGCATCGTGCGCCAATTTACACGTCGATTTCCACACTTGATGCGCATGATTCATCTAAATTTAACTTACAATGGGGAATGTCATAAGGACTCCCAATTTTGAATGCTTTGCAGTCTATAAAAGAGAATAATAGGCGATTAGGCCTAGTAAAAGCCGCAAAGTTTAGAAACCATGTTGTACATGAAAGTGGGGAATAATGTGGTGATTTAATAAATTAATATTCGGATTAGAATATATTCTTTTGCCTTCGTTGTGTGCGCGGTAGAAATCGTTCTGCTTATCGTCATACACTACAACGAAAAAGACTTTCAATGACCGCCTATATCGGTCGTTGATGGCTAAAAATCGGTCATTGAAACTTTCTGCGACCGCGGTCAACTGTCGGACACAGAAGGTTGGTCACTGATACTATCAATGACCGCTTCTAAAATTCGGTCGTTGAATATACACTATTTAACGACCGTTATAAGCGGTCGCAAAATGACACTTTCAGCGACCGAAAATAATCGGTCGTAAAAACCCCTCTTTTTGTGACCACTTTGTCGGTCATAAAAAGTTCACCTTCAGCGACCGCCTTTAGCGGTCGCTGATGGGTGGTTATTTTAAAAAAAAAAAAAAAAAACCTTCCCCTGCCATTCACCGCCGCACGCTCGCCGCGTCGTCGCCGCCGCACGCTCGCCGCGTCTCGCGCCGCACGCTCGCCGCGTCCTCGCCGCTGCACGCTCGCCGCTGCCGCTTGCCGCGTCGCCGCTGCACGCAGGCCTCGTCCTCGCCGCTGCACGCTCGCCGCGTCGTCGCCGCACGCTCGCCGCGTCTCGCCGCTGCACGCTGCCGCTCCTCGCCGCTGCACGCAGGCCCGTCCTCGCCGCTGCACGCTCGCCGCGTCCTCGCTCGCCGCGTCGTCGCCGCGCACGCGCCCGCGTCTCGCCGCGCACGCTCGCCGCTCCTCGCTCGCCGCGTCGTCGCCGCCGCACGCTCGCCGCGTCGTCGCGCGCACGCTCGCCGCGTCCTCGCCGCCTCACGCTCGCCGCGTCGTCGCCGCCGCACGCTCGCCGTTGTCTCGACGCCACAGCCGCGGTTTGCCGCCGCCGCAGGCCTCGTTGCCGACCTCGAGCCGCTGCAACTGCCACTGCCGCCATCTCTTTCTCCCTCTCAATCTGTCTCTGTATTTCTATCTCTCACTCTCAATCAATTTGCCCGCTTAAATTTTCATTACAAAATTAATTTCCCGCCCAAACTTTTCAACGACCGACTACTGTACCGGTCATTGATAATGTCGTTCTTCAACGACCGATTTAAATTCGGTCCTTGAAATATAACATTCAATGACGGATTTAATAGCAGTCTTTGATAATTGTGATATTCAACGGCCGTTTTGCAAAGCGGTCGTTGAAATATTAATTTCAATGACCGACTTTGTAACGGTCATTGATAATTGTGATATTCAACGACCGCTTTATTATCGGTCATTGAAAGTAATATTTTCAACGACCGATTTATAAGCGGTCATTGAAAGTTGATTTTCAATGACCGACTTCTGAGCAGTCGTTGATAAGTCTAGTTTTCAATGACCGATTTAGAGCGGTCACTAAAATATGCTTTCAACGACCGATTTTTAGCGGTCTCAAAAAAATCGGTCGTAGAAGACCCTTTCTGTTGTAGTGATATTTAGCCCTCTCCCTCTACAAACTAATTCACCGAAGGAAGAGGACTAAATATAATGATAAACTCATGTATAATATCAATCCATATTTTACTAACCAAAAATTCAAATATCTCATATAACTTAGTGTCGAGATACATAGGCGCACTTTGAGTTAGATGTCTAACCTTCTCTCCTATGCATTTGCAACCCAATGTTTACAAAAGAATGTAGCTTATGGTGGGCCATTACTGCGACATGCAGGAATCTGAGTGCTGCTGTGCTTTGCAGCAAAATAAAAAATAAAAAAACAAATAGATGGGGCGAATAAGATGAAAGGCAAAGATTAGTGCTAGGAAAGTGGCAAGCATCATCTCAGAGTCCAGCCCGGAAAGGAAGCAAAGAAAGGCCCACATCTTCTTGGTGTAACTATTTAACAAAAATATGTTAAATGAACGGTAAATACCTGTTTAACCCCTCCATATATTTTTGTATCAATTTAGTCCATCCAAAGTTTTGGGTGAGTCTATCAGTATTCTGATAATATCTGAAAATTGTAATTTCAAATCGGAAGTGCAGTGATTTTGTGTCCGGAGCGCTTATGACTCATCTTGGTTTGGAATAAATAAGCCGTAATAGTTAATTGCATATTATTATCATCAATTTATTCAAAATTGGATGGTAACTATTATTATCATATAGGAGTAAAATATTATCCGCTTCTTGAAGTGGGTAACATTTTCTAAGTTGTTTCTTAAGGTTTTAATAACCCACCATTCTTCAATAACGTTTAGGTAAGTAATAGATACAAGCAATTCAAAAACCAAAAATGTTAGAGATTGAGTGAAAAGACAATATTTACTAATACCATAACTGTCAAATATTGGTTTCTTAAAAAAAAAAAAAATTGTCAAATATCTAACAGAAATAAATAGTTACTTCTTTATTACCATAATAATTTGATTACTAAGATATATTAAGCATTATCCTTGCTACAAAGGAGCTGTTATTGCCCATACATTATTATTTTTGTCTGGAATACTTTTATTTGACTGTATAGTACTATCATAATATACATTTCAGTATTGACATTATGTTATAGTACTATAGTATTATTATTTAGATATGCTAAACTAATGGTTGGAGTGAAGCTAATTATTAGCTCAAACCTACATTTTCTACAGTAATATCTATGAAACCGGAAACCAAAAAAAAAAAAACCAACACGCCTGCCCTCAGAACCCCACCAACACCAAACCCTCCCCCCAAATACCAAAAACCAACCACCCACTGGGAAAAAAAAAGAAGAGAAATACTATTTTTCAGGGTCATTTTGACCCTGAAGAAATCAGGGCTGATGTGACGTTGTCCACGTCAGCCCAAATATTTAATAAAATAGTTAGAAAGTGTGCCACATCAGCCCAAGCATTTAATAAAATAGTTGGAAAGTGATTATTCTCACACCTCAATATTTTGGAAATACTCATTTTACATTTATCGAAAAAGTCACATTAAATGCGCTTCTTTTCAAAACATTGAATATCAAAAAATAATAAATGATAGGCTGACGTGGACAACGCCACATCAGCCCTGATTTCTTCAGGGTCAAAATGATCCTGAAGAATAGCATTTCTCAAAAAAAAAAGAAATTCACCAAAGAAATCCATCCATAATCCACAATCTTTGATTCTACAACCCCATTTATTGCACCAAACATCAATGTTCACCATTTTCATATATGCCGTGTCATCTTTTGGTGAATATTTTGATGGATCCATAGTGTTACTAGTATTGCTCAACTGAAAAACAAACGTCACCAGATGATTTGTAATCTTTTATATATTATAAAATTAATGAATGGCTATTTATTTAAACTGATTCAGGCCACAATAAGGACTGCTACAGAACATCTAGGGAAGAGAGAAAGGTTTAGCCACTGAGGTAAGCGCCAAAAATCAATTGAAGCCTAACAAAATTTTCCCATTAACAATGGTGCCATAAGAACAGTGGTGCAATAGAAAAATAAATTAACAAAAAAAAAAAAAAAAGAGAAGTAAAAAGCTAAAGCTGCTTCTGCTTCCCTGTAACGCTGATCTCTGCTCTTTTACCTAACAAAACCCATGATTTGATTACCTTTACTGCACACCACCACTCTTCATCACTTCACATGGAAGACAACCCTAAAAAACACCAGACCCTATAAATCTTCTTATATTATATTAGCCCTCCATGCTTGAAAATTCTCGAAGTTAGTCCTTGGACCACTATTTTGTGGCTGACCCAGCAAAAATGGACAGTAAACTATACCTATTCTTTTTTTTTCGGCTTATTCAGTATTATATTAAGAGCTTTTAGATATACTGGTTTTGAAATCCATACTATATATAACAGAGTTAATAACTTCTCTGGGGCTTGCTTAGGAGAAGGCCAAAACAGAGACAGACAAGGTGTATTCTCTTTGGTTTTTAATACCAACAGAGATAGATCGAGATAGGTGGAGTTCAGGGGCCATATGAGAAAAACACAGCAAGAAGACAACCACACCAATGTCCACAGATACAGACAGCTCTAAGAGAAGCTTGCTCACAGCTCCAAAATTCCTTCCAAATGGCCTCTAGCAACACCAGGCCGCTTCTTCCAATCATTGCTCTCCTTGTTTTTTGCTTCTCCATTCTCTCTTTCTTCAGACACTCAACTGCCTCGCCGCCGGCGAACTCAACTTTCCGACCGGCCGAGGAGCTTCGCAAGTACAGAAGGATAAGAGCTTATATCAGAAGACTAAACAAGCCTGCACTGAAAACAATTCAGGCATTTGCTTTTCTTTTATCTTCTTTTTTCATCTTCTCCCTCTATTTCTGTAAATGTTAACTAGTGCCTCCTTGCAGAGTCCAGATGGGGATATCATAGACTGCGTCGAGTCACATTTGCAACCGGCTTTTGATCACCATTTGCTGAAGGATCATAAACCATTGGTAATACATAGCGATATATACATGTATCTATATGCTTTAAAATCGTGAGGAATATTTAGAAGTAGGCTGAGTTTTCGGGTTGCAGGATCCGCCGGAGAGGCCGAAAAACAACAACCCGGCAGACGGCACCGGCGAAGACTACGACAGCTTCCAAACATGGAGAGCAATCGGCGAGGAGTGCCCAGAAGGCACTGTCCCAATTAGGAGGGTTAGAGAAGATGATATCTTGCGTGCCAACGATGTGGGGCGGTTCGGAAGGAAGCCCATACGACGGGATTCGACGAGCAGCGGTCATGAGGTTAGCATAAAAAATACACCTATTTATCTCCTTACACCCATCCCGAGAGGTTTGAATGTCACTCATCACCGCCTTATTATCCTCTCTAGCAGCTCTCATAACTAAGTAGATGCTATTTTGTATGATGTATCGCTGCTATTAGGTTGATCTCTGAATGTCAAACAAGGCATCAAGAAGATGTTATCAAGCTTATCCTAATCATATCGTTTACTCTCTCTCTCTCTCTCTCTCTCTCTCTCTCTCTCTCTCTCTCTCTCTTCTCCCCCGGGAGATGTTTTGCTGAGTTTCCTGTAGACTGTCTTATAACAGGTATTTCTTCGATCAATAGATTTTGTAGAAATAGAGGCTCTTAGATAATTACTACAAGGAATCAAGGGAATAGAGAGGTTAGGTAAAAAGAAAATCTTCATGTGCTTCAACAGTGCATGAACTGAAGCTTCAGTTGACTTAACTAGTTTATTGAAATTGTAGACATAGAACCCATGAAATCAAGCACCTAATTCATCATTTCCCTTTTAAAAAAGATTACGTTGATTCCTCATGACTTAACTAGATGAACAGGGTCTGTCCACTGTTTTCATAGATCACATCACATATGTTTATCTGTTTCTTTAAGTACTAACATAGATGCCATCATGATAAATTCTCATAGATAAATGAATTCGCAATTAATTTACAGCATGCTGTGGGTTATATTGCTGGAGATCAGTACTATGGAGCAAAAGCCAGCTTAAATGTGTGGGCACCAAGAGTGGCCAGCCCAGCTGAATTCAGTTTGTCACAGATATGGGTGATCTCTGGATCCTTTGGTGATGATCTGAACACAATTGAAGCTGGATGGCAGGTATTAAATGACATACGTACTTTATGAGTCATAACCCACCATTATTGGCTTCCCCGATAAGTTTTTCTCCTTTTCCCCCTTTTTTTTTTTTTTACGAAGCTGATGTTCTTGACGATTTTTTATTATGGCCTTAAAAGTGTTTTATCCCTGTTTTTTTTTCAGATTAGTCCGCAGCTGTATGGAGATAATTTTCCTAGGTTCTTCACTTACTGGACAGTAAGCAAACAAACATGTTCAAAGAGTGAATATTTACTAAATTACTGAAAATGTACAATTTAATTTTCTTTTCTTATAATTACAGTCTGATGCATACCAAACAACTGGTTGCTACAATCTACTTTGCTCGGGCTTCGTCCAAACAAATAATAAGATCGCGATTGGCGCAGCAATTTCTCCAACATCGGCTTATCGCGGCAGTCAGTTCGATATCAGTATTCTAGTGTGGAAGGTATGCTCTTTTACAGAAAATATACCTGCAAAATTGAACTAAACTGAAATTTCATATAATTATGGCTACATTACGCGCTCTATAAATTTGGAGTTCAAAAATTGTATTTTCTTTCCACATCTATATCCTATTTAAAAGGTCACACTTCTGTATTTACACCATGGAAAAACATATATGCATACTTAGCTAGTAAAGTGATTGTCTTCTAGGACTGAGAGCAATGAAATAAATTCAAATATATTTATCTCTCTCTACATTACATAAAAATTAGAAAGAGGGCAAACATAAAAGATAAAACAAAATGACTAATAAGGCAAAATCTGCTCTAATGTATTCTACATTGGTGGGTAACACGGAATAGATGAATCTTGGGATGGCCCCATCCTCTGCTCCACCATCCAAGTAGCTGCAGGCGCACGTTGGAGGTTGTATGAGTGATGTTAGTGGGTGGAGCCAAAGAGGCAATGGTTTGTCAATTCACACTGATTAAAGAAATTTAACTAACACTCTGAGACACTATATAAGGCAATCTAAGATGAGATATGACATGGCACGAACACTGGAATACAGTGATTTTTCAAAAAAATAGGACACTGATACGGTTCGAACACAATAATAAAAATAATTTATACTAAATATTTGAATATCTGAATATACAATAATAAAATCATACATAATATAATAATTTACGTCTTTTAGAAAATTTTAATAGTAAGAGTCTAATTTTATCAATAAAAATATAAAATATAATATTTGATTACATAATTATATTATATTACTTAATTCTATGTATTGCTAGTATTATAATTTTTTTTTTAAATAAAAATAAATTTTTTTAAGAAAATAAAAATATGGACACACGTGTCGGACACTTATATTTGGCATGTCCGAAATTTTTTTATTTTATATTTTTGGAAATTTTCTGACGTGTCTGACATGTGTTCAACCGTGTCCGCATTGGATACTGCACCGGAAGAAATTTTGGCATGTCCATGCTACCTAAAATGCAACACGCTCGACACCTTGGTTTAACATAATACACAGAGTAAAAGAAATTGAACCGAAATTGGAAATTTCAGGAGAGCTATCTGATATTAAAACCTGACAGGAATAGAAATAAAATTGCTCTTTTCTTTTTACTATTCTTTCCTCTGTCAAGATAGCAACGATAACAGTATGCGAGTCATTCACACTGTAAAGCTAGCGAAGCATCAACATTAGCAGCCCAACTGCAACTTAGTGGAGGCCCCACTCTGAGTAGCCAGGGCATGCATGCTACCTGCTACCTGCTGCAAAATTCAGTGGTTGGTGATTAAAAAAGAAATAAAGTGGGGCAATAAGTGGTCGGCAGTATTAACTTTTGCACTACCACTGACCAAGGCTTTGATGATCGTCGTTGGCCGGCTTGCCTGCTCCGGCCACTGGCTTTTCCCCGTCCAGTAGCTGCACAGAGAAGAAAATTATTTTTTTAAGATCATTTTGGTACCGAAGAAATTAAGCCGGATGTGGCAATTTTATCATAGAGAAAAGAGCAACATTACCGGTTCAATATCAAGGTTTAGGACTAGAGCTCAATTATTGACGGGTCAAAATTGAACATAATGAATTTTAAATTAAGTTTATTTATAAAAAAAGAAAACTTGAGCTTAGAAAATCTCCCTGTGCAGTTGCCAAATACAGAATTGCCAATGAATTTGGATAGGATTCTAGTGGGAATTTATTTATTGCACAAAGCTAACTCAACCCTCCACATCAATGACAGTTGGCTTTGATTTCATTCTCTCATAGTATCCATTCGTCGTTATCACCCCCCACTTCGTGAATTTTTGTTTTCTCTTTTTGAGATTATAAGAGGTTAAAGTATCGCAGGCTGGAAAGATAATACTAACAATGTTAATTCCCAATTATTGCGTGTATATAATAATTAATTGCTGTTTTCTTAAAAAAGATATAATAATTTGTTTACTAACTGCAAGATATTTGAAACATTCAGGATCCAAACCATGGTCATTGGTGGCTAGAGTATAGCAACGGGCTGCTCGTCGGATATTGGCCTTCCTTCTTGTTCAGTCACCTGGCAAAGCATGCGAACATGGTGCAATTCGGAGGAGAGATCGTCAATACTCGTCCCTCTGGTTTCCACACGTTGACTCAGATGGGCAGCGGCCACTTATCCGGAGAGGGATTCAGAAAAGCTTCGTATTTTCGAAACCTACAAGTTGTGGATTGGGATAACAACTTAATTCCATTAACAAATTTTCGAGTTTTGGCTGATCACCCAAATTGCTATGATATTCGAGGAGGAATCAATGGTGTTTGGGGGAATTATTTCTACTATGGAGGTCCAGGAAGGAACGTGAGATGCCAATGAAGATAAATATAAGAAGTTCTGTATTTTTATATTTTATTGGGTTACATGTTATTGTTACTCTTAAAATAGGTACATTTATATCTTTCTTTTTTGGGTTTTTTCTACTTTTTCTCTTTTCGGATTCATTATTCACAAGGCTTTTGAAAGTCTTTGTAAATTTGGAAAGATCATAGTGCATATATTTGAAGTACTATTGGTAAATGCTATGTATGCTTCTTTTGAAGTACTATTGTTTATTGCTTCGCTTTGTTTTTAGAAAATAATTAATATTTTCTTTTTTATAAATACTTTGGTGCAATATATTACCTTATTGATAATGTCCATAAAAAGCAGGTGCTGCCGATTGGGGTTTGGATGACCTCCATAGCCTGTACTAATATCATTTAACATTTGGACCAAAAAAAAAAAAAAAAATCATTTAACATGTACACGAAAACGTTGTTACGTGTATTTGGATGGCCGCATGCAATTCAGAACTTCTCCTATTATCATTTGCCTTCCACAGTTCGCTCTGACACCAATTCAAGATAATATGGTTTGATCCATGCTATTTGCAAATAATATTGTGCATGTTGATGACGCAACAAAATAATTTGTGCAAAGTTAGAGTAATGGAGTTTTATGCCGAGCGTAGTTAGCCGGACTGGATGGAAGACACTTTAGAAAAAATCATCATTCAAATTCGAGTCTGCGTGGGATGAAATCACTTGCAATATTTTTAAAAAATTTTTCTGTACTATGTGGTAAGAGTTTCCGTTTATATAAGGCCTGTATCTGGATCCCAAAGCGTCAGTCAAGACTGGACGTGTGGATTTTCTGTATGTTTGAGGTTCTTAGAGAATGTAGACTCGTATTAAAGATTCCGCTATGATAATCTCAAAAAACAGAAAAGGGCAATGGACTTGACCGAAAAAAAAAAGGAGCAATGGGGTGCTATTTTTGATATCTTGATGTATGATTCAAATAATTCGGTCATGAAAAATAGATAAGTCCCTATTCTACCCAACCAGTGATTGAAGATGATAGAGTTCTTTTAATAGAGAGAAATAATAGAGAATCTGAGAAATTGAAGAGAAAAATATATATTAGAAAAGAAAAATGTTTGGAGTTTAGATAGAAACAGTTGAAAAACGTAGAAGGAGAAAGCATAAAAGAGAATTTATTCTTTTAAGCATTTTTTTAAACGTACCAACTTTACTTCGATAATATGAATCAAACTTACATAACAATATTTTAATATATTATACTAAATTCTAACTTTTCTGTTTTAATATAAATTAATATTTTTACATGATAACTTTTAATACAACTTATATTACACTTGACTCTAATTTGACTTGGACGGTTGAATCATCGCCTCCATAGAGTAATTATATCCTGGTTATGCCATGTCAGCGATCTACATGGCATGCCCGATTCACTCAAAAGGCGACATGTGCATGCTGACGTGATATATTGGTCTGCATGGCATTTTTTTGCTCCAATATCACATAGCCGCCTTGTCGCCGGCCTCGTCACTGCCCCAAGATCATGAGCCCGGCAACGAGCTCACAATGTGATCGTCGCCACCAGCCTCACGTCACCTCTGTTGTCCAAATCACCGATGTCGAGATCACCACCGATCTCTTGCCGATCTCACATTAAGATCATCGCTGCCGATCTCATGTCGAGATCCCCACCACATATCTCTAGATCAAGGCCGATAGGGCGGCGATCAGGCGAGAGAGACGGCGTTCGGGTGGGAGTGAGCGGTGAGAAACAAAGAAAGAGAGGGGTTGCATCACCGCCACATCACCATCTCTGCCATGTCAGCGCCATGTGGCAACCGATCAATAGTGCGGTCACGCCATGTGGACAAGCTGACATGGCGGGATGGTGCACAGCTTATAATTTTCCTTCCGTATCAGTCAATACCAATTCATTCCACTGAATAATATTTCACCATCACTATTCTGACATAAATCATGGTCGGCTAATACTACTGATGAAGATAACTAAATCGGTTGCCAAAGCTTCTACTCATGCACCTCCCGTATGATCTAATGCCTTCACAATTGGTGCAACAACTCAAAACGTCTCGTAAGAACCGCTTCTTTATAATTTTTTTCCCTATCTTAATATTGATAATTTTGGAACATCACTGCCATGGTTGCTTGAGACATGGAAGCGATCAATTGACTCGTGAAACAAATTCTCTTTATGGCCACAATCTTGTTGCCATCTTAATAAGAATTTATCGTCCCATCTGTTCGTTCCTTTCATCAAAAAAGCTGGTCTTTTTTAAGAAAAGGCCTGTTCTTGCTACTGCAAAATGGAAAACAAAAACAACAAAATGCTAGTACATCTAAACTAATCTATAACAAATTATTTTAAAAAATATAAAATTTATCCACGCTACTACAAGTGAATTTGCAATTATCATTTTAAATTCTTATGTTAATAATTTACAACTTTAGAATGCACTTATATATTATTAGAGATTTCACTTCTTGTTCATACAAGTTTGATTGAAAATCTATGCGCATGATCACTAAAAAATTTGAGGTCACATGACGATAACTAATAAATTGATCAGTTAAAAGGTATCTGCTTATTTTAAGAGTTCGGCCCAATTTATCCTCGGCGAAGCCCATTTACAATTTCATTTTAACTACACAACATAGGCCCACCACTCCGCCCTGCAATCTGTGTTTTCACATGCCAAACAGCAAGTAGATGGTGATATAAATTCACTATCCATACATAAAAGCTGAGCTAGTAGAATTACAATTTATGAATTTGTCTATTATAACAGCAGTATAAAATAGATCGATTAAAGTAGAATTGTATTATACTTCTTTTTAGGAAAACAGAGAGAGGAGTATTTCACATTACCCTTACACAAATAATACAAATAAGCAGCTCGTTGAGTTAGATTGAACAGCTGAACTACACGAGTATTACTTAGCTCCTACGCACTTGTAGTTTTTGGATGAGAAATATTACTCTCGTGCTACCTGTTAAATAGGATAAATATTGTATTTCTAGGAATAATTTGGGAGCTCGATGGTCTAGAAAGTGGTAGGTTTAATCATGATCTATAAATTTATAATTTAAAATTTTTCAAAAATATATACCTAATAATCAATAGAAAACATATTTTAACATTATTTTTAAATTCGTTAATTTTAGATTACAAAATATTTATTTTAGAATATATTTTTAAAAAAAATATCAATATTTATAAATTTTATATCACAATAATTTAATTATTTTTTCTGTTATTGTAGAAATAATAATAGGAGCTCCGTTAGAGAAAAATCTGATCCCTCGATCTACAAGTCTATCGTCAACGCCATCCCCGTATACGAGGTTTTTTTAATCTTAATTTAAGTACAGCTGCATCACAAGATAGCGAGCCCCACCCACTTGATTCCCGAGTTAGGCCTCGATTCACTTTGCTGAACTATCTTTGTTTTCCCACCGTTGACTTTCTTCTTCTTCGCTTACCATTTT
Source organism: Xerophyta viscosa (assembly GCA_002076135.1). Lineage (NCBI taxonomy): Eukaryota > Viridiplantae > Streptophyta > Magnoliopsida > Pandanales > Velloziaceae > Xerophyta > Xerophyta viscosa. Next base: position 235,440 of record MJHO01000125.1, on the reverse strand, counting down.
GCTATATTTTAAGTTTTTAACGAATTTTCCTGGTTGTAGTCTAGCTTCATTAACGAAGGAGAGTAGAAGATAATGATAGAACTATAGAACTTCGACGTATAAACCTCAGAAGCAGTGATCAAAATGGGGAAGATTCGATGTGGTTTAGCGCGGGCCATGGCGGTGCTCCAAATAATCCTCGGCGGCTTCGTCATCCTCATCAGCATCGCCACCCTTCACCGCTTCTACTCCATGGGCCTCCTCCTCCCCTCCGCCTCCTCCGACGCCTGCCAAATCATCACCACCACTTCCGTCGCCGCAGCCGCCTCTAGTAACAACACCGCGGCCGCCTTTGCCGACTTCGACCTCCGGGCTCTCGCCGATCGCTTCGACGATGTCTTGACTAAGCTATCCGAACTCCAAGAAAAGCTCGAATCCCATATCCAGAACCTTGATAAGTCTCGTCGGAAACCTAAATCACCTCAGAATGTCTCGATCTCCGAGTTCCGCAGATTTCTCGACGAAGAAGTCGTTCAGCCGCTATACAGTGCTCACGTTGCTCTCCGTTTGACTAGACTTCCCCGGCCGGACCCCAGTCCCGGCCCACGAGAAGACCCGCTCATCAACTTTTTCACTGTCGAGGAAACCCGCAAGTACATCACCGGAAAACCCAACCGCAGCGGCAAGCTCAGTATCTACGGTACTATATTAGGATTATATTACGTTTTGTTTTTTTTTTTTAAATAATTTATATTATGTTTGGCTAAAATATGTTGATCTTAAAAAAACTTGCGCTTCTGAACTTTTAGCTTTACAAGTGATTTCATTAAATCTAAAATTTAGCATCTCATGTATGTACTCTTCCACCTTGTCCTTAGTTTTTGTTATTATTACTTGTTAGTAAAATGTAGAATTTGTCAAATTCAATAAAATTAAGTTTATGCCATTACAACTAACATTTATACTATCTGGTCAAAAAAATTATTTTGTGGAAACAATTTGAATATAAAATTTGTAGAGAATATTAATTTTTAAAAAAAAATTTTTTACAAATATTTATGTAAACATATTTTAGACTATTTTTTTTTTAAAAAAAAAAGAATTTATATAAGAAAATTTTGCAAAGCAGATGTTTTGCTTTTTGACAAAATCACTAAAATAAATTTACGTATATATGACAGGTATTAATGAAACATACCCGACAATCGGCCACGCTTGTGTTCTAATGCGTAAAGAGCTGGACGAGTACATGGACTACGACATCGGCTCCTTCTGCCCCGACGACTGGCACATTGCTCAGAAACTCATCCTCGGCGGCTGCGACCCGCTACCCCGCCGCCGGTGCCTTGCTCGAGCTTCCAAACTCTACCAGAAACCTCTCCCGATCAACGAGTCGACGTGGAAGCTCCCCGACGATCGCAACGTGCGCTGGAGCAATTACAAGTGTAGAAACTACAAGTGCCTCGAGAGCAAGAACCCCCGAAGAGGCTTCAGTAAATGCACCGGCTGCTTCGAGTTAGAAAAGGAGAAGATCAAATGGGTTAAAAATAATTCACTAGCGGATTTCACAGTCGTCGACGTGCTCGGTGTGAAACCAGGCGAGATTCGGATCGGCTTAGACGTGAGCGTCGGCACGGGGAGCTTTGCGGCGAGGATGAGGGAGCACGACGTGACGATAATTTCGACGGCAATGAACTCCGGCGCGCCGTTCGCGGAGACGATAGCGCTGCGTGGGATGGTGCCGTTGTACTGGGGACTCAGCCAGAGATTCCCTTTCTTCGACAACACGTTGGACTTGATCCACACGAGTGTCTTCTTTGATGGGTGGGTTGATCTGCAGCTGCTCGATTTCGTGCTCTACGATTGGGATAGAGTGCTGCGGCCGGGTGGATTGTTGTGGATTGATAGATTCTTCTGCGACAGGAAGGATTTGGATGACTACATGTACATGTTCTTGCAGTTCAGGTATAAGAAGCATAGATGGGTGGTAACGTTCAAGTCCAAGGATGAAGTTTACCTCTCCGCCTTGCTGGAAAAGCCACCCAGATCGTTGTGATTTTTCGCTGATTCATGATTTGTTTTTGGTGTATTTTTTTAGTTTAATGCAGCAAGTGGTTTTGTCCAAAAAGATCCTGCTTTTGTTTTTCAAAATGAAAAATTATTTTGTATAACGGTTACCTTACGTCATTTTGTGTAACGGTAAAAAAAAATCTATTTAAAAATATTTAAAAAAAATTAATATAAAAATTATAAATTTTGATAAAATTTACATTTTTCATGTTCAAAAATTTTCAAAAAATACTTTTAAAAAATATATTTTGGCGCTAAAAAATTTAACGTGTTTGAAGCGAATTTAAAATTATTTTAAAATCTATTGAATCCGCTAAATTTTAAAGTTCCAAAAAATTTATTTAGAATTATTTTTTGAAACAATTTTGAACAATAAAATTATAAATCTCATTCAAAATCTACAAGTTTTATTTATAAAACTTTAAAAAAAAATAATCGTAATTCTTTTTTATTATTTAAACCTAAGGTGGATATATACGAAAGTAGTGTAAATATATTATTGTAGAATTTTTTCTTTCAAAATAGCCATGTCAACTAAATCTTATTATTTTGGAAAACTTACAACACGCAAATTTTTTTTAAAAATTTGAATATAAAAACTTCCTGTGTGCATTATTATTTCTTATATTAAAATTTTTTTCAAATAATAATTTGTGGTTGCATAACTTTTGTAACCAGTACATACTTGGAAGCTTTAAAATACATATTCAGTTATAGTTTCTAAAAAATTTTTTAATACAAAAATTATAAAACACATAAAAAATATATATATATATATATATGTGTGTGTGTGTGTGTGTGTGTGTGTGTGTGTGTGTTTTAACTTAATTTAATAATTATTAGAAGAAATTAGGATTTTTTTTTTTTATAAGGATGCAATAACAAATGTCAAAATCTGGGGCTGTTCTATCATTTTTCCTTGAAGTAATTTTCCTATTTCAGCGACTTTTGTTGCGATGATATGGGCTGCGTTTGTCTGGAGTGGCCGACTGCCCGTGCTAGCATCGTCCGAATGAAGATGCTCAATAACGAGCTGGCCCAAATGTAGTCCAGGAAGACCAATACGCAAATCACTGCCCTTATTCAGTCCGCCAACCCGGTTGTTGGGTTGTGAAACTCTGCTTGAATCGTTTTAGTCCACATTCGAATTTAGAATAAAAGGAATGATAAAGTTATCTGCACGGCGCCCACAGTAGAATTTGCCTAACCAAAGAGAAAATACCTCGACCCTTTAGGAGTAGGAACTTCCCTCCACCTCTGGTAGGCAGGGGATAAATCCCGGTATAGGAGATGACTCTTCTCATTAAACTTATTCTATGTTAAATTGAAGAGGATTTTCGGTGCTACAGCTGGCTGCGGTAGCTCGTTTTGTACCATCCGCGACAAGCACGATGTCTAGTACATTGTCCGAAGAATTGAACCGCAGTAGTGTCTACTGTAGTAGGCTCCACCATCAATTGTAAAAGTCAAAATGGCCGTTCAAACCTGCGAATTATCCTATGACACTTGGAGGGAACAACCCCTCACAAATTCTATGGAAAGGATGCTCTACGACATGGATCACAGTCGTTCAATGATCTACCTTGGAAAGTTGCTCCTAAGAGACGGCCCCGGCTCCTTAGCCACGTCAAGGCATGTCACACTAATGCACGAACTCAATACAGTGTAGTCAGTGTTTGGTATAAATAGGAAGAGTAAGCGCACTACTAGAAAGGGTGAAAAAGAAAGAGAAAGATGTAATTTAGAATTATTGAATGGATAAAAAAAAGTCTCCTACTCTTGTAAATATACAACAAAACTATTTAATGAACAAAGCATTTACTTCTCAGGTGAAAATAGGTCCCTCTCATGACTGATGTAATTATATTTTCTATGTATTCGCATGACGGTATGATTTCGTTGGTTATGCAGCTTCACTAATGTTGGTGCATAAGTACTTTCTAGTTCATCAAAAATAAATAAATTAATATGTTATCTAATAAGCCGTTGAAGTTATAGGGCAAAAGTAGTTACCTTTTGAGCTATAACTATAACAAAGCTTCAATCGTCTCTTTCAACTATTCCAAGTTGGTCTGTGTTGTCCAATTCTCGCACCCACCTGAAACGTCTATATCGGTCAGCTCACCAAAATTTATCTAGTGTTGCAACTTTGGCCAGCGACCCGCGAGATATTTATTTAAAGATTGGATGAAATATTGATGAATGTAGTTATAATTAGAGTAAGAGGAGTGGGAACACGTTTCTACTCATTTCTATCTGCTTCTATGTCTCAAAAAGCGTTTGTATGCATTTTTTATCCTGCATTAATTTTTACTGCACTTCAACACGATTTATAAGGTAGACAACATAAAAGCATAAGTTTCTAAGGATTAAAACGAGCTTTTATGAATCTAAGTATTTATATACATTTAATATATAATTAATAATTTTAATTTTAACCAAGTAGATAAATAGATAGGTGTTTGAATGAATTGCCCATTATAATTTTTTTCCTTATGTATTATTTTTTATCTCTTAATGCTTGTACATATTATTTTTGCTTGCTTAATTTGGTATGCTTTGAATTAATACTATATGGGCTTGTTTGATTCTATCTATAGTAAGCCTGTGTACTTAAAAGTAATTGTTCAAATAAAATTTTTTTTTTTTTTTTTTTTGAGATAATAACTGTATATATCATATTTTCGTACCTCTTTATGCCGAATTTTACTGAATTATTATTATTTTTCATATAAAATTCACATTTTATACATTAAAAAAACTAAATGTAGATTGACAATAATTATGTCTGCTTAATATATATATATTTATAACAACCAATACTCGTACATTCGCTAGACCCCATCAGCATCATATTTTTCATCCCCTTTGTATTCTCATTCTCATCCCATTCCGAAGCTGCCATTCAATCAACCGACAGGAGTTCTATGTCTCGTCTTCTTCCAAGCTCCCATCTGTACTAGAAAGTTCTCTATACATCCCTGCCCGAAAGCGACTGCGCAGTGGACATATGAACCCATTCTTCATGGACTTTTCCGCAAATCCGCCCACCACGTGCAGATACTTGCAAACCATATCTTCATTCTCATTTGAAATTATCGCTAACGGAGGAAGAGTAACCGAGTGAAAGGTGCGGAGGTGACGACGACACGCCGGCAGCGCGCAGCGCCGCACCGTAGGCTGTGGAGGTGGCTGAGTTGGACCTCTTTTTAGCTGCCCCGTGAGACGAAGGATCTTCGTGACGGACCCCGCGGAGGAGAGCGGCGACATCCTTCATCGACGGCCGATCGTCGGGGCGGACGGAGGCGCAGAGGAGCGCGATGCCGAGCACTTGGCGCATCTCTTGCACTTGCGCGTCTGGACGCCCTTGGAGTCTTGCGTCGATCAAATCCGCTGGATCGCGCTTGGATCGGAGATGCTCGCGTACCCACTGGACCACGTTCTGGCCCTCGCCGAAGATCGGGTCGGCCGGCTTCATACCCGTTATGATCTCCAGCAGCAGCACGCCAAAGCTGTACACGTCGCTCTTCCGTGTTATCTTCATCATGCATCCGTACTCTTCGTTCCCCCCCAAAAAACAAAATTCACATATACAATTATTTTGAGAATACATAATCAGAAAAATAATTATGTAAGGAATAAATCTTTAAAAGCATATTCCTTCTGCCTTTAATTATGCTATATAGTGTACAAATTACCAAGTGTGATAAGAACGATCCTAGAGATTCCTAAATTCCTACCAACAGTCGATTACTGCAATGGGAACGTTATCTAATTCAATTAAAGCAGCAATTCACGCATGAATTCTGTGTGTTTTTTTTATTTGTTTTTTAATTTTGAATAAATACTCAGTATCTGCATCTTCTGAGTCTGAGACGACTACGAGTGTGGGCTTTAAGTCTTTAACCACATACGAATAGAACGTCGGCCTACATGGGTCCAACGGGCTAACTACCACAACGTCAGCTGCACGGTGCAATCACATTGTCTAATAGGAAGATGATGCTTACCGGGAGCGATGTAGCCGTAAGACCCCGCGAAGCGCGGCGCTGAGGAATCCCCGTCGCCGCTATCGTTCACGACGCGCGCAAGGCCGACGTCGGCGAGGCATGCCTCGTAGCGTTCACCGAGAAGTACATTGTCAGCCTTGATGTCGCGGTGGAGGATGGCCGGGAGACAGTCGTGGTGCAAGTACGCAAGTCCGTCTGCTACCCCGACGGCGATACTGAGCCTCACCTCCCACTCCACCGCCGCCGCCACGATCCCACCGCCTCCATGGAGAAGCCCGCCTAGCGTTCCATTCGGCATGTAGTCGTAGAACAGAAGACGAGTCCTTCGGTTAGCTGCCCAGCCCAGCAGCCTCACGATGTTGCGATGACGCACCCTCGCCAGCACTTCGATCTCCGCCGCGAACGCTGCCGCCGCTAGCTCGTCACCCGTCCTGAACTTCTTCACCGCCATGGTGGCAATGCTCGAATTGACCCTCGCCTTGTACACAGTACCAGACCACCCGCTCCCGACAATATTTGGAGTCGTTAAACTCCTTGCGATCTCGTTCATAGATATGTCTAATTTCTGGTACAGTGTGACCTCCCAAGGTGGGCACATCTCGCCGTCCTTCTCCTCGTCTTCGCACCCAGCGCCACTGCGGGACCTTCTACGACTGAGGAGAACGAGAATAGCGGCGCCGAAGAGCACGACAGCAGCCGAGAGCAGGACAGCAGTCGCAACTCGGGCCGCTCGTCGCGTCTCGGCGCGCGCACTCTCATCTTCCAGCCCGCCGCAGCGGGAGAAGCAGAGAGCGGAGTTTCCTTCCAAATCAGCAACTGGAAGCTTCGAGAAGAAGGGACTATCGGGAATCCTCCCGGAGAAATTATTGTATGAAACATTTAAGGATACGAGATTTTGAAGACTGGAGAGTGGTCGGAGGTCGCCAGTGAATCGGTTGTGAGAAATATCGATAACTCCGAGCCGGCTTAGCTCCGAAAACTCCGCCGGGATCTCTCCTGATAGACTATTCCAGCTGAGATTCAACGCAATCTCGAGCTCAGGAAGTTTTCCTAGGCTAGGCGGAATGTCGCCGGTCAACAAATTTTTGCTTAGGTCTAACAGCTGTAGCCGCGTGCACGACCCAATCTCCGGCAGGATTTGGCCGGTGAATTTGTTACTGCTGAGTATCAGCTTTGTGAGCGAGCTCAGCTGGCCGAGGTCCGCCGGCAAGTCGCCACCGATGGAGTTGTTAGATAGATCTAAATACTGTAGCGATACCAGGCCTTCAAACAGGCCTTCCTGGAGGACTCCAGCGATTGCATTAGAATGCATGTCCATGAACGTTAGGTTCCGGCAGCCGGAGACCTCCGGCGGTATAGACCCGGCCAGCCTGTTCGACCCGAGATCAAGGAAGCTTAAGTTCTTCAAATTCCCAATCTCCGGCGGAATCGAGCCGGTGATCCGATTACCATTCGCTCTGAACCGTATCAGCGACGAGCAGTTCCCGATCTCCGGTGGAATTTCGCCAGATAAATCATTGTCTAGAAGTAGCAACTTCGCCAGCCTTGGCAGTTGAAAGAACCCACTTGGAATCGAACCAGTGAGTCCATTCTGTGACATATCTATGGCCTCGAGATCGACACAATTAGCGAGCTCGATCGGGATGCTTCCCACTAGCCCATTCTGCCACAGGTACAGCATCTGTAGATTCACCAGCTCTCCTAACTCCGCCGGAATTTCGCCGGAGATCTGGTTGTTGTCGAGCTCGAGATCGGTGAGATTTCCACAGTTCGAGAGCTCTTTGGGAATCTGCCCAGATATTTGATTCACACTCAGCTGAAGCTCCTGTAGCATAGACAAGTTTCCGAGCGACGTTGGGATGGGACCCGTCAACCCGTTCATCGACAAATCCACGACTTGCAGTTGGCTGCACAACCCGAGCTCCGGCGGGATTATACCGACCAAATCATTTTGCCATAATAGTAAATTCTGCAAGTTCTTCAAATTTCCCAGTTGCCTTGGGATAGAGCCAGATAGCGAATTTTCATAAAGATAAATATTCTGCAGTTCACTACACTGTCCTAGCTGCGGCGGCAGAGGGCCGGTGAGCAGTGCGGTGTAAATTTGTAGCGTTCGTAGATTCTTAAGCTGGCCAAGCTCCGCTGGGAGTGGCCCAGTGATCCCTGTCTCAGCAAGTCCCAGCAATGTTAAGCTCGAGCAGTTTCCTATCTCAGGCGGCAGCGGACCCTGCAGATTCTTGTTCCCTCCGGCGCGAAATTCTTCCAGCATCCCCAGTTTCCCGATCGCTGGCGGAATTGCACCTTCGAATTGGTTATCGTAGAGTATCAAGGATCTTAAATAAGAGAGATTACCAATAGTATCTGGTATAGACCCAGATAAACTGTTTGAATTAAGCTGCAACTGCTCAAGCCGGCTGGCCGGACGGAATAGCCCACCAGGGATTCTTCCGGTGAGTGCATTGCCGCTGAGATCGAGATAAGTCAACCTCGGAAGCTCGCCGAGTTGCGGCGGGATCTCGCCAGAAAGATTAGTAGCAGAGAGAATAATCCTTGTGAGCGAGGTAGAAAGCGCCGTGAGATTCGACGGAACGCGCCCGAGAAGATCAACATTCTGCAAGTTGAGCTCGACGACCTCTCCGTCGGCGTTGCATGAGATCCCCGTCCACTGGCATGGCGAGGCGTCGGCGGTGGTCCAGTCGGAGAGAGATTGTAATGAGCCATTAAGCGTTCGCTTCCAGTTGAGGAGTGCTTCGCCTTGGCCATCAATGGCGGCGGAGGAGATGATGCGGAGAGAGAGGAGAATGGAAGAGAAGGAGAGAAGGGAGAAGAGAGTCTGCCAGTTTGGAACCAACATTTTTGGTCGATGCTTCTTCCTATGCGTCTAGGGCTTGGTGAGGAGGAGGAAGAGTGGAACTCAAGAAGGTGAACGACATGGCTGTGCTGGCAGCCTTAAAAAACTTATATAAGAAAATTGCTGTGCATCTCAAACTTTTTTCTTAAAAGGACATTTTCACACACCGAATTCATAAAGTTAATTATTGATTAAATCGTCAAAATCGACCTCCTAATGTATAAAAACAAATTTTTTTAACAAAATTGCTATTTTAAAACTACTATCTTTTTATAAACTTCTAAAATAATTATAAATATATTAAAATATTTTTATAATTGTTCGCAAAAACTTCTTATACCAAATACTTTGTATTTAGGATAATACCGCTTGATAAAAAATTTATGCGCATTTCAAACACTTAAATTACTCTCTTTTTTCTCTTGTCTATCTCAATGTTGTCAAAGGCGCAAGGCGCACCAAGGCGCACTGTTTTCTTAGATATAAATATCTCCATAAAAAATATAAATTTAAACTAAAATTGTCATAGATGAACATATTTGGAGATGTTCACATGATGAACATGTTCATTATGAAAAATTAGCTCGTTTCTAGCCTTCGCCGTACTCTTCTAATCCAGTAGGCGTGTTGCTTGTGAAAAAAATTAGAGATTTTTTTTTTTCTATTTAGCCCACTGTAGTGAGTAAGGAGCTCTCATATGAATTGAATAATAAGTTTTGATGGTTTAATTGGGTTCACATAGTTTATAAATGGGGCCTATTCACTAGGCGCAGCAAGGCGCGCCTAGGCGAAAGGCGTACCTAGGTGCGATAAGGCTGCGCCTAGTGAACGGGGGCCTTGCCTTGTTCTTGGCGGGCGCAGATTCGTGTGGCGAGTCTAAACCCACGGCAAGGCGCGCCTTGGCGCGCCTTTAACAACACTACTCTATCTCTTAATTTATTTTATCTACCAAGAGAAGATAATGCGACATGACTACGAGTTATCCATCCTTTATAAAGTGTTTGAACTTCAATAGATTCTTCATGGACTGTGCAAGAGCTCTAAATTGAGTTGAAAAGCGTACAATATAGAGCAGAAACACGAAAATAAAATTGGTTGCAGTCATGGCATAATAATGACAATAATATTATCAACTATAATATCTCCTAAAAAAAGAAATTTAATATTTTAAATTTGAGAAACATTTCAGCAAAAAGGATTAGACTAGAAGTAATCGGACAAAGATACATATTTTCAAGTCAGCTTGTGACAAAGCTAATCTTTGCAATGTGCTAACTTTATATGCATTTCAGAGTTTTATCCGTCTCTATTACAATTCGTCATTAGAAATACTAATATACGATAAAGTGATATTTATAATCCTAAATTATGATAGCAAATATTATTCAATAATGTGATATATATAGTCTGATGCTGTCATTGCGTATGCTCAACTGAAAGGTAAAAGTTTTAGGGTTGTGTTAATTAAACAAAGTTCTTACAAGGATGAGAAAAATTTTTGGGAATGATTTCATATCCACTACTTCAAATAAACACTTTATTTTCTAATAATCATTAAACAAAGTTAAAAAAAATATGGTATAAATACTTTTTAGAAAAATTTTGAATGTGAAGAAAAAAGATTTTAATATGTATGCAATATTCTCATGTCACCAACTTTTGTATATGTATTTTAAAGCTCCACAAAATTAGCTACGTCGAAATTTCATTCCGTACAATGTTCAACACGGAAAACTATAGACAAGTATCCAAAAAATTAAAAACAAAAAGAAATTTCGGACGCGTGCCAGACACTCCAGACATGAGTGTTCGACACGTATGTCTAAATTTGTATTTTTTATTTTTATTTGTTAAAAAAGTTAGAAAAATAAATACTAAATAGTACTAGTAGCATATAGTAGTTACTAATATGATATGGTCATGAACTCAAATATTATTTTTATATTTTTACTAATTAGACTCTTATTATTAAATTTGTCTGAATAACGTAAAATATTATATTTTGCATGATTTTTTTTATTGAATGTTGGTGTATTTTCAAATGTTCAAAAACTTAATATTATTGTTCGCATATCTGTGTCATGTCACATTCTCGTGTCCACACCCATATTTACACATACAAATACGTTGAGACACTTGCAAACATGTATAGGATTACATACGAACATGTAGGAATATATATGAGTACGTTGGAACATATAGATATATATACGAATATATAAAAATATATACCAACACATAAAGACACATACGAACTCATAGAAATACTTGTAAATTCGTAGAAACATATATGAACCCGTAAGGACACATACAAATATTAGGAACATATACAAATATGTGTTTGTGCTTTCTAGCTCTGAAGTCTTTATTTGCTAAAAAAAGTTTGATGTGTCAAAATAACTATTTTTAATTTTTTTTTTTAAAAAAATTGAATTCAAAAGTAGATTGCATATAACCTATAAGTTTTTTAAAAGATAGAAGTTTATAAAAGATTAGGAACTTGGTTTTGCTTTTTTGACAAAATCCCATTTTTCCCTGTTATAAATTCAAAATTTTGTCAAAGAAATTCCTAATTTTGCAAAACTGTGTTAAATAAGATCCTAATTTTTTTAAAAAAATAAATTTACTCCAAAAAAGTATATATAAATATTTTTGAAAAAATTGTATGCAGAAAAAATAATTTTGGTGTGCAATATAAATTTTGTATTCAAAAAAATATTTCAGAAAATTATTTAGGATGTAGAAGTTTATTTACAATGAAGGTGGAGCTGATGTAACCTTATTCCTTTAAATATCCACTAAAAGCTTGTTTACAGTGGTGACATGAAAGACCCAGAATCTCCGGATCCAAGACCAGCATCATGCCTGGTACATAGACAATTTATTAACCTATTAAAAAAATTTGATACGATGGTGTCACTGCTGTGAGCAATACTACCTAACAGTGTGCATGCCAAGAAACATATTTTTTATCAGTAAAAGATTAATTTTTATATAATAATCATAATAGATAATTTATAAATACTATTAATTTAAAAAATTTCAGCCTTTTAATATAAACATATTTGAAAATTTATTGCATTCTTTATAAAATACAAAGAAAATTCATTTATATAATGTTATAGATTACTTTGGGGGTTTTCTATATCAGCCTTCCTTTTTTTTTATTTGGCTGAATCAGTCCTTAAAAACGTATTTTCAGGGACTAATTTTGTACGTTTTCAGGGACTGATATAGGCAAATTTTAAAAAGGGGATGATATGAGATTAACCGTTATACTTTTACTTTATGACATCCAAGCTGTACCATTATCATGGGCAAAACATAAGGTTGTACAAATTAGAGCAAGGAAATCTGCAGCAGATGAGACGAAGGAAGTTGATCTAGATCTAATCTGGCTGTTATAATTAATTATTTATTAAGATGATGAGTGCGTTTAGTTTGTTTTGGAGCTGCAGGGAGAAGATGCCGTTAGCATTTCCTTAGATCTGGGTAGGTTTCCAGATCCAGCTTTAGCAATGGAGATAAGTAAAAGCTGTGGTTAGATAATAATTAATTTATTATATTTTTTCGATCCAACACTTAATTTACTCGCCATAAAATTTCCAGATCCAGCTTTAGCAATGGAGATAAGTAAAAGCTGTGGTTAGATAATAATTAATTTATTATATTTTTTCGATCCAACACTTAATTTACTCGCCCACAACATTTCCAGATCCAGCTTTAGCAATGGAGATAAGTAGAAGCTGGAGTTAGATAAGTATATCTGGGTGGGAGATCCCTTTTTTTTAAGACATTGTCAATAAAGCTCAAAAAAGATGATATTCGAACAATTCAACCCTTCAACTAAAAATACTGAATTTATTCGATCTAATATTTTATTTGCTTCGCCGGAATATTGTGTTTATTCGATCCAACACTTAATTAACTCGCCCAACACACTGCTCGCCGAGAATGTTGGGTTGTTTGCTTGAAATATTGTATTTTAAATATTGAGACACAAACTGATAACACTGCACTAGTACTTGCAACGCTGCATTTGTGCAAAACACGTTAGAGTATTCGGTTATGAGTTTTTTTTTGAAAAAGTTAGAAGTATATGAGTTGATTTGTACAAATTTTGAAAAGTATAAGTTTTTCTTTGACATTATTTTTTTTATTTCTTTAAAAATGATAACCTTACAGCTCTTAAAAATCTCTACTTCTTGCAACGCTGTAATTTTAAGATGGAACTAAAATTGCCAGACTATCTTAGAGACAAATAAAAGTAGAATATTACAAGTAACTAGCACTTCTTGGCAAGTTAATGCAAAAATGTTAATAATCACGGTGAAAACTCTTTTAAATTAAAAAAAAAAAAGTATTTAGTTCTCGTAATCCTAATAAAATACATTTGAGACGAGAAATTTTCTTCCCCGTCACGTGCATGGGCGGATCCAGCTTGTAGCAAGTGGGGTCAAATGACCCCACTTGATTATATATATATATATATATATATATATATATATATATATATATATATCTGTGTGTGTGCGTGTGGGTGTGTGTATATTATACGATAATTTTTTTTCCTATTCAAAATTAAAAATGTTAAAATTATTTAGAATTAGTATATAAAATTATCTAGAATATCACAAATATTTACCGAATTTAAAACACTCACGAATATTTCAGTGTATTTCAAAATTACCTAGAACACTCACAAATATCTCAGAATATTTAAGAACACTTACAAACACCCCAAAATATGTATGAACACTTCAAAATATTTCGTAACATATACAAATACCTGTGAACATCCTAAAATTTGGTTTTACTGTTGAATAAAATTTGATTTTTTCTTTTCATAATTTTGACTTCTTTTTTTTTTGTATTTACTACGATTAAATGCAGAGTTTGAATTTATATTTTGGAATGTTCTTAAGCGTTCGTAGATGTTTTAAACTATTTTATATTATAGTTCAAAATTAAAATATTTACGAATTTTCTGAAATTGATATGATATTCAAATAGTTAGCATTCTTATTATTCTATTATCATAAAATATTGTTATTTTTTCTGACCCCACTTAACATAATTTCTGGATTCGCCATTGGTCACGTGATCAAATCTAGCGTAGTTGCACATCAAGTCAGTGTCTATATTTTGTTATAATATGTCAGCAAACAAAAAAAAAAGTGACAATTATTTAAAGAAAATCAACTTTGTAATAATAATAATATATAAGAGGCTGGAAATTATTTAAGATAATTAGGGGAATCTTAAGCACATGGGAGCGACCGAAAGACAGGAATAAATATAAGAGGGTGACACATGAGAAGAGATCATGCTGATAAATGGCTGGTCTTGGCTTCATTTTTGTTTTGCCTATATGTTCATTATATTTCACTTACGATTATATATTAATTTTTTTCTTAGATTATGAGTATTTGCACTATCGATCATCATGCAAACATAATTTGCAGGACTGGATTTTGTGCTCACGTGCCCCCTATAATAAACACCTAGGCGTGGCTCCTCGAAATTTTGTATCAACTATCCATGCTTGCAACACCTTTTGTCTAAAGTAAAATGACAAACAAAAAAGTTAAAGTCGAATTTGATGTCAACTCTTGAGGCTAAGTTAATTAGCATTTTAATATTACAATACTAGTAATTCAAAATTTGACTAGGTTATTCCAAATATTGAACTTGCACAACTCCTTTGACAGAAAATTTAAAAATAATTAGCAAATATTTTTAGTTCGGGAGGACGCTCTTTTTTCGATCGAGATGTAAAATAGTAATGGAATCGGGCTGTCACAGATTATATGGTTAGTGAAATAAGTTAGGGTTATGTGGTTAGTGAAAAATGAAGGTCCAACATTGAAAACTTTGAGAAGGTAAATGTCTTGAGATACTATTATCATGGTAAGGGACAAACAAATCAAAACAACCAAATGTAGATCAACTTGTGGAGCATCTGAGGATGAGATGGGTTGGATTGGGCCACAGTGCATGTGAGAGGACTGGTCGGATGTTTTCCCACCACCTCATGGTTATCTAGTTAAAGCCTCCTACAAGAATATTGATGATTTATTATCTCCAAATTCTGTTAAATGATGATAATATTATTTGAGTATGTCCAAATAATTGAAAGATTGAAACTCGTAAAATTATCTAGCCCTTCACTGGGCCATTCTGCAAATAATCAAGTTGATCGAGACCGTTAAAAAAAAGAACAAGCTTTACCTGGCTGGCTGGAACCGAGTTTTACAATTTCTGCATCTTTTATAATCTCCACTATCTGGTCCTCAATCTCCATCCTCTATCTCCAAACACCCATCCCAAGAAAGGGAATGCCCTGAATTAAAAGTAGACCAGGAGTGGGTGGATTTTTTTTTTTTTTTTTTTTTTGTTTAAATAAATAAGCTTTATTATTCTACTCGCTGTGATATATTGTACCAAATCTTAGTGTGAGGATCATTTTTTACTAACTGTGATCTGCTGTTTACTTCTCAGTTTTGTGGATTAGAACCACAGAAGTCTCCTACTCCTTACCTAATCTAATGTTTTAATACTTAGATATACATACTTACTGGCAACTGTACTTTTTAACTATGAAACATCTAATGCATCATTTAAAAGCACCTATCTAGCTGTAAATCCGATTAGAGATCCAGAGATCGTCTTACTATTTTAGAAGGTAATTGACTGATTAAGTTTTAGGACGAATCTACGGCACGTGGGAGTGCGCTTCTATTTGTTTATCTATTTTTGAAGAAACGAGAGACTGGATACTTCTGGGATTGGACTACTAACCCAGTCTGTTATACCCCGTCTCAAACTCGAATGAACAATTGGCAGCATACCAAACCATACGTCCTAAGCGATCGTACGTACTGTATCTATTGAACGTTCATCTCATCATGTGCGATAATGCACCCAGAACTATCATAATGAAAGAATAGCAACTGGGATCAAATCTAAGATACCACAGTTTTTGGGCAACGCTAATACAATCAATCTACTAGGCTGAGTGCGGTGATGCCTCTTATCCTCCTCCTGTCTCAACCTCAAGGTCCTCCACCTGATTCGGATACACCTAACATGATCGATGTCTATTATATGTCATTTATCACATGTATTTTTCTAGGTGATGAGAGTATAGTTTCCATAAGTATCGTTGCTGCTGTCTGTGAGTGTCGGGGTTATCGTACGAGTCTTATACTAAAAGAAGGGCGGGAGGGTCTCAGGGTCTCAAGTTGCTAAAATATTTTCCTCCACAAGAATATAAAGCGCTCTTTTATAATATTGCAATTCATCACTTGCATATATTCTATATAGAGGCATAATACTGATAAGCAAAGCTCTTAATTCTGATATTAGACTGAAAAAAATCTTTGCTAGAAGACACATGATCATATTATGAGAACCATGCATAATGAATGACAGGACCACTTCTTCTACTTAACAATAACTTAATCATACTTTAACAAAATGAGGCGTCTTAGTGGTCCACTTAATCTTTGCGCTAACAGGCCTCATACTCCTCTTTGCCTTCACCATTGATCTTCATCATTCTCCTCCGTCATCTTACGTCGATCCATCCTACGAGCCTAACCTGCACCAATTCCGAATCTACGCCGTACACCTAAGAGGGCGATCGGAGTGAAGGTGATGCGAAACATACTAGTGCCAAAAGAATGAATTAGCTACACCAAGCCATCATCAGTGGATTTCTTTTGCCCCACATTATAATGCTTGTTTCATCAAAGGCAATAAAAGGCAACAATAATAATTGTCATTAAAGCTTATTATTAAGGAGTAAACTTTATTAAGTTATCTACAGTTTCAATATGAGAAGAAGATAAATGTTGGGGGGCCATCTTCCGGATTTTGAGACTAGTGGTATTAACTTTATCCACCATTTTGCATTAAATAGAAAGAAATTCGAGCACTAAAGCATTCATAAAACAGGGTGATTAGATTGGTCTTTCACTTTGGAAGTGTCATCGTTGCTTTTTGTTGCCTCACCATCAAAAACAGCTTTCACTTCAACATATCCTACCACCTAACGTTTCCTATTCCACCATAATAGAATTTAGCTAGGATATTTTGTCGGTCTTTATTTTTTGGTTTTTTTTCCGTTTGTATTAAAAAAAAAAAAACATCCACGATAGGATATTAGGATCTTTTGTTTGTTGTGCTTTAGTTGCACGTCGGTAGCTAACGATTCGTGTAACCTAGTAAGATAGTTTAAACAATAGATTAAATGTCTATCTTTCCGTTTAGTAAACTAATATGAGGTTTTTGGAAAAAAAAGTTGTTTATATTTGTTTTTTATATTTTGATTTTCCAGAAATGTTATCTTTCTGTTCTTACAGGTAAGAGTGAGAGCAAGTCTACATTTATCATACCAGCATCGCATCATAACTCAAAATTGAGCATTAAAGGTTTTGTTTTTATCAACCGTGCAGATTTCTCAAATGTGATTGGATCAATCCTATCTTAGCGTGTGATCTGGGTTAGGAGATTAGGCTTCCCTTCTTAGCAAAGAAGGCCTACTTGGGCCCTGAAAACAACCCAGGATTGCTGATAAGTCACGCTTGAATTCAGCAACAAAGGCCTCACAGATTGCTTCGTGACAGGGTCAGCTTCTAGCGAACATTTCAAGGGTTAATTGCAGATGGGCCAGAATTCGAATGAACTATCATGATTGATTAGATCAAATCTAACTGCGTCCTTTACAAATCGCTTGGATCACGGTTTAATTGTGTATCAACCCCTACATTTAAAGACTATGCAGATTAACTCTTAAAAATAGAAAAATATGCTGATATGGCGGCTATCCACAGAATATACAAATCAATTTCTGAAAGAGAGAAATGCGCCGACGTGATGCACGCATATCAACTACCTATATTCAGGGACTGTACAAATTAGTCTATGAAAATAAAAAAACACATTGACATAGCGACTGTCTAGATATTTTGAAAAACGGAAAAACGTCAACTATTTTTCTATTTTCAGTGGTTAATTTACTCATTTCTAAAATACCAGGGCTGATAAACAACTCCCACGTTGCTAAACGTTTTTTTATTTTCAGTGGCTAATTTGTATGTTCTTGAAAATGAGAGTTGATACGCAACTCCCACTTGAATCAATTATAAGTGGAAAATGGTTATGTTGTTGCCTTACTGGATCGCTCTTTTTTAGGGGGAGGGGATGTTGCCATTTTACATAAATTTAGTATAGATAATAATCCTTTTAGGTTGGTAAAAACTAATATTTTAACCATCTAAATTAATAATTATCTTCTATTTTTAAAATTTACTAATTTTTAAAACTCTATAACTATCCGAACATAAATTCTGCGATATTATTATTTTTGTTAATAGTACTACTCTATATTCTACTTTTCTCCACTCTTTATGTTGCCAAGTGTCCTCGCAATACTACTACCGTCTTTCTTGTGAACTACAGCTTCCCCATTAAGATTGATATTCTGTCCTTACAACGAGGCCTCGTTGAAATATCACCAGCATTGTCTTGCTTTATCGCTGCCATTATACTCGCATCGTTCTCAAAGTATCATTCAACAGGATCCGATAGCACTAGACGATGCTATCATGCTAGTGCTTCTACCAACAGTGTATAACTGCTGCTTAGCCAACTACATGGGAGCAGTACGTTCATGGTGTCGGAAATGATATCCTTATAACTCCTATACAGAAAATAAGAGATGTTAGATCATTACTGCAACTTTACTCATCAAGTATAGGAATGTTTACATCAGAAACAACCTTAGAACAATTATGGATAAATAATAGGAGTAGGTTACATCCCAGAAGTGTTATATTGGATTGCGAGTCATGTTAGCGATGATGCTCATGATCCGCAGGCATCAATTCCTTTCACATTCCATCACAGCAGAACTATCCAAATTTAGACTGAAAATAACCTATTCAGATTTGGACACTTCAACTGGAACCAGATGCATACAGCCCATGCCGCTTGAAGAACTCTCGAAAACCATAGGCGCTTGTATCATAATTGAACTGATCATATCAAGAAAGAAAATCAGCTAGGTTATTAAACCTGTCCAATTGGGCACACAAATAGAAGCTATAATAATATCATGTGTGGAAATGCATTAACAAATTCCCCATAGGAACTCACACACAAGCGGCCAGCAAAAGATGTCAACAAATAATTTCCCAAAAATAATTTTTAAAAAAAAAAAAAAAGCTAGATGACCCAAAAGTCATAACTGAAAAATAGCAAAAAAGCACATACGGAATCTGTTTTTGAGTGTGTTTTGGGTAAACTTTGTAGCATTACCTCTTTAAGATTCTGTTAGGTAGTTATGGGATGCCAATGGAATATGCTGGATTCAGTTATGGATTGACTCTTGATTTTCGATATTTAGCTGAAGGCTGAAAGTGTGGCTAAGCTGTGCCGTCTCATCAGTACCAGGCAATCCTGGACTCGATTCAGCAAGGTCCCTTTGCAAGATGTTCTTACTAGTTTATGGTCCTAATTCTTATAAATGATCCAATGTCGATGTCTTACGAGGGAGAAGGAACATTCAACATATAGATAAGTATGAGTGTTCACCTCCCTATTACAAAAGGATACAGAGTAGCCAAAAGCATGAAGAAATCGTCATCGTCTAAACTTACAGGTAAGACTTTAACCGCGTATTTGGTGACACTTGGATCCACCACTCTACCTTGATTGGCAGCCTGAATTGGAGTAAAATACAAATTGGATGAGAACAAGCATATTTTCCTATATGACTTTCAGCATTTGGATTACACAATTAGCAGTTACAATAACATATAGGCAAGAAATTTAGAAGGAACGTACTTGCTCAGGACTATGGAATATCTCGATAAACGGGTATTCTTTTCTTTGCCTTGTTATGCAAAAACCAGGATATTTGGGACATTCTACCTGGAAAGAATAGACAATTATACGTACCACAGGACATGATAACAATGAACTTGAACTCAAAATCTGCAATGCAGAACCTATTTACAATCATGGAGGATGGAATGCAGAACTTCAATATAGGGAATCAGGTACAATTATCAGTTACATCTCCAAGAGATCGCGAGTTACTTTTCTCTAGTAAGACAAACTAAACTGTGTAACTTGCAACAATTAGACCATCTCTTTTAGAGATAACCAGTTATCTTTGAGCGCTGAAAGGTTTGAGCAGACAATTACATGTTGCAAAAAAAAAAAATTGTTTATTATAACTAGGTCTAGGACATGATGATTCTAAATTAGTTGTCTATTCATATGAGAGATACCACATGATGATTGTAAATTATCGGATGGATTTAAACTTAAAGAGTATTTTAAGCATGGCTTCTTCTAGAGTCTAGACAGGATTTATATAAATCAAAGGTTTACTTAATTGTAGACACCTGTATGCATCCAAATTTGATAGCAACAAAAGCTAATTCAAGAATAAGTGAAGACAAAAAAAAAAATCCTATACATCTATATAACAAGATAATGAGAATTCTGAAAGCTAATCAAACAGAAAAAGACTGAAATTGAAGGACAAAATAGCAGATAAAAAGCGCAAGGAACAATTCAATGCATGAGAAAAGGTTACAAAACTCACAAAAGTTAGACGAAACTGATATTGAAGGAATGACTTTAGGAAGCAATAACTAACTGCTCAGACATAAAAGTTCTAGATGTGGCCAAAGTAAGAGCAGTTCATCAAGAAGTATTATTCCTTGAGATGATTTTTCAATCTTCCTTCTACAAATGCTTACAGAAACCAGCAATAGTAAGTGTTCAAAAAACCGAATGGTGTTGCATGGAATTGTAGGGACTAGAATCATACACGAACAAATTTTATATGTGGATAGAATTCAGCAGCAGCCTCTTCCAATACTTTATCAAGATGCTTTGTATAATTACACCTACAAAATAAAGAAAACATTACAGTAGGTAAGTTTAACAATACTTAACATCTTCAGCAATTAATTTGTCTTACATGCAATGCCAGAGCTCCAAGCATTTAACACAAAAATTCACCCCAAAACTCAATTCAGCTGTTCGTAATACATCCATGTATGAAATTTTGGGTGAAATTTTGTTAAAGCTTTTGGGAGCACTACCAAATTCTTCTTTTTGTTGGTTTTATTCAATTCCTAGCAAAGACAGACCTAATAGTAAATACAGCAACAACAGGCTGCCCTTCATGGAGGAGCTGAACGAATTGACGCTCTGATGTAAAATGAATGACTCGGGATGGTCCTACATCTTTCGGGTACCCAGTATAATACCTATATTGTCAAAAATTAGAAGTATACGGCATTAAGCAAGTGACATGATCTGACAAACCTAAAAACTAGCTCCAAAACAGCACATTCACATAGGGTAAACATAAAGGATAAAAAATTTGTCCAAAAATCAATCAGGTTCACTTCAAAGAAAAGGATTCAACAAATCTCGAAAGATGCAGATCAGAAAAGAAAACATAAACTAGAAGGTTTTATACTTGCTAGTTGCTCTAAGATGAGAAATCATGCGGTCGATAAGCGAAGAATCACCCATCGCTGGCGCACAAAATTTGGCGACGATGGGAAAAACTGAAGGCGGCGGAGTGTCACGAGCAGCAGCGTGGCAGTGTCGCACTGGCCGCGGCTTTATGTTAAATATAAATATATATATATATATATTACCAAATAATTTTTTTTCTCGAATATTTTATTTTTTTTTTAAAATAATTTTATGTTAAACTTTATAACATAAATACTTATGTGTAACTAAAATAATATTTCTGTAACCAAAACAGCTGGATCCCCCCTCAGTTTTTCTTAAAAAAAAAAAAACATCAGAACCTTTATGACCGTCCAGAATGTAAAAACCTAATGGTCTCTTTCAATAGTAATTTATTTAAGATTTTAAAATCTCTGTAAAATACATAATAAACAAGTCTTAATTTAAAATGTTTTATAAAATTATTCTATATATATTAATAAAATTAAATATAAAAATAATAGATTCCTTTGCTTTCATTGTATATTTAAAAAATTTGTTAACTATTTTTTGAATAATTTATATAAATTTTTTAATGTCAAAGTTTTAAAATATTATTAGAGATATTTTTTTTTCAAAAGATTATATATAATTATAAAGTACAAAAATATATGTTGCAGTAAAGTTTTCTAACATTATTAGACATATATATTTTGTCATAAAACCATTTTTTTTCCTAATCCCGTTTATTTATTTATATTTTCCGATATCCATCATTTTACGCTTTTCTCCTCCTCTCCTTCGCCTTTCTCTCTTCTTCGTCGGCTCCCCCTACAATAGGCGCAAGCCGGCGCGGCGCACTCCCTCTTTCTCCCCAAAAAGCCCCTAGATGCGCCAAAGATTTACTCTTCTGCCACTGCCCCTTCTTCGTCTTCATTTATCCGGCCGCAGATGAGATGAAATTTGAGGAGTCCTCGCTTACCAGATACCTCGTCGACCACCTCACACCCCTGTACGCCCTACTCCCTTGATTATTTTGATTCAATTTGCCCTAATTTTGATAACCCTAGCATGTTTTATCGAGAAATTTGTTGATCAGATATTTTCATCAATCTAATTAAGATGTATATATATATATATATATATATATATATATATATATATATATATATATATATACATATAGGATTTGCTGCACATTATTTAATTAATCCATTGAACTTTTTTTTTTTCAGGACTGAAGCCGATCCTGCAACCCTTGCCGAGTATGTTGTCGCGCTTCTGAATAAGGACAAGCCCATAAAAGAGCTGCAGAAGTTGTGTACAGATAATTTGGTCGAAGTTCTGGGCGTTAGTAAGTAGCTATCTCGATTATTGATGTTTTCACGTGTATTACTTACGTAGTTGTATGTAGAAGTTTGTATATATTTAAACAAAAGCAGCTAGCGGAAGCTCAAACATAGTGGGTAAATTCTGGGAGCTCATTAGTTGGTGTTTTTAAATATCTATCATCTGGCTCTACTTGCCAATGGTGTAGGGTGATGTTATTAACTTCTTTTATATAGCCTCAGTCAGCAAATCACCTTATCACTTTGTCTCTTTGTTGAACACTGAGACTGCCAGTCATATGATATTGGTAAAACAGGGTGATCAACCATTCATAGTTGATCTCATGGTTAACGTGAATAAGATATGCTTGATAATAATTTCGTTTGGGGACTCTGGGTGGAAGACTTAGAAACCATGAGTTGAGTGACCTAGAAGCAATGTGAATCTACATGTCACTTTGGTTTGTAATGAACTATGTATCCTATTCTTATGGGATTTTGATTAACAGTTTGTATTAGTATGTATTGTGAAAGCTACTTGACAGTTCGTATTAGCATGTCCATGTAAAAACAATAAGATGGAAAGTATATACAAGGATGCTCCATGTGCTTCATTGGCTCTTGGCCACCTCTTTAGTAGCGTTTGGCTGGAATTATTGTCCACACATCTTAAAGTACTCTCTTTTTAGAACAAAAGTGCTGCATAAGCAACTTCAACACTAATATTCTTTCTAATGTCAATTGATCCTATCAATCCTACGGTACAGTTGGAACAATTACTTGTTAGTACGGTTTTGAGATGAGGAACTTTTATGCTATGAAAGAATACATGGTTGAGCATTTTTTCGTTATTTGTAAAAAAAAAAAAGATTCCCAGTTTCAATTTTACTTTTATATAATTGCAATTTTCTTATTGGTTTACATGAATGGGAAAGGCAATTGCTTGAAAGAGTAATTGCAGCATGATTTCTGCTGGCCATTGAACTAATAATGAAAGAATGTGACTGTGTGAATAGATAGTCACGTTTTAGCTAGGAAGAAACGAAACGATCTCCTCACACAATCAACTGTGTATTTACAGCTAAATTTCATTGAAGGTTTTTAAGCAAAGGATATGATATGGAGCTGTCATCTCTTAATTGATCTACAAGAAGATCATAAGAGTTAAGATTGATCCATTCACTCAATCTCTTTTAGACATAAACAGCTAGTTGAATCATATGGTCCATTTGTACTTCATAATATATTGTTTAGTTTGTTTCTTTCGATAATTTTAGCTGTTAACGGTTCAGTTTTTTCTGCACTCTCTCACTTGCAGGAACAGAGCCCTTTGTCACAGAGTTGTTCAATGGCCTTCAAGATGGTTCAATTTTAAGATCTAGCGAGAAGGTTGGTGCTACTGAGAAAACGGAAGCATATCAATCTATAGATAAGCTTGAAGTTGCAGAACTGGATCAGCCGAAAAGTGAAGATAATGTTTCTAATTCTTCGGGACCTCATAGTGATTCTCAAGAAGTTAGTGATGATGATGATGATGACCGGAATCACAAGCATCGTAGGCGGGAGGCTAGATCAAACAATTTCGAGCAAGCTGACGAGCAATATATAAGAAAGGTTAATAGAAAGCGAACCAAGCCTCATGAGAACGAGCAGTCACAGTTGGAAGATGATGCCCAGCCTAGCAAATTGCAGAAAGAATATAACTTTATGCAAGGGAGGAAAAATCCTGTTAAGTTTGAAAAGCGCTGTTCTGGGCTGCATGGACAAGCCCAATCCCAAGCATATCGAAGCAATAATGGTCCTCACTTTGAGTTAGCTGCATCAATCGGCCGGGGTAGAGGAAGAGGACGAAATATACATTGGAGTCAACATGATTCAAGATTCAACCCATTTGATGCGCTTGATTTTGCATCGCAGATTGCTACTAAAGGGCCTCATCATCCTGGGTTTTTCGTCGGAACAGGTTTACCAGGTGGATCAACTGCACAAGGTGCATCATGGGGATCATTTGGGTTTATTCCTGGAATGTCCAATAGTATTTTGGATCCCCTCCACCCACTTAGTTTGCCAAGAACCATTGGGTCCGCAGTCACTCCTCCTATGAACCTTGGCATGCCACGTCAACGTTGTAGGGACTTTGAAGAAATGGGATTTTGTCTAAGAGGGGATATGTGCCCAATGGAGCATGGTGTCAATCGCATTGTTGTTGAAGATGTTCAGGTGTTGATTCTTCCTCCTTTTCAGTGGGTCACCATGAGAACTTATCAGCTGTGGTCTTCTGTTCTAGATGTTGTATACTCTAAATTCAAGTTGTTAGGTGCATTAGGAGTAAGTTGTTAACTTCGTGCAGAACTAGGCCTGCATCCAAAGAGATTTTCGTTAGTCAGACAAACAAATTATAACTATGTATTCATAGGTCATAGTATATGAAAGGCTATTGACATCTCGGTCACATCATCAGGGTCCTTGTTACAGTCCAAACTTAACTTTGTGTTTATGCAGTGGGTTGATAGGTCTGATTTTGGTTGGTCTAAATAACATTCATATCCCAATAAGCGAATTGCTGTTGCGACTTTGGGCATTGTTTTTTAAAGAGTTTGATAGTTATGTCTATCATCGTGCTTTCTGTTTTTATAGGATAATTTATATTGGTGCAAGTATTATTATTTACCTCTGATAGCATGTTATCCAAAACTGGTTTCTCTTATTGTGGCATCATACTCAATATGCTAATTTGTCGAAATGTTGGATATTATGTCTATGTATTTGACTTGTCCTGTTCTCCAAGATTCACTTATTCATCATGCAATATTTAAGGGCATCAAACTGTATATCTAGTACACGCATAACTTTGTTTCTCTGTAGACGTAGGAGTAGGGTTATTGAAAATTTGTTGATCTATTAAGTATTTTTGTTGCAACCTCAGACTATACACTTTTGACGGGCATCGGATGTACTGTGCATCTGGGTTCTCATATAGCAGTCTACAAGATGAAAATATCATATAACTATCTATTTAAAAGTGTAAATTCCATGTAGATCGCATCTAACGAAATTTAGACTTGGTATATTAAGAAGCTGGGAAGTTCTATAAGAAGTACCTTAATACTCTTTATGTTTTGACTTCTATCATCTATTACAAAGTTCAATGTCATGTCATTTTCAGAGTCTTTCTCAGTTCAACCTTCCTGTTTCGCTGCCAAACTCACGAGCACCAGGACTTGGTGATGTGGTTAGTGATGTGGTTGGGCCTTTACCTTCAGTGGCTGCTCCAACTAGCGGGTATAATACTATTTCCGCTAAAAATGGCAAATCTGAAGGGATGGATGATGCATCGACGCTAAATGGAGTAGTGTCTACTAGTAGTGGTGATGCAGATGTTTATGATCCTGATCAACCTTTATGGAGTAATGACCAGCCTGTATCTTCGAGTGCTCTGTTAAGACTTCCATCCGCGAATTTTGACGAGGCTTCATGGGATGCTGACACATCGCAAAGTTTTAGGATGTCAGATGGTGTAGTAAGTGGCCATACTATCAGAAGTTCAGAAGGTCATAATGTATCGCTGAGCACATCTGCATCTGTTTGGGGCAGGATTGGAGCTGGTGGAAGGTTGCAAGAAGCAAACAGAGTTGATAACAATGTCGGTAGTCCAGTTTATGTCAAAACTGAAAAAGATGATCATGAGGAACCAGCAGCCAGTGCCCATGTTTCAGGCCAAGCTAATGCAACACAATTTGGTTCCAAAAGTCAGCCTGTCCACAAGTCATATACACATCCTGGGCATAGCAATGGAAAAGTATTTCCAAAAGCTTCTCGCACTTTGTATGTACATGGAATTCCACAAAAGGACAATAAGAAAGATGCCCTTCTTTTACATTTCCAAAAATTCGGTGAAGTAGTTGACATATATATTCCACCGAACAGTGAAAAAGCCTTTGTCCAATTTTCAATGAGGGAGGAGGCAGAAGCTGCTCTTAAGGCACCTGATGCTGTGATGGGCAACCGTTTCATTAAATTATGGTGGGCCAACCGAGATCGGACTTTTTATGAGGGACAAAGTTTAAATAACAAGTTACAACCTTCCAATAGGTCTATTTCTGTTTCCATACAACGGCATCCATCTGTTGCAGGTAGAGGAAGAGGGAATCATACCTTTGCAGCTCCAACAGGGAGCAGTGGAACTGCTTCTGTAGCAGCACTTGCTGGTCTGTCAACTTTAAAAGAAAATAAACCAACAGCAACCAATGTGATCCAAAAGAAGACAGAAAATCTGGAGCTTCTGAATGAGGAAATTCAGAGAAAACAGGAAATGTTAGCAAAAAAAAGAGATGAATTACGGCGTCAGTTGGATAAATTTGAGAAAAAAGTAATGTTTTACTAACTACATTTTTATTTCTTCATCATTTGAGCATTTTAATAAGCATGTTTTTGTTCCACACAGCATTTGCACAGTGGCAGTATAAATGGCTGTTTTCTCAGAATGCCTTTTAAGCTGCTTTTTGCAATATACTTTTTGTCTTAGTTGTATACATCATGGATAAGACTTTGAGATTAGGAGAAAGATTTTCTGACTACTAGAAATGTTGTTGCTTTTTTGTTTTAAGTATCTTGCAAAATGTTGGAGAGTGGTCAATCATGGCAGTTCATTTTGTCTTAGATCCTTCACAATGATTATTTGGAAAAGTTATTAACTTCTTGTTTGCTTAAAAGTTAAAACTTCCATTTTACATTTTCATGTAATAAATTTCTATCTCCAGGGTGGTTCATGCAAGAAAGATGAAGTGACTCTTGATGAAGCAGTTAAAAGGCAGAAAGTAGACAACTCTAATGTTCCCAAAAGTTTAAGTTTAGGGCAAACAAGCATACATGGGCAAGTTGAAAGGACAGTGGAGCATGTCAACACAAAAGAGTGTCCTGTTTCACACAATTCAAATGCCAACCCAACAGCCATGCACCAATTCATGAAGGATGGAAGACATGCAACTCGGCCACCTGTGCCAATACTTAATAGATTTAAGCTGGATAATCGTCCTACTTCATTTAGGATTCTTCCTCCCCTGCCAGCTGATTTATCGAATGTAAGTTTGCTCATGTTTTTTCTTTCTTTCAATCTCATTCGCCACTTTACAGCCACCTACCTGCCTATCTATTTATATGTGTAAAATACCATGCATGATTTCCTTCACAAGCCTCTCATGTACTTACTCCTTAAAAATAGAGACTGCATTGTAGTTTGTTGATATCCAGAATATTTTGGTCAACGTGATAAATATTTGTTAGACAATACAACTCCTAAACCTTACACATACACTATATGGGAAAAGCAAATAAGCCAGTCAGCTAGTCATTTAGCTTCGCTATAAATATATGGACCGTATATGAGAAGAGATCAACTCCTTAATCTGGTAATTAGCAGTTGTGATTTAACAGAGATCAGTCATGAGTTATTATCCGCAAGGGTCTTTGAGTCCAGTTGCAGCACATGTTATTGTGAGAATTAGCAAATTATAGCCATAAATCGAAAGTTTCCATAGAGCTTTCATGGAGGATCTGCGAAAGCATCCTTTTGCAAAGGCAAGTAAAATATTCCATGCATTTCCGAGTACTCTGACAGCACCAGCTAAATGTGATGTACTTTTTGGGCTCCATCATTGTTTGAAGTAATGTAGTTTTTATCTGGAAAAGGGTCCATTAGTTTTATTTGACCTGTAGAAATGCTAGTAAAAGATTGCAATGCATATTTTGTTTATTTTTAGTCAATCATCATTGCCATGGACAATTATTTATTTATTTTAGATGACGGTAAAATCTCGAGGCCGACTTTTGTGGGCCTGCCAACCTACTAAATCCGAGGTGGTGTTTTCCTATGCTATATTAGTCTATTGTCGAACCTGGATCCTATGTGGCGATGTGGATGCAGGAATTTCAGCTAACACGCCAAGTACACGGTTTCGTATGGAAGACCGGTCGCTCACAAGCAAACGCCCCACTGCTAGAGCCATTAATGAAGCACATAAACCATTAACATTTTCAGGCATCTCTTAAGAAGCAATTTAGTCTTCAAATTTTACAATATTTGTATCATAACTAATTGTCCCTTCTTTTATCTCCTCTGCGCCGAATAATTGGACACGGTTTTGCACTTTTCAGGAAGATGCTTTGAAGGAACATTTTTCTTCTTTTGGAGAACTCTCTTCTGTTGTACTCGAAGACATGAATTTCCGTTCTGTGACTTCAGCTTCCCAACTTTCTCCTCCTTCAGCTTGTATAAATTTTGCAACAAGACATTCAGCTGAGAAGGCATTTCTAGCTGGAAAGCATTGGAAAGGTCATACTTTGAAGTTGGCGTGGTCAACACCAAAATCTAGTAGTATGCCAATCAATCACGAAGATTCACCAAGCCCAAAGATCTTTAAAAATGCCAAAAGTCAATGCGAAGAACCTGTCAACAGTTTTTCTGTATCTCCCACAAAGGGAAATTCTAGGGAAGCTTCTTCTGTGAAGAACAATTTTGATATGGAAGTAAAAAGCTCTACTTCTGATCCTCCTGTTGTTCCTAAGGCTTCTATAACAGCTTCTAAGTCTGATTCTGGTGTGCCGTCGATCGAGAAGACAAATTCAGATGATTCAGTGGTTGAGGATGGCTTGCATCTTTCATCTTGACAACTAGGTATGTATCTTTTTGACTTTCATGGTTATTAGAAGGCTATTTTTGGTTTCAATTATATTTATTTTATAGTGTACAAAATCGATATATTCAGATGAATCTTGGCGTATACTGGTGTAACCTTTTGAAGTGTGGCAACTGGCATAGTTTCCTTGACTACCAGATGTGAAAAATAAAATTTAGGTCCTTCGCGTCAACAATTTTTCTTCAGTTTATTAATGGAGTTTCACATTGCAATTTAGTACTATCCACAGTCATCAATATATTGAGTTTTGTCAAAAAAATGATTTGCAAAATACTGTCAAATAAGCTTTGAAAATTTTATAAAATCACTCAAAAAAAATAGATTTTGGCGTACTCTACAATTTGTTGTATTCAATATTTTATTTTTAATTTTTTTTTTTTCTAAAATAGTTGTTTTATGGCTCTAAAATTATTATACCTAGCAAAAATTTCGGAGCTTAAAACATGTGTTTGAAGGCACTTTTTAAAATATGTTAATGCAAAAGTTGTAAAACATATAGAAAAAAAAATTTTATCTAATTTTTTTTAAAAAAAATACTTGTATATGTGTTTTAGCTTGATAAATTATTATAAACAAAAGAAAAATTATTTGGACGAGTGCTATAAAAATAGAGTCGAATTTGACATTATTATATTACATACTTATATAATTGATAATAATATGGTGAAAAATCTAGGGATAACTTCCAAACAGTTTTTTCTACTGTAATCCTAAGTAAATCTGTGCTTTTTTCCTATAACTGTTAAATCAAGCCAAAATATATCTCCATAAATATTCTTTTGAAAAGAAATTGAATATAGAAAACATAGATACTGATGTGTTCAATAATTTTATTTAATTTTTTTTAAAAAAAATTAAATAAATATTTTGAAAATAGAAATTGTAGAGCATGTCAAAAAAAATTTCATATATATATATATAATTTTAATAGGGGTTTTTTTATTTCTACGTTTATTTATCAAGATTTTGCAAAACAGAAATTTCTTGGACAAAACTCCAAAAATCTAATAGTCAAAGCCAAGGGAGAAATTGAAAGGATGGGTTCAGCAGAAAGCTTGATTAACTCCTAGGGGTTTTAACAAATCAATTTCTGATTTTTAAAATTTTATTAAATCAGTCTTTTATTTTAAATTGATTTTTCTACTCTTCACGACTGCCACATCAAAAGAAAAGTAGAAAAAAAAAATTTTAAATTGGTTTAAATTGGTTATGATTATCATTTTTTTTAACTACAAAATTTTTTTTTTAAAAATGTTGAGTAGATGACAAATCAAATCAGCATTGCCTTTCATGCCTCTTTCAATTTAGCTCCAAACCAGAAAACTTGTGCAAATGGTCGAAAATTAGAGTGTTTCACGCCGTTAAAGTACTGTTGCTAGTGCTATATGGTATTGTTACGTAGTAGTGTATTGCAGTCTTGGCATGGAATGTTCCCGACTAGCTATGCTAGTAGCAGTATATGGTAATATTTGATATAATAAAGTGTGATAGTGTAGAACTTAGTGTTATGGAATACTAATTTGTTGTATTCCCCTCCTAAAATTGGACAAACTTCAAAAATGCTCCCTCCTAAAAATATGAGAAGAATCTGTAAATCTTTCCATCTATAAATATATTTGGAATACTAAAATTTTGGGTATTGTCAAACAAAATCTCTTACTTCACAAAATTTGAACTAATTATCTGAAATGAAAATATTAAGTTAGTTTTTCATAATATTTTTTTTTCTCGTCCTCAACGCTTGTTTTGCTTACAATAATATTTTATTTGCTTGTCGAAATATTTTTCTTCAATCAAAATATTATAATACAAACTGGCAAAATTATATTAGCCGTTTGAAATACCGAATTAGGCGTCTGAATATCTTGAAGTATCTAGACATGAGTTTTTTTAAAAAAAATTGAAAAAAATAGGAGTTAATTTGTATGAGTTTTGAAAAGCAAAATTTTTTTGACACTATTACTTAAAATTATATCAATTGGCTGGAAAAGAATGAAAACAATTACTATCGGTACAGCAAAATCATTCTTAGGAGTCCTTAACGGTCTCGATTCAATCACTAAACTAATATCAGCAATGTTTTAGAATATGTGTGTCATATATTTTAAAGCATTGTTGCTGATTATATTTGAGCTATTAGGAGCCCCTAAAATTGGCAAAAAGGGGTAATATAAGCAAGTGAAAACCAAAACCCAACATTTTCATTTTTGAATTTTTCCAGTTCTGAAAGAAACGGGAAAAATAAGCAATCTCTTAGAAAATATCAGAGAATTGGCTACTTAATCTTGTTTATTATTGCATAAAATTTCACCGATTCGTCCATTTCTATTTATCGCAAGATAAAGAATCGAACTAATGCCCGGCCCATCTACATGTGCAGGGCGGCATGCCAAGACGATAAATATTGCTATATATGTTTTGGGTACAGTGAGCTTGTGAGTACGGCCATAATACAAGGGAAGAATGTTATAATACATGGATGAGTGTCATCATAATGGTATACCAGTTAGATTTATAAGTGAGAGTTGCGTATCAGCTTCTTATTTTCCTGAACTTTACGTATTGTTCTATAAAAATAAAAAAAACGTGCTATCGTGACGATGCGTGTACTATTGCATTATTTTTTATTTTCAGAAATTGATATATAAAAAGAGAGGGCTGATATGCAAATAATCCGATTTATAATGAGCAATATTCTCATGCAGACCTGGCCGAAGATTCTTACTGTAAATCCTCCCAAAAGAAATTTAGGATGTTCTTCTTTGAAGAAATGATCGGTTATAATGTGGAGGGCACGCAGAAATCTACTTCTTTGGTTTTTTTGGGCAATATATATATATATATTGGAGTAACTTTATAAATTTTTTATAAATCAAAATTTTATTTGGGTATGATTTTGTAATGCAGGTTTTTTTTTTTTTTTTTTTAAATTTTTGTATTTTATTTTAAACAAAACGCCCTTTCTTTACTTCAACATAAATATGATATGACCCGTCTTCATGGAGTTTTGTCATTAACACTCCCAACACTAACTTTTCTTCGCAATGTCTCAAATTTTAATTTCGCAACCATATTTTTGTGCAAATAACACAAATTTTAATTTCACGATAACACAAACTCTTCAAAAAATAGAATAATTTTTATAATTATTTCCCAACAAATATTTTTGGAAAAATATTGCATCAGTCATGCTTTAAACCTTATGTAAATCAGGTCCTACACTATTTACTTTTTACAAATCAGTCAATCTTTTAAAATTCATGTCAGCAGTATTTTGAATATGATATAAATATTTTTTGAAAAGTTTTGAATATAAATAAAAAAGTCTTGTGTGATCTAAAATTTTGTTGTCCAAATTTGTTTTAAAAATATTTCTAAATGGATATTTTTTAGATCCCAATGTCTTAACATATTAGTGAACACAAAAAAATAATTACCATAACCATTTTCTAGAAAAAATTTTAACACAAAAAAAATAAATGTAACGCGATTCCAAATTTTTTCACAAAAAAATATTTTATTTTGGAGTGTAAAAATAAATGGATTTAAAATTACAGATTTATTTCTAAGTTAGTCTTCCAATATTTTTTACGGTATCGTCGGCATCCTAAATGCTAAATCTTACTAGAGTTCCGTCAGCCAATTTAATACTATTTTTTAAGATTATCATGTTAAAATATATAATATAGTATATATGTAGGGATTTTAAATTTATAAAAAATTCTCATACTTAGTTCCGACCGTTGTTCTAAAATTCGAGTACGGACGAACGAAAATTTTTATCACGGAATAAAAAATATTTTCAAAAAATTTTATACCATGCAAACTCATATTCAGATTATAATACTTTCTAAGGTGCGCTCTCAATTCGGTGAAACTAACTGTGCTCGACAACAAGGTTCAATTTAACACTAACCGGTGGCTTTAGCGTCCTCATTAACGCTGACATTGAGCCGCTCGTCCTGTCGCTCCTCCCTAATCTACACCGTCCACCTCCTATCACAAATCCGCAGAGACTGAATCACGCTCATCCCGAATTAATAGAGTAGCAGGCCAGACATAGCAACTTAGCAGTGGCGTTTTGGTTTCTCGAAAGGGTAGAAGAAAGGAAATATATAGCCTCTCCAAATTCCAATCTTTCTCCTACTCCTTGTGCTATCAATAAATCTAAACTTAGTCGAAGAGAATCGCAGCGATGTCGATCACAGAGCTCGATGATGAGATGGTACGCAGTATGGCCATCGGCGCTGTATTTTCCGATTACGTGAGTTCTCTGTCGTCTTTCCGCTAACTTCTCCATGATATTTTTTCTATGCGACGGTTTTTGTTATTTTAGATGTCTTTTTTTGTTTAATGTTTGTGGTCGCTGGTGTCTACAACAGTGAACTGGATGTTCTTGGTCAATAGGAGCCTTCATCATTAGTCACTTCGTTGATTTATCATTAAACATTTATTTCTAACTTATTTGTTGTGATCGTGTCTTTAGCCCACGGTCCACTGTCCGGCACTACTGTGGGCAAGGAGTGGGAGTCGAACCCGGGCCCTACTCTTCTTGATGAATGCTCCTAATAGTCGACCTAATCAGTGTGGTGATTTTAAATTTAATTTTATTACTGTATACTTCTTTGAAGGTATGAAATTTTGTTGGAAAAAGCGTTGAGTGAAGCTTAATTTGTAGACTGCTATACACTTATGTTACTTTTCCGAATTGTGTTTTTCAAAACTTTTTCCTGATTAAAAGGAGAAGTTGTTTACTGTTAATGTCTAAATTGTGATACCAGCACCCAGGGGGTGGTTAAGGCAGTTCTTCGCAAGGGGGAGTACCCGGATTCAATTTCCTGAAGGGGAATTCGAATGGATTTGAAAGATAAAATCTCTACATTGAGAAAACGCTTTACAAGTTATCTGAGGAATAGTATCTTGTCATTGTAGACAACCACTTTTCACATTGTTTGGTTAAACTTTTCAATGGGTCACCATAAATTTTCAAAATTGTGTTTTGTATTGAATTAATTTGCCAAAGGTCATTTGTTTCACATTTATTCTCGAACATGCAATGAGGTGTCTATTCATTGTTGAAATGGATATATTTTTTTTTGTTAATTCTTTTTAAAAAAAAAATTATGTAGTGATTGCCGATGCAAGTTGTTAGTTAGCACGGTTAGCTACATTGTAAATTTCACTTTTGAATAAGAATAATTGAAGCTGATAGATAAGGAATATCCTAGACAACTGGATGGGTAAATAGAGATTGATTTATTGTAGCCGTTGTCTTTAATATCATTGTTACGTTAATATATTCCTTTTATCTGTTCGAATGTGTTTGCTTCCTCCCTATACTTTAAAACCCCTTCCATGCTTGTCTGTATTATCACTTTTTAGTGCTCAATCTACTCTGTCAGGTTGGGAACATAAGTTCACTTGATTTTCATCGTACAGAAGATCTATTGGTTACAGCAAGTGAAGATGACTCAGTTCGTCTATATAATATAGCGAGTGCAACGTGAGTATTCTTGTCTCAAGTTATCCTACGTACTCATACTTTTTATCTCAATGTTGTGAGTAAAGTTCTCCTAAGATTCTCAAAAAAGTCATTCCGGTGGTTTCAATTTTCTTAGTCACATATCTGTTTGTCTAAACTTTTTGAAACGATAGATAGTAGAGCAAACGTATTTGAAAGTTTCATTCTTGACCATGCGAGTAGCTTGGTGCAATCTATTTTCAAAGGTGTAATGCTTCTAAGCAGGCCTTTTGTGCTATTTATTATGATTCGTTTTGTAGGTCATCGATATGAAAGTTGTTTGATATTTGTTATTGTTGAAGATGGAAGTTTTTTAAATGGCGATCATATCGTAAACATTGATATGTCCTTGAAGATAAATTTTCACTCCACGAGATATTTTATTGCATGGACACTGGTTTTTTTTTTTCTCCATACATCTCTTTATCCTTTAAATTATATAACATACATCTCTTGATTTTTCTTTATCCTTGTTGAGATAAGTAAAATGTTTTCCAGGCTATCTAAGATGACCTACCATAAAAAACATGGTGCTGATCGAGTATGCTTTACGCACCACCCAAGTTCTATTATATGTTCATCTAGATATAATTTGGAGTCTACAAGTGGTACGTTGTTTCCCTAATAAGCAAATTTTCTCTTTTACTTTGTAACCTTTTTTTTATGAAATCTTCATGCATAACTTTGTTGACAGAATCCTTACGGTACCTTTCCATGTATGATAACCGGTGCCTTCGTTACTTCAAAGGACATAGCAAGAGGTGGTTAGTGTGATTTGGTAATTAAATTGTTAAGAGTTGACTTCGTGGAGTGTTTTGTCTGTTCTTGTTTCTTTACACAAGCTACTTCATCAATCTACAGAATTATTTCTCTCTGCATGTCTCCTGTCAATGACAGCTTCATGTCAGGTTCACTTGATCATAGTGTGAGGCTGTGGGATCTTCGTGTTAATGCTTGTCAGGTTGGTGCTCCTGCTTTTCCATCTTCTGTTTTATCTTCTTCCTGAGAATATAAAGCCAGTGGACACAGATAACCACCTTGACAAGAATTATGGTTTTATTATTTTCTTAATTTATATTCTGTACATGTGATATATAATTTGTTTTTTTTTTTTCACTCCTTTGTTTCTTTGCAGGGGATCTTGCGGTTACGTGGTAGGCCCAGTGTTGCTTATGATCAACAAGGACTTGTTTTTGCTGTAGCAATGGAAGGGGGTGCAATTAAATTATTTGATTCCCGTTCTTATGATAAGGTCAGCATTAAACATAAATTGCGCTTATTTATCTCATAGCCACTGAACTTTTTAAGTTCTTCTTTAGGGTCCATTTGATACCTTTCTTGTGGGGGGAGATACAGCTGAGGTTTGTGACATCAAGTTTAGCAACGATGGGAAGTCTATGCTCTTGACAACAACAAATAACAATATCTATGTTCTTGATGCATATGGAGGTGATAAGGTTGGTTCGTACAGCTCTTTCGCATAAACCTTGTAAATTGAGAAGTCTGACCAAATTAGCAATTGATATTCATAAGAAGCTGAATGCCTCTAGGACCAAGTCTTATGAAGATCTGTGATTCACAGTATACCTATGTCTATGATTCACATAACATTGCTTGGTCCAGTGACTCCAGAAAATATTAACAACCAAAATGTGCTATGTGTCACATTTTCTTCTCTTTTTCTTTCTTTTTTTTTTGGGGTCACATTTTCTTCTCTTTACTTTACAGTTTATTTTTTGCTTCGTCGAAACACCTTCAACTTGCTACATTTGCTTTAAATATCTGAACACGTCAGACTTCCTTTGACATTTTGAAAAGCTCCGTTTAATCTATTACAGCATTGTGGCTTTAGCCTGGAACCTTCTCCTAACTTGCCGACTGAGGCCACATTTACTCCTGATGGACGATATGTGTTGGCAGGTTAGTAACTTCACCTTTGGATGCAAAAGGGATCATAGCATCTCCTTAATTTTCTTCTCTTGTCAATTACATGTGTCAGCAGGCCATGGTGATCCTTATTTCATAGTTTA
This sequence comes from Xerophyta viscosa, assembly GCA_002076135.1. Classification (NCBI taxonomy): domain Eukaryota; kingdom Viridiplantae; phylum Streptophyta; class Magnoliopsida; order Pandanales; family Velloziaceae; genus Xerophyta; species Xerophyta viscosa. The sequence continues at coordinate 198,467 of MJHO01000125.1, read as the reverse complement.
CGTCACATAAAATATTCTGTGATTTAACAAATTGTCTTTAGTTTCTTCCATTTGGCCCTTGGATACAATCAAGCATTTGGTATCCTTCGTCAGGAATTGGCTAATTGTTTTAAAGCATATTGGTGAACATTCACTTCTCAATCTTATAGTGCACGTAGATTTACAAGCAACCGGTGACCATTGACCACAACTTAGCCATATGCTTCATGTTTAGGCATGTCAACAATGTTATCTGGAGTCATGGCACCCATGTCATATTTCTCGATACCTCATCTACTTGATTCAGGTGCCAAACTGTTAGCACAAGAACTATTTGACACAAGTGAAGTGAGTAGAAAATGGCATATATCCATTTATCGATGAAGATGAAGTAGACATCTTTTAATATTTTAAAGTTTTTCTCTTTTACATACAACCTTTATTCCATGTCTAAAGTAGTATTGTTATGTAACGGAAGGTAACAATTCTTCATGCTAAGTGGTTTCTCTTACGTGATGTATTCAATAGCATCCAAATAGTGGTGAGATAGCTGCATTCTGTTATTTATGGCATCTATTAGAGTTTTGGTTTGAATATGTATTTGCCGAAACGTGGAAGATGGTGCATGATGAAGAAATATCATATAAGTTTATAACACTTAGGGTGTGTTTGGTTCATGGTTTTTCAAAATTTTAGGAATACTATATTTCTAGTAATCTGGATTTTCAGGAATCACATTCTCAGTAATATTGCATTCCTCTGTTTGATTCGTTATTTCGTATTGTTTAAACTCCTGCGAATGCTACTTTTCTTCGTTTGGTTTGGCTACAACATTTCTTTCGCATGTGAGAGAACATTAATATACCTATTTTTATATTTTTGACATCGAGATATTTCTTGAAAACATGCTTTACTTCTACTTGTCAAATAAACTTCAATGGATGTAGAAAAGCTATTTATAAATCCAGTGAGAATATAATAGATTAAAATGAATCAACAAAAGTAAATCAAAATGATAAATTATAATTAACAAGAATACTGACTTGTTCTGGTCGATGGCGTCGATGATGACAATAAGTTAGGGAGAATGAAGGAGCAATTGTTGGTTAGGGTTTTGAAAGATCAAGTAATAGAGAGAAGAAAGAAGCACTTATCGGTTAGGGTTTTGAAATATATGAGTTAAGGATAATTACAGAATAATAAATTAATCTTGTACGAAAAATTGCAGGGAATCAAAATACTCATCTCCTTTTATGGGAATATTGATTACCTTATTTATGAAAATGTTGCATCTATGGGATTGTTGCATTCCCATGGTTTTGGCGAACCAAACGTTGGAATCAGATTCCTGCGGTCTAGAAATCCTGTCAAGTTTCCACGAACCAAACGCACCCTTAATATGTCGAAACTGCCATGTGATTTTCTGTAGCTAGTCCGTACAAGTATAGTGCTTGTAAAAGCCAATAATATATATCTGAAATGCAGGTTCTGGAGATGGAACTCTGCATTCGTGGAACATAAACACACAGAATGAGGTATAAATCCACTCCTTACATTTCCTAGATTAAGTTACTTGATACAAGTTTTGTAGGGTCATTTTTCTGTTAAAAGGTCCTTTGTTGTCGTACAAAGTAGCAAAGTGCATTCATGAATTAAGCAAGCTTCAGTGCATTCATGAATTTCCAGCATTTTTCTTTTTGATGCAAACCTTAAGGAAATGAAGTCATGTTTAAGCTAGATCATGGCAATGAGAGTTCTGGACACTCTTTCAGCTTTTGAAGCACAAGTCTTATGCTGCATTAATTACAGAACTGTCAGATATGGATAGTTTTGTTATAGATATGAGAAGCCTTGTAACTGCCATATCTGAATTCCAAAAAGATTGACCTGTTACTTATCTTTTTTTTTTTTTTTTGGAAGTTATTTCTTTGCGGTTACTGTTCTTTATTTCTATATTAAGTGTTTCAACCTCAGAGCTGTTATTAGCATGGACTATATTCCACAATTCTGCAAGAGTGTTGGGGAGTTGAATGAAGGAACCCCTGCTTTTGTACCAACCTTCCAAATGAACCTCTCCTTTTTTCAAATAATTACTAAATTAAGCCAAGACATATATGTATAAGTATTTCTTCTAAAAATTTTGAATAAGAAAAAAAAAAGATTATAATGTGTTATAGAACTTTTATATTAATTTTTTTTCAAAAAATTGCCTTTAAGTAGGTGTTTAAGGCTCCAAGTATTTACTGGTTACAAAAAACATTGGAGCTTCAACACATCTATTATAAATATTTTTTTGAAAAAACTTTGAATACAAAAGCTGTAGAACACATGGAAAGGTATTTTTTGTTTTCAAATTTTTCCAAAAAATACTTTTAAATATGTGGTTTGGAGTGATTTTGTAAATTATTTTGAAAAATCAGACTCTTATTTGACATAGTATTCAAAGGAGGAGGTTTTTAACAAAACCCCTTGAATGAGTTTGAATCTTAAGCATATTTGCTTAGTTATCTTGAACTTATCGTGAGTTTATCCGAGACAATTCTTAGGTCTCCTGTTCATTGTGCATTTTGTACTTCCCATAAATGCGTCTTTACCATTGTTTGCCAGTAGGTATCATAGCGAAGGCCCTCAATATGTGATTCATGCTGTTTTACGATAATGGTAGAAGGCCGACGTTGCTGTGCACCAATAGTAGTAATCACTGTAGATAGGCGCGATATGGAGATATTCTTGACGTAGAGATCGAAGATTTGAATAGGCATTTAGCAGCACTCATTGCGCAGCTCGAGGAGCTTCGTGCTGATGTGCGCTTCTGTGGAATCCTCCTCCTTTAGAACCCCTTTGTATGGTCGAGTTAGTAACAGAAATAGATCACCATATCGTGTTATCATCTTTAGACTGGTGGGTCTGACAGAAGTTGTCAATCGAAATCTTGGTAATCTACTTTGATGTTTTACTGGAGACAACAAACCAAAACAATGGGATCTTGTTGTATCGCAGACTGAGTTGCCTATAATATACCTTGCAATCGAAGCAGTGGTGAGACTTCTTTCGAGATTGTGTATGGTTATAATCTCAATGTGTGCTTGAGTTAGCCTATAGTTTAGGGTGGCTGCAGAATGGATGAGCTGAGGATTTTGTTGAGCATCTCAGAACTGTACTATTCAGTTTGTCGGAAGCTGATTGGAAATAATGCTAAGGCATTAGCATATCAACATCGTCGCAATGTTACTTTGGAAGTTGGAGATTGTTTATGGTTTATTATGACTAAAGATTGCTTCCCTTCCAGTTCTTACAACAAACTGAGCAACAGACAGATTGGGCCTAATGAGATCATCAAAAAGATCAATGCCAAAGCTTATCAATTAAAAAGTTTACCAAATTCTAGGAATACTTTTAATGTCATCAATGTTAAGCATCTTGTTCCCTTTCCTGGTGATTCTTCTCCTGATGATTCTAAAAATCTGAGGTCGAGCTTTTGTCAACCCCGGGAGGATGATGCAACCTTTAAGGCAAATAAATTCATGTTTAAGCTAGATCACAACAAGAAGAAGTAGAAATTCAGTATCGCATTAATTATAGAACTGCTAGGTTTGGAGAGTTGTTTATTACCAGCATTTCAGTTATAAATATGAGAAGTCTAACTGACATTGAAAAGCAGGGTATGGTAGCGTGTATTAGGCAAGAAATTATCTGCCTCCTTTCCGAAGCCTACATTTACATACGCGGGAGCCTTTGTGGTGGTACCGGGGAGCCGTCTTGTCTAACTGACATTAAACAAATTCCAAATGACTGATCAGTTACTTGGCTTTCTTTCCGCAGTTATTTGTTTGCATTTACTTTTCTTTGTTTCTGTATTAATAAGTCGTCTTCCGTGAGTGTACTGACTATATGCAGCAGACTGCAGAGACGATAGTGAGAAGAATTACTTTATCAATGTTTATAAATAATGGCATTTATTTTAATAATGTTTCTTTTTTTTTTTTTTGGGTCAGGTGGCTTGCTGGAATAGTTATATTGGAGTCACTCCCTGCTTGAAATGGGCTCCACGGAGGGTAATGTTTGCCGCGGCATCGTCTGTTCTTACACTTTGGATACCCAACAACTCCAATAAATCGGACCTGGAAATGGGCAATGTCCATGCTAACGGTGGTGATGTGAAGAATTTTTGAGCAAATTGTTATTTAGTTTCTTACGCTTGTAAAACTTTAATAATATGTATTTCTGTAACTTTTATTCTACAACTATTTTTTGTTGGCAGTGTTTCGAGCTAAATATGATTCTACTGGCCATTCACCGCTTTATTTTATGTACAAAATGGTTTAATTCCACCTAGGGAACCTAAATGAAGCCCACGCTTAATTGAACCAATTCACAGCTTCAGTTGTTAAAGAAAAGGAACAAAAAAAATACTAAAATCAGTCTCTCACTTTTAACATTTCACGGGAATGCTCAACGAAATGCCTCCAAAAAAATGCATTCTGCGCTTTGCTTTTGTCTGGTACAATTTCTTCTTTGAAATTTAAAAAGTCTGAAGGTTGTTTACCTGAGAATCAGCCCCTGGGGCCGACGATAATACGTAAAAGAAGGGTTTTTAGTGTTTTAAAAGGAAATGATGCTAGTAATTTTGAACAGCAGAAAAGCCTCTTTATTTCTACTGCATCGAAGACACTCCACTCCAGAAGGTTATACGACACATATACGCAGCTCAGAGAACACACGGACTCCACTACTAAACCTAGTACTAAGTTACATAGTTTCACACTAAAAAGACGAACACTTGAGCTGCTGGACAGCACTTCCTCATGATTAAAACTCGTTAATAAGCTCAACTGCTTCAGGACCTGGCAGTATCGTGGGCCTTTTGCTGGATGGTCTGACCGACATCCTTGGTTCGATCACCCACGCGGGCGGCGGCGTCCGCCATCCGACGCTTGGCCCAGTCTATCTGCTCCGGCGCCTTCTGGCTCGCCGCGCGGAAGTAATTCATGATCCAAGATAGCGAGGACAGCGCCGTTAGCCCAAAAGCTCCCGAGGTTAGGAATCCCACAACAGCAAGCGCGATGACGATGGCGGCGGGGACGATGATAGGGCTGAAGAGCAGGAAGACTGGAGTCGAGACCGCGAGGCCGATGAGGGTTCCGATGAGGGTCATCCCAGAAAGAGCCAGTAAGGTGCCGCCGACGGGCAACAGTGTAATAAGGGCTAGAACTTGTGGGGTGGAGGGACCTTTATCGTGAATGTAATCCTTGATGCTTTCCACTGGCCTTTGGCCTTGCATGTGCTGCAGCTGCCTTTGATCATCATATTCACGCCGGCGGTCCGCCATGCCTTGCACCAACAACAATATCTAGAAGCAGCCAAACAAGATGTTTAGGATATCGCCAAAATGGTTGCTCTTCTTGCTCGGAGACGGGTTGAAGAGGGGTTATAAAGAGGGAAAACGAAGGACAGGTGTCGAGACACAGAACACGTGTTAGAGAAGAGGTTCTTCATGGGGTGACAAGTTGGAGGCCGTGAGCCTCGCCACCTCTCAGCTGAGCCGCTGTCGCCTTCTCGGTAAAGTTTGTCCTTAGATTCAGGTATATCCGGCTGCAATGTGTTCCAGATTGCACCATCTTTTGTTCTGCAGTAGTACTGTGGCCCTAAATAAGACTTGGGATAATTGCACACTAGCCCCTGCATTTAGAATATTTGCAAATTATCTCTGCCCCTGTCGTAAACTTGCCTTTCAGTAGTCACAGCTAGAACTTGAAACGCAACAATGGGAGTTCAGAGGCTGAGATGTACAAACTCCACAAACTTTGACTAGGCCAGCCGTAATGGGGATAGTAGAAAGGATGAACGTACTTTTTTGCGGTCAGTCATTTTGGATACCGGAAGATTACAAGTGATAAAAATTTTCAAAAATAATATAAAAAATATTTTTATTTTTCAAAACTCATACAAATTAATCACAACTTTTATATTTTTTTTTCAAAATCATTACCACAAAATTAAAGTGTTACAAATAGGTAGTTTAATATTTTAGAAAGTCAGTTTAACATTTTCAAAAATTAACTTAGCGTGATAAATTTCTCAAAAAAAAAGAAAACTTAGCAGTTTTATTTAAGAGATTAATTTGTTCAAATTTGAACTTTTTTTTTTTTTTTTTTGACAAAATTCCAATTTTTTGTATACCTGATAATTTTCCTAGGATGTATTTTCAGCATGCAGTTTTTCTATCACGGCATTGGCATAGTAGATTCTATGAGAACTAGTTTACCATATATATGTTTTACGAATTTTGATTTATCAGCACTGCTACAGAGCGCTCTAATTTTTTTTATTTTATTTTTGAGATTATCATAAAAAATTTATTCCATAACTAGCCTATTTTATACGACAGGCGAAACATATAAATTAATATGTGGCACCGATCTATGGTCCACCAACTTAGAAGTCTCAGCCTTTCGATATGAACATGTTCGAATATTATTTTTATCCTATACGAGATACATGGAGAATAAATCTTCGACACTCTTACGGACAATGTCTACTAGATTCAAATCCGAAACCTCCGTTTTTGAGAAGCGAAAGTTCCAATAGCTCATCCTAGGCACCATGGGCTACAAAGCGTTCTAAATTTTCATATACTATATATTATATTTATAGCATTTCCTGCAATTGAGGCATTAGAAAGGGTGCAAGCAAATGAGTAGGTGAGAATTGATATCCTTTTAACCAGGACGATAATTCAGAAGTTTCTCTAGCATTTTTCATGATTTAAGTTTCAGCTATTGATTTACTAGTTGCATGTGTTCTAGGAGAATTTTATAATACTGCAGATACAAATTTTAGTAAATTTGATGAAAATAATAAAACTGATATATGCATTGTAAAATTTTCAGGGTTGTAGTGTCTTCACTTCTGCCCCAAATGATAGGTTTGGACTAAGATTAAGGGCCAAGTATTTTTTCAATAAAAACCCATGGGCCACATCCTCCTACAGTTAGCTCAGTTCTCAAACACATGTTATCGTAATCGGTCTGTGAATTCGCTTCTCTCTCTTTTTTTTTTTTTTTGTTTGGTGTGGAAGCTGTTTGTTAATATGGAAAAGAAAAATTATCCTATAAAGGGAACTTGGTCCGAGCTACTCTCTCATTATTTGAGCTCCCAAAAATCTGTATCCTGAGTGTTGTTTTAATTATTTTTGCTTCTCATCATACTTTTGTTTCGTTTGTATGTTCAAATATTTGAGTTATATTCATTTATGATAATGTATGCTATTTTTGCTTTAACTCTTTAGGATGTTATATTACTGATAATTAGTTTAATCAATGACTTAGGGCCTGTTTGGAATACCGCAGTTCGGCTTCCAACTGCAGTAGTTGCAAAGTGGGCTTCAACTCCGCCGTTTGGTTTTGTGAAGTTGGGGTTCGAACTGCAGTCGCGTGCTGCAGTTGAGGTCGTGGATGCTGCATTTGGGACTGCGGTGTGAAGGTTCCGTAGTTGGAAATCCGCGTGGTTGAAACCTCATTTTCACTGTTGCGATTGTTTTTGGCTCTGCGATCCCCTCTCTCGCGAGCTCTGAGGTGTTGCGATCTGCGTTGATCGGCTTTGTTCTCTGTGATATCTAGTGCGGCCTGCGGCGATTTCGTTCATATATAAAACAGGTAGGGATAAACACATGAATTAAACATGTAAAAATTATGTGAATTAGATTGTAATAGGTATAGTATATGTTTTGTTTTTCTTATGCCACTATGTAATACGCAAAAGTAGGTGCTTATGCGTACTTTTCTATGCCAATATGTAATAGAAACATACTAGTAGGTAATAGCGTACATTTGGTACACATAATAGAAACAAATACGTAATAGCTGATTATATATTTGTTTCCGACGAAATGACATAATAAATGCAAAAAACACAATAGCCAAATGCGTATTGTCTATTACGCTTTTTTTTTGGAAAACCAAACACGTTATGTGAGCTAAACCAATTAAGTTAAGCACTACCCTGTTCAATTATACTAAACTATTTGTGAATTGAGCTCGCTCATGAGTTTGTACCTCTATTTATACTTACCTAAGCAGAATAAGTATTTTTTTTAATCTATGATCGTTAAATTTAATTTTTATTTTATATTTTGATTAAAAAATAGAGTGATATAATAAGTGACGTAGAAGAAGGGAGATTGATGTAGCAGCTATACTACTCTATTTAACTGCCCTGTTTATCTCTCCGTCTGTAGAACTTTGAGGGGAGGGGGGAGGCAAGCGATGGTCATACTTTGACCAGCTGCTTAGGACCTTTTAACGATCTCGAGGAGGGGAGACGGACAGTCGATCGTGTGAGGCTGTCAGCAGGACGGGCTGCCGATGTGTTTGATTGACGTGACGCTCACCCTTACGTTGCTGTTACTGACAGTGATCGTTTTTGATCAAGGGGAAGAGCTGAGAGCCTCCGGGACATGAATATCTTACAAAAGCCAAACTATATCTAATATGCGTGCTCCCTCATTTTTTATAGCTCTTGTAGTTTTATACCAAAGCTTTTGTCTTCTTCCTTAGAATATAGATCAATGGGGGCGTAACAGAGGTATAATATAATTCGGAAAAGACTCCTTATTTTCTCGATGGTTCAAGTCCAGGAGCCCCACATGTACGTACACCAACTGTAATAAAGCCCCCCCTATTTCGGGGGTGCGCAGATCAGCCCCCCGAAACGAGTTTCCGGGGGGCTGATCTGCAAAAAAAAAAAGCAAATCAGCCCCCGGAAACGCGTTTTCGGGGGCTGATTTGCCCTAAAAAGAGAAACGGGGGGCTGTTCTGCAAGAACCCCTAATAATTAAGCAATACACAAGCTTATCAGCGCAGAAGCGGGCGCGTTAATAGATATATATATATACATATATGGTATTTTCCATTCTAATATAATTACTACATAATATATTAATTATTATAAATATTATGTAATTAAAAGTTATATGATTATCTATTTTTTATCTCATTTATATTTTCCATATAATTTTAGATTATATATTTTTTATATAATTTGTAGATTATATTTTTTTTATTTGTAGATTTGTATTATATATTTATTTAAGATTTATTTTTTTCTCTTTAGAAAAATATAATAAATAATATATTAGAATAATTGAAAGAATTAAAAATATTTTTTAATTATAAATTTTATTAATTAAAATTTTTAAAAATAATTTTTAATTTTTTTGGCACATGAGTTGCAAGTGCATCATGTACTAGTATATATTAGCAGATGACGCACCCGCTATTGTGTGACAAAACTAATTAAAATTATTTATAAATTTTAGAATTAGTAAAATCTATATATTTTTAATTTATAATTAGAAAGCATTTTTATTTCTCTCAATTAGATATACCGATCTATATTGTTATATTTGTTAGAGATTAAAAAATCTTAGAGAAATTTAGAACTACAAATCCATAAATAAAATAAATTTAATAAAAAAAAAAATCATATATAATATATAGAAGAGAGAAAAATATGGACGACTTTATAACTTCATGCTGAATATCAACCAAACAATATCTATGATAACCACTATATATAATTTAAACTTATTTTAACTATTAAATAATTGTTATGATATACGACACTACCAAACATCTCATTTGCATTTTAATATATATATATATATATATATATATATATATATATATATAACAAAAAATTAATTAAAAAGTTAATAAATAATTTATTGTAAAGAAAAAGTTAATAGGACATGAAAACGAATTGCCTGCTTATCCTTCGCCATAAATGACTTCCTCAGTTAACTTTGGAATTCTTCTTCTTACGCTTTCGATTTTTTTCCTCCAACATCATCGGATCCACTATATAGCCACTGGGATAAGTTGAGCCGACTCAAAGGATGAAGAGAGAGGGAGAGAGAGGAGAGACAGAACAGACGAGAGAGACGTGATATATATCTCATTTGGAAAGCCAACATGGTTACATATGTTTATGCTTGCTAACATTTATATCTGTAGAGGAGAGAACCCATGCGAAGTACTTCAACCAAATTAATGGGAAATGGAGATATTTTAAGAGACCGGTAACATTCTGGTGCACAAAATCATTGTTCCTTTTTTTTTCATTTACAAACGGCTTCATGGATCTCCAAATATTTCAACATATCATCTAGCCCGCTGATTATGATCAGTGACTTATAATACGAGCTAGGTCATGGCCGGCCGGCCTATGTAAATGTCAATCAATAACTGTACCACTAGATTCAACCAAAAAAAAAGCTGGAGGAAGATCTAGCTAATATCGAGATTTGAGATCTTACAGTGATAAAGGAACTTAAGAAGGGCAGCCAAAAAGCATATCGTCATTTTATTTGTTTTTTATTTTTTGTATTTTTATTTTCTTAAGGGAGATAATGAAATGAGAATCGTCATTCTGCCTGGATTCGAACAACCAATTACTAGAGTTTTTAGGGCTTGTTTCTACCTAAGAGGACAATGGACTTTCATGATTCTGGAAGTATGATCTAGTTAATTTCTTGGAAAATAAACAGGTGTTCCCTGGCTGAAGAAGATTTCAAACAATTAGATGGTTAGACAAGTTGTAAGATCAACTTTCCTTATGGACATCAATGTCCAAATAAACTTTAAAGTCAGTTCAAGGTCAATCAAAGGCATCACACATGCACATGATAACATTAATTAATAATATATGCATGCTGGTAGTCTGTAAGGTTAGGGAGCACCAGTGCAGATGTTGGAGAGATCTATACGAGTCATCTACCTAAACTGGACCCTAATATGAATATTTTTATGTCGACTTTATTGACAAAAAAGCTTTCAGAATAATCCAAAAAGTCGGAAGACTTGCCGAAACTCAAAAAACAGTTTAGCACTGCATCTGCGTACACACACAGGAATCCTCTAGTTTGCGTACAATTAAACATGAGATCTCTGATGGAACGGAGGGCGAGAAAGAATTGAAATGTCCTTTACTGAAAGAATCACAGTAGATGATCATATTGAACCATGCAGAAATTCCACTTGCTACCTTATTCCATTCATATAAAACAAACGTACTGCGTAAGGTCCATGATCGATGTCACACATAAGTTTCTTTTTCATGAAATACTTTATCTCCAAGATCGCAAGAATCAGTTACCAAATCATTTTCCGAAGTGCATTATATTCCTTGAGAAACTTACAGAGGTATTGTTGAGTTGTGAACAAATTGGTTCCAGTCTCTGATCTCTACAAAAGAGCGGCTTCTTCAAAGATGGAACGGATGCATCCGATAAACTAGTCTTTCGCGTGATCGGTAATGATAATGCGCATATGGGTTGCCGATTCTTATAGAACAAAAGTTTGAGCAGGAATATGATATTCCAAAAGCTAAGAAGAACATGATCCTAATCACCCTGACCTTATTAAATCAAACACAGCAATTCCTCGACAAAGATGACATGAAAAGAGAGGATATAATCGAGTAAACCACATGGCCCATAGAGATCTCCATATCATCTAAGTACACAGTCTAATAATATCTTCTCTCAACTCATGCTTCACCTTAACATACACACACACACACACACCCCATATAGTAATGACACATTGTCATAATATCTATGCTGTTTTAATCCCACATAGCCAATAGATACTAGCTACTTACTGATCAGGTTGGTCAATTCTTGATATGTCTTTATCTCCTTCTTCCGTTTTCTCCATCTCTGCAGGAGCATTAGTCCATAGAGGAGGGAAAGGAACAGCAAGAGGAGGAGAGCTATGGTAAATGAGTCCATCCGCACTGCCAATTCCTTCCATATCCTCTTCCAATGGCAAGCCTAACGGAATCTCACCGCAAGCGTAACGGAGCAAGTCTGCATTGGCAGCGTCAAGCTCCTTCTGGAGCTTCTGAACTTGTCGCTGTAAAACGGAGATCACCGACACAGCCGTAGATGGGGTCATTAATGCGAGCCTCGGCCTCGTATGCGAGTGAATTGACGGCGTCTTCGCGCTGGTGCGGGAGGAGCTCATTTAGTAGCTTCGTGACATTGCTTGCACCGAAGATCTTGTGAACTTTGGCGAATTTATGAGGCTCCTCTGGTGGAAAGTATGGTGCAAAGACGCAGTCTGGCATGCACTTCCGCCGAAGGAACTTGCAGGCAGCGCATGGTGAATTCGATGAACTCGATGATGCCATATCCTTAAGAACCACCCAAATAATAGTAATTACTACATATAAATACATATATAAATCTTATCCGCCTAAGAGTTTCTCCCAAAAAAAAAAATAAATAAATAATTCATATCTAAATGTCAAATTAGCTTAGATTCTTAGAAAGAAGGAGATCAGTAGTCATGAAAAGAAACACGAGTCTAACATTTTTCATATGCATTAGTTCTACGATTTTCCTAAAGGATTGATTAATTAGTTTAGGGTTCCAGAATGAAGCTGTGCTCTTGCATTGGTGGTGTTCCTTAATACTGTAGCTCTTCCCTTTTTGTTCCTATCATAGGAAGAATTGGAAAGCACTGGTTACACATGAATCTATGTCAGGCGACACTTGAAGAGGATCAAGGCTCCAGGCTAGCATATTTTCTGCCATTATTTTAAACAAAGAATTATACTGATCTTTAACTGAAGGGGATAGATCAAAGCCTAAAACTTCATGATCTCTTTTAATTTCTCATTTCTCTCCAATAGCAAAACCTTCATAAACAACAAAAAAAAAAACCTGCAAATAAAAGGGAAAAACGGTGATCTCTCTCTCTCTCTCTCTCTCTCTCTCTCTCTCTCTTCTCTTTTATAAACGATAACCTGTCTTTCTTTCCCCTTTCAAGTTCCTATCATGTCCGAGATTTATATATATATGCCTGATCATTCAGTCAAATATAAGGAGAGGTAAATAGCGCTTCTGTGGTCTTACGGAGATGCTGTATTGTCGATCCGAGGGTATTCCAGTACCTTTCTCCCCTGCTGGGCTCCCTTTGATCAGTTTCCGCAGAACTTGTTCAGCTCTCCCATGATCCAAGATCCCTGATTCAGTATTAGATAGTGAGTTTTCTCTAGATTTATCTGTTGGTGGAGAATCTAGGATGGCTGCAAATTGAGCTCTTATCTGGGAACAAGGCCTGTTAATACTACAGCAAAAAAGAAAGGCCAAATACAAAGTCCAAGCGGTTCAAGCTTGTGAAAAAGAATATATAAAGTGTTTTTCTCCACAAAATAAAGATGATAATAAAGACAAGGTTATTATTAAGCAGTACGTACATTTGAAAGGATGATTGTGACACTTAATTAACCCTCAAGCAAAGGCCTCTTGCCCACGAGCAGATCGATCTGTAAATTAGATTAGTATATACAATTGATTTTATTACATACTATGTGAATGATAAAACAACTTCATGCGTATGTATGATGAACATTAGTGGATGGAAAATCCAGACGAGTTTTTCTGTCATTACTAGGTCATTAAGAAAAAGAAGTTAAATGCAATTATGCAAGCAATATGGCATTTCAGCATATTGTTACGATTTCTTATGAATGTAAGTGATTAGATCAAGTTTATTTTTATAGATTTATGTCAGCAAAGATAGTCGAAAATATATCATTATATAAAATCTCTAACAAATCTATGACTTGTTTTAATTTAGTCATTTGCAAATTTAAGTCTTTAGGTGTAACTGTCTGCAATACAGTAAGCAACAGTAGATGGTATAAACCCATATTTTTGGAGAAAAACTATTATTTCTTCCAACATATAGAATAGAAAAAAAAAAATGCTTTGACCAGTTAATTTGGAGGAAAAAAGAACCACATGGTTATTTACTAATTTGATAGATTAATTTGTAGAAAAGAATAAATTGCTACGTATTATCATCAGTCTCGTCTCTGTCAAGTTCAGCTTATGGTTTGTAGTAATATTTATTTCGTTTATAAATACTAAGGAATCACAAACAATATCAGTTATTACAAATATTATAGTTCAACCACGCAAAGCATCAAATTGTATCGGATGGCTGCCGGAATTTGCTTTGGGAAAGGCAGCAAACAAGGCATGCATATAATGATGCCTTCATTCCGATTAAATAAAACATAATAATGCATTGACGTGTAATTACAATAAAAATGGTTAGCGGCAAAAGCATAAGCTTTTAGAAAAATTTCTTCGATAATGACCATAACAAATTCTAGAAATACAAATAATTTAATCTTAAAATACAACTTTTTTCTAAATTAATACTAACTTTCCAAAATATATATTATTTTTCAAATTTTCTATAAAGTATTTTTAAAAGTTTTTTCTAAAAGCTTTGGCAAACCTAGCTTCATTGGAGCTCGCCGGAGAAAGTACGGACACGAACATGAACACGACGACATGATATGGACATGGTAACACGACAATTTTCAAAAAGTTCTTGGATAAGACTCGGGACGGACACGGCAAACAAATGATTTTGTCATATTGAATCATTGTTAATTTTATAAAAAATAATTTGATAATGTAAATTTAGGAAATTGTTAAATAAAATAACAATTATTAATAAAAATTGTAGTTAGAATTTCGCTATAGCATACATTTGATATTTCAAATCCTTTTTATTTTCCAAGTCCTTATATGTACAATAAACGAGTACAGTTTTTACAATGCAAATAATTATATATATCAGTAAGAATTATTTCACTTATTTTTAAACATGATTTTTTACTTTGAGTTAAACTCTTTACTTGATTTCAACTCATATAGTAGTATCATATATTCATCTATTTTTATTTGTTATATAAGATACAAAGTGAGTTCTACTGAGTTAACAATAATCCACACTACAAGAGTATCAAGTACATAAGAAGCGTTCGATGATATACATGACAAAATATTTGTGTGACACGTCTGAGGAGCAATCGCCAAAGTGTTGTCTCCGATAAGTGTCGTACAGGGATACGGCATTCCGAAGGAGTGTCTGTGCTTTCTAGTATATAAGTAGATAACTAGATATAATGAATTTTCTTTGAATAGATAAAAAAAAGTTCTTTCAAATCCGAAACTAGTTTAACAGAACAGTTTCAGCTAAAGGCACATATTGTATTTATGTTTTATTGCAGGATTTTAATTTATTTAATCTGAGTATAATTCAACCAATCAGGGTAAGAGAATTATTTGAGAACATTATTCTCAGAAACATATGTGGATATGGAAAATTGCGTTTCAGCCCCCCGTTTCCCATTTTGGACTTTTCAGCCCCCCGAAACGCGTTTTCCCGCCGACGTGGCGGCGCGCGCGAGGGGGGCTGAATCGCGCGACCCCAAACTTAGGGGGGCTGAAACGCAATTTTCCTTTCTTTCTTTGCGTTTTTTTTTGGTGATTATTAGGTCCCAACCCCAATCATTTAAAACACCACAGGATGGTCCAATCTACAAGTCTACTATCCCGAGGAGGAAGTTCCAAACACAAATGCCAACGTATCACGGGATATGGTGAAAAATTTTGTGCTCGATCCATCAGAAGACGCATGCATCAAACTCAGGATAGAAAGTCTCCTGAGGCACCGCTCGCACTAGTTGGCCTCACTGCGTGGTACAATACTTAGGCAGTTTTGATTCTTAACAGAAAAGTATCTTTGATTACCACTACATAGAATTTGACTACTTATCGAGTAAAAGCGATTTTCTCAGCACAACTAATATATTATTCAAAAGGTAGCAAACAAAACCTCGGCAGGAGAGCATAGTATTTCAAAACTCGATGGGCGTGGTTTGAACATAATTAACTGCAGCCTTAAAGCATGCATGCATTTAGCTTTAGCTTTTTAACAGTTCATGTATATAGATATAATGGAGTGTTACGGTTACATGTTAACCTCTATTATGGATTCTATCCAAATTAAGCTTATTTTAATTCTGAGCTTCTTAAAATCTTCCAATATAGTTGACTTAGTAACTTCTGAGTTCAATGCATAATGTTTGAGGCTTTGAGCTGTATATCACTCTACTAATGTTATTCGAAGAATCTGAAGTTACACCAAATAAAAGCTCTGAATTATCTTATAAACCTAGTTTTAACAAATACATTAACTAGAACTAGTTAAAAATAAGAAATTATGGTCGAATTTATCTGCTACCATGAAATTGTGAAGCATTTTCAGTTTTGTAATACCTACTTGCATCTCAGCAGAATGCATCTCGAATATGTTCTCAACATATAAAATTAAAATCAGACGAGCTAGTTCAACTATAAGTATAAACTCACCCTACTTACCAATCCCCTGGGAAGGTAACAGCTTAATATGATACATTCCTAGGCTTCTTTAAGCTTTTCAGAGCTAACTTTACTTAACTACCTTCAAAAATTCAGTCAAAGATCATGTAACTCCTATTACGCAACTTTCACACTTTATAGGTCCTAAAGAAACAGAGGCTAAACCCTAGAAAAAGACTTGTTTCTATAACCTGACAGAATTCCTGGCAGCTACGGGATATATTTTAACGTGACCTGTTTACGGGCTATAGAGAGTAATTTTTTGAAGTATTTTAAACTCTACAATAACTTTTTCAGAAATATTTCTTTTAAAAAAAGTAGAAAGATGTGAAAGTTACGAGTTCAAAGAAAAAGTTCGTTTTGAACTATGATTTTTGATGGTCCGTTGGACACAATTTTAACATTTTCTTATAAACTTCTTATAATTGAATGTATAAATTTACAATTGGTTGATATCTGAATTAAAGTAAGGTCCTTCTGTAGACTGTAGACAGGCTCACACAAAGGATGGAAGAAGGATAAGAGAATATGGAGGCGTAGGTAGCGATGACACAGGGAATCTATGGTAATGGTGGTAAAGAAGAAGAAAATGAGAAATGAGTTTTTTAAAAAATGGACAATTATAATGCAGTCTCCCTATATTATTTCAATATCACTTAAATCTTCTTAATTTTTATTTTATATTTTGATCATTTGACACCTTTTAAAACATTTAGAACATCTTTTAATGAGTTTAGGATACATTCGATACCTTATACTATGACACTTTTGATATTAACTTTTGACACCTATGTGTTGATAAAAATACTATAACACCTTAATAGCTTATGACACTCTCTTGATAACTTTTGACAACCTCTTTCAAAGAATTTAAGTACAAATTTTTTGAATTTAAGTGTAAAAATTTTTGACAAATAAACCTAAGTGCAACATGTTTAGATTTTTTGGATCTCAGTGCAAGTCTCCCTTAAAAAAAATATAGGTTTAAGAATATAATGGTGAACTCAATCAATTAGCTTAAAAAGGGCACGACATGAAGGAAGTCTAACAAAATATTCTGAAACGAAAGCGTATTTTTCCTTAGAAACATTATGGAAAAGGATTTTGTTGATTCTTTGGCAAATTAATGATTTTTTCACAATATCCTTTTTATTACCATTATCACTCATTATAACTATTTTGAATTTGATATTTGCATAAAAAAGATGCAATATATCTAGCCACCCATATTTTAGAGGGCTTTCTGTAAGCTATTGTCTAACTATCAACTGTCACGTTAGTTTTGATACAAATTATATAATTTTTTTTTACCTGTGATGCTTTCTATTTCAAAAGCCAATTAAAATGGCCGAATTGCGGCCACTTTGTTGCTGATTAAGATATTGATGTATGCATATAATTTTAATTGAAACAATATCAGACCTCTATAAAAATTTTGTGCAAAGGCAAGCAGCATGGTTTGTGACCCAGAGGTAGGACATTTAATTCCCATTGGCTATGTAGCCCTCAATAATTTTTAAAAAATATGGCAAAGTTTGGAGTTAAAGATGGATATTTCCTCTTTCAAATAAGATGCTATGGTCTGGATTATTGGTGGGAGCTTGAAAACTGAAAAGCTTTGCGGGCCAAATCATCACAAAAGTACCCTTTTCTGATGATGATTTCTCTTGCAAGCCATGTGTAATGTGTTCTTTGATGTGCAGGACGATTATTGCTTGGCAGCATTTAAATATTTAATATTCATATTAAGGGGAAATTGGCTGCAGAATGCTTCTGCTGGTTGGAAGAATCGATGCAGGGACCATGCATAGGTATTATTTTTATATAGAATCTAGGGTTGTGAAGGTAAAGTTTCATATTAGCCTAGGCTCTGATAATGGGTTCATGTATACGTTTGCTTTTTTGCAAATGTGAGCTCTTGACAAAATGGAAGAGGCACTACATATTTGATCCACTTGAAAATATATTTTATATATATATATATAATATAATATAACAAAAAATAATCTATATTGGCAGAACAACGAATTCCAAGTAGGTTGCAAGGTTATACAGATGAGAGACAACATCGTATGGGTATAGAGTGGTAGCAGAGTTGCAAAATTTTAGTATCAAAGAGGCGAAGTGGATCCTTCTCCCCCCCCAAAAAAAAAGAAGAAGAAAAAGAGAGAGAGAGAGAGAGAGAGAGAGAGAGAGAGAGAGAGAGAGAGGCATAGACTGAAAAAAGAAAGACACGAAACTTGTATACTTTTAACAAAAAAAACTAAAGCATCCTATTGATCCAACTAAAATTTCACGCACAAACAAATAATAATAATAAAACTTTAAAAATTATCTAAAAAATGTATAGGCCCAACTACAAAGATTTTTTTTAGTTATTAGTGAGTTTTTTGGATGCATGAGCATCAATCTATTTTTAATGCATGATATGTACTAAATTAGCAGAATAAATATAAGAAAACCTTTTTCTTGGAGAACCTTGGTTTTCTTTTTGATAAAAGATTGGAATATCTGACAAGGAACTTGAAAAGTGGGGTTTTTATCCAAAGTTGAACCCTAATCATATGCTCGCATTCTCTAACTTATCCGTTATCTTATTAATCCATTAAATAACACGTCTAATGTATTCATTATGAGCAAACATTTGCTCCCCAAAAGTTTTTCAAATAGTGCTTTTAAATAAATATTTAGAGCTCCAAAAGTTAACGGGTTCGAATCACAGTAAAAATTATATTTTAAGGCCCGTTATTGGAGCTCAAAAATATTTATTTAGAAATATTTTTAGAAAATATTTTTAATATAAAAGTTATAAATCTCATCAAAATCTATAACTTTTGTGTTCAATTTTTTTTTTCTTTCAAAATATTTCTAAGATATATATTTTAAGACAATCCATTTGATTTGAAAAATTTTTGGAAAAAATGGTGGCGGAGCAGAGTATCCCTCATTAATTATTTAGCTTGATTCTAGATTACATCTTATATTTTGTTAATTAAGAATATGAGGCGTGTTATTCATCGATAACACAGCGGATGATATAGAAATTGGGGGAAGATTTAAATTCTCTAAGCACATATTGATGAGCTTTATGATTATCATCACAGTATCTAGGCTAATTGGGCTAGATTCTTAGTCTTTCTTTATAGGGTAGTTACTTTCTCATAGGCGGTAGAGATTTCGGCATCTTTAGGATAACACACTAAAAAGCCTACGCCTACCCTACTTGCTTAATATATGCAGTTAATTAAAGGGATTATGGGGCTTCCCTTTTCTTAAACATAACAACAAATCATACTCCTGTCTAGGAATATCAACAGAGCAAAAAATACACAAAAAATTATTTTCATCTCCGGCTACAAACTTGATTTCCCATCCCTGCCCTCGTAGGGACCTAACAGTCACAGAGAATTCTTATCCCCATTAGAGTGCGTTTGATTCATAGTTATGTAAAATTTTAAAAAAATGTTGTATTTTCAATAATCTGGATTCCAAATAATCACATTCCCGATAATATTGTATTCCTCCGTTTGATTCAGTATTGTTAGCGGTCAACATACCAAAACAAGTATTCCTCGGTGAGATGGGACCTAAACGTGGGGGCCGGGCTGTTTGTACTGGCCATGCCCCGGGCCGCCATGTTCACCTGGCAAGACAGCTCAGCCCGCAATGGCGGAGATCCTTGGTTGATGTCCACGTGACTAGGACCTATACGGGCCAGCCGGCCCGGCTACCATATATTTAAACAAATTATAGAAATAAAATAAGAGAAACTGTTGCTACTTGCTATCCACAGAGTAACGGTATAACTAAAAACAATGCGCATTGCGACGGCGCCATAACTAAAAGCAATGCAAATCGCAATGGCTATAACTAAAAGAATGTGCCAGCCCACAGCCTCACAGCGAACTGGCATAAACTACCAACGCGCTTGCACGGATGTGCCACGGGCCGCACCGCGGCCCGTATTGCCAGTTCGGTCCATGGGCAGATTTACATCAGTAATGGGGTAGATGGAAATGGAATAGGTTTAGGTGCATGTTTGTTTTTCCCCAATTTTTCATATTATTACTTTTTTGGTTAACAAGATGAGTTGTATATAGGTAGAGGTGACAAAATTACACCCGGTACCCGCAGGTCCGCGGGTACCCGTCCAAACGGACGGGTACGGATAAAAATTTTAGTTAAAAATATTGAATACGGGTATCATCCGCCCGTATCCGCAACTTGCGGGTCAAACGGGCGGGTGCCCGCGGGTCCGCGGGCACCCGCATTAACAATATATTTTTTTTTAATTTCACGTTTTATCCCGAAAACACATAATTAGAAGCATTTGTTGGAAAAAATTTTAATATGAAAGTTATAGATATCATTTGGATCTATAACTTTTATGTTAAATTTTTTTTAAAAAATATTTTTAATTAGGTGTTTTCATGGGTGAAACATAAAACGCGTATAATTTTAAACTCGAATTTTCAGATTTAATTTTTGGAACCTAAAAATATTTAGTTAGAAATATTTTTTGAAAAAACTTTCAATATAAAAATTGTAGATCTTGATGATATCTATAAGTCATATGTTAAATTTTTTTCCAAAAAATATATCTAATAGGTATTTTAATGGTGGAACATGAAATACATATATTTCAAATTTGAAATTTTATGTTTAACATTTAGAACAAAAAATAGTTAGAAATATTTTTTGGAAAAACTTTCAATATAAAAGTTATAGATTTTAATGAGATCTATAACTTTCATGTTATAAGTTTTTTTTCAAAAAATATTTATAAATATTTTTTTTTCTAAAAATTATTATTTTTAAATATTGAAAGATTTTAATCCGGGTACCCGCGGACCCGCCCGCAAACCCGCGGGCGGGTACGGGTATCAAAATTGAAACCCGGCAAACATAGTGTACCCGCCGACCCGCACCCGTATGACCCATTACCCGTGGACCCGCGGGCGGGTCGGGTCGACCCGACCCGTTTGCCACCTCTATATATAGGACATCCCAAATTTTCCAAATACATATACCACATATCACAATCACTGTCACTTTGAAACTCAGGTATGTTAAAATGAAGTCTGACATACTGATTTATCAGAACAATTGTGAGAAAGACAACAAAATAAGGAAAAAGAATCGCCGGACTATTTACAGAAATTCAGGCCTAATACAAGAAACATATCACAATATTACAGGAAAGCATATATTTCAGTAGCACAGAGAATAAAAAGTTTAAAACCTTCGCATACTTCTGCTTTGAGAAACTATATCTGTAAAGAAGCAGCAATTTCACCAGCAAGGCTAAGGACTTCAAAGGGTCGCTTGTTTTGCACTTCTTTGACTGTGACAGGACACGAGTCGGTAATCCAGAAGTAGCTCATCCCTTTCTCTGGACCTTCTGAGTTATTAAAGAAGGGTAAAGATTACTGATTAAGGAAGAGATGTCCTGCCTCAAGGTTATAGACATAATGCAATGTGATTTGGCATGAAAGAAATGCATACTTTTGTTATTTAAACATAAATGAACAAAGAAAGGCATATGAAGTGGACCGCCTAGAATAGTGACAATATACATAAATCACAATAGTTCCAACCATCCGGAGACAAGGACAGTTCCTAGAAAGGAAAGGGTGAGTAGCAAGGTGTACCCCTTTAATTTAGACAATGTAAATATTGAACCCTGCATTCTAAGTTAATCATTTAGGAGTTTACGACCACACATTTTGAACTTGTAACATATTAAAGCTTGATGAACAGGACTAACTACGTCAATACAGATCCTTGTTTTATAGTTATGCTGCTTAATCAACAGCATAATCTATTCGATCAACAAGGTAATTGATATGCTACTAGTGGATAGGTTCCCATCTAGCTTACGATGAAGCTTTGCCCTTCGGCCCGTGCTGATGCTTCTGGTTCAACTAGGGGGGAAAGAGAAGGAGCTCCCTTTACTACTACCCACTTCTACATTCTTCTTAATTTGGAACGAACAATTGTCATTTGGGGACACGCAAACACATGGAAATGTCTTACATGTCGCATACAGCAGTGCCTCGTACATGACACTAATTCAATCTCAAATGGTGAAAGTATACAAGTTAGGTAATAGATATTACAAGTTCAAAATACAGGGTCCGATGTGATCGACATTAAGGATTCTATATGTTACAGGTCTAAAATGCAGGGGAGTAAGGTGATATTGACCCAACGGAAAAGACAAAGATAGTAAATATTACTATAGTTGCAATTTGTGAGCTGCCTTCTTTTCTAAACAAAGGTTATTCTTTAATTCCGTCTACTAAAAGCACAAATATATGCATGCTATACCCTCAACTTTTGACTACTCAACTAAAAGATACTAAAAGATTCTGGTCTTCATGTCTCCCAACAGATACTAATGTTGCTACATATTATCTCCTACAAAGTCCATCCTTGTTAAGTGTTTTATACTTGCATGTATAGTATGAACTGCTCCTCATTCACAACCTTCAAATGCAAACAACTTAATAACCTTCAGATCGTTAATGTGTTACTATATTGGACACTGATAATTCTTCTTAATTGTCTACCTGCACAAACAATTTGGAGTAAATTCTGCTCTTTCAACAATAATGGGAAAGTTTCTTGCAGTATATCTGTTGAATGCTATTTTTGTACAAAAATAGGTTTCAATTCACATTGAATGTTGGCAGGCTACTTGGTCATAAACTAACAGGAAAAAAAAAATGCTCCATAATCTATATGTACAGTGATTGCCTTTACCTCCATTGTCATGTTGAAACCTTTCCCATGATCTATTAGGAAATATCCCATGGGTTACATACGCACTGATCTTGGCTGCTCCATGTGCTGCCAATACCTTCTGCACAAATCATTATAGGGAAACCAAGTTCAAAATTTTATATATGCAGCAGTAGGCTAAGTCATGCAAGGAACTATCACAAATGTATTAAGAAGATAGAGAGAACTTGAGTATCTAGTGCCTATAGGGATCTCACAAAGTACAGTGAAAATGACAATAAGTTCGTACCTGACATTCAATTAATGTACCGCCAGATTGTACCAAATCATCAACTATGACCACATGACGGCCTTTAGGATCTCCTTCTTTCAGACGTACAAATCGTTGATCACCCTCCCGGACTTTGGTGCATATAATCTAACATTGAAGCAGTCCAGCTAGTATATGATGGAGCTAGACAAAAGAAGAATAACTGAAAATTGATAAAAGGATTACTTACCACAGGAAAATGTTGAAGTAGCCTATGAAATCGCTTCCATGAACCATCGTCAGGAAAAGCAATTGCTATCTGATTTGCAAGAAAAAACGTCAAACATCTTATATGTAATTTATACAAAATTTAAACTTGCCCAAGTGCAGGTCTATCTTGTACTTTGCTGAGTTATCAAAGAATAAAAACAAGTAATGGTCAAAGCATTTGCACTTGTACAATAGCATCAACAAATAGGATGATGAAGTTCTATTGTTGATCATCAACAACTCACATTATCAGAATCGGGAAGCTTTTGGAGCCTGTTCTTAAGCAAAGGAACTCCACTCTCAAAGCACGGTAGTACATTATCCCCAAAGTAAAACCTTTCCTGAAAACAAGGAAAAATCGTAGCTCAATATTCATCCCAAGCCACTTAAAAAAACATTTTAAGAAGTAAATGAAAGTTTAACTTCAAGCAAATGGAAGTTTCTGATGTTGAAAACTACCTGCAAAGCATGAATATCAAAAATCACTAAGCTAGTCGGTCCACCCCTTGAAATAGGTATGTTCGACAAAATTCTAGCTAGAGTGAATGCTGTAGCTACATCACCTTCATCTTCCATACGCTCATACGAACCAGTAGGGAAAAATGGTAAAACAACAGTAAACGACGAAATGAACAACCTCGGCAATGCATAAATAATGGAGAGCTGCTCAAATATCACACTGGGAGAACTAAAGGATGCCAAAAAGGCTACGTGTTGGCCGCGGATGCCGTGTGCGTTAGAGATAAATAGATTAGGGAACCCATCCTCGAACATCCTGCAGCAATTAAGTCTTACCAGTGAACTTCAAGTAAGGAATTCTACAACTAAGTCTGACATAGCTGTACCTCCAGGTGATGCTACGAAGTTCTACAGCTTCGCCTTCCGCAGCGATGCGCTCGGCGAGCTCACGCATCTCCTCGCAGTAGAATAGACACACACTCTTCTTAGACCTCTTCGGCGGCGTGGCCACCGCCACGGCCGGCACTGCGGCGATTTGCACGCTCTTGTCGATTACGTGTTCACCCACATTATTCGAAGGGAAATCGTAGCTCGTCTTAAGTTCAGCTCCGATCTGAGTGTTGAATTTAATTCGATTGGGGAATGAAAGAGGCCGAATTCGTGCGGCGTTTGAAACGGTGAGCATGGCAAGGAGATGTGGATTAAGATTTCTGGAAGTCAACGGCGCGACGGCCATCTCTTTCACCCTCCGGCAGCGGCGGAGGGATGTTGAAAGGTGAAAGTTTGGAAGAAAAAGAGAATATCGAACCAAAACGGTTCTCTAGAAAGCGTCACTTCTCAGACGAACATAATTCCTCACTTTCAAATATCTGTGTTTACAACAGAAAATCATATATCTCTACCTTTTATATTTAAATCTACTTTTCATATTTAAATTTACTTTTAAATTTAAAATAGTAAAAATTTATAGATACCATATCTAGATAGTGGGATGAGCTCTGATAAATTTCTATCTTTTCTATGTGATTGATTATTGGGGACATTTTGGCAATGATGAGTCCTCAATCCTAGTGAATGTAAAAATACCAGTACATCATCATCTATCCTTGTTATGATTGCTGTATTATTTTTTTGACGTTGTTGTGATAACTATTGACTTGGTTCCACTGAAACATGCATGAATTGACTTTTTTTTTAAGAAAAATCTGAGGTGGATTGCAATTGTCCCCAACAGTAGAAAATTTAAAATTTAAAATATGAACTAAGATAGTTTCAACAGTACAAAATAAATATAATAAATATAAAAAATTATAATATTTACATTACAAATTTATCTATGATAATCCTTATGAATTAACTTCAGAAGGGTTGAGTGAAATTTATTCGGAGGACCCAACCTGAACCTAAATTTGTATGATCTTAACTAGACTACAAATTTTCGAGTAGGGCAATTTTGGCTCAGAGTTGAGCTATCTGCATTAGAAATACAGATGCAAATTTAATCGTACATGGGTTATTTATTTTTTTTGGGGATAATTGCAAATCAGCCTCTGAAAATATATTTTCAGAAATTGATTTGTGCGTTTCTAAAAAATTTTCCGCAATTCACATCTAAAGAATTACTCATTGTAACTGACAAATAGTTTCACATCTAAAGAATTACTCATTGTAACTGACAAATAGTTTCCAAGTAATTGGAAATCAATTCCTATCGACTTATTATAATTTATATTTACCAGTTCATTTATAAGTTCCAACAGTTTATTCTTAATTTTCAAAAGGATATATCAATGGTGCATGTATGGTTTAATTTCTCATGTGCAACTAACATTTCTCCATGACATGCTGTAAGACTGCTCTTACTGGGAGAATGTTCAAATACAAAGACATCGTCAACCATTATAAGCCTCCCACATTGCTACGTACTTCTTTAGCGACTTTTCCGGCAGCGCCGCCGTCCACACATTCTTCTCCGGCAAAGCTCCGGTGATCGCTAAACAACTATCTTCAGTCTTTCTTCCAAGCTTTAAAACAAACACTTCATCTGCAATACCTTTATTCATCGCTTTTAGCGTCTCCCCCATCATGACCTCTCCATCTCTTCTACAATCTTCTGCTTCCACGCACTTCCCTCCACAATTCACCATCATTCTGCCACCATTTCTCAACCTTGTCTTCAGCTTCTTCCACGTCACTTCGTCCTGCAACTCGTGAGCTAAGCTCCCTTCGGCGAACAAATCGATTAAAATTCCCGAAAACCCATCTTGAATCTCCGCTTCAAACGCGTCACCTATGTGAACGAACAACCGATCCACAAATCGATTTTCGAGCTCCGAAAGACCAAAGAAGTCCCGGGCAACGGCGACGACAGAAGGATCGAGCTCCCAGCCATGGATGATGGTCTCTGGGTACCAATTTAGCAGCAACCGTGCAGCGGTGCCGGCGCCGAACCCTAAAATGGCGATCGGGCCCGGCGGAATGATCGGGGGGAGAGTTGCAAAGACGTCGAAGTAGGTTTCTGTTAATAATTTGAATTGAAATGAAATGCTGTGGATGTTACCAGGGTTGTCGAGGAGGAGAAGACGAGAGCCGGCGAACGGGTGGTCGGAACGTCTGGAAACTTCCAGAACGCGGATGAAGTTGTGCTTGGACTTGAATTTCGTTAAGATTTTCACGTCGTCGATCGGTACGTCGTCATCGTCGATGGCAGCCGGCGGAGAACTTCGTTTTGATTGGGTGCAGTTGATGGTGAGTTTGGGCGGCAACAACTTGGGCGAGGAGTGGAAATGGCGGGCGCTTAGAAATTTAGTTGGGATTAACAAAGGTGGGAAGCAAATGGTTGTACTCATGCTGACGAGAAAAATGGATAACTGTTCTGTTAGTCGTGCTCTGAGCCTCTGAGTGCTTCTTGGATGATGGATCGATAAAATTTGTTTGCGAGTTTGATCCCATGCTCGGCGTGTGCGGCTCAAGACTGGTGGTTTTCACTTGGCAGGGGGGATCGGACCTCACGGACAGTGCAGGGTTTCGGCTAATCTGAAAATGGAATCATCCGATTTGGACACTGAATGATTATTTGTTCTTCTCGACTGAGCCTCTCAGGCTTTGTTAGACCGTCCGGAGTCCATCCATCTCTTAGCTCATCTAAGATGACTGCACCAATATTATAGGTATTTATCTAGACGTTAATATTACTAAACAGAATGTTTGGCAAACTAAAATGAACGCATACTTTTTACTATAAACGTTCATCCAGATTCTAGCGTTTGCAAATTGACTCTTCGACCAAATAAAATAAGCATGCATTCATTCATCCGGTCCACCTTTAAATGATACTTACTGGATCTAAAAGTTCATACATTTACTCTCAGTACATTCCGACTTAAATTGAATTATACAAATTGTAGAAATACTTAAAATCATGAGGCTGTTATTTATATATTGTTAATTAGATTTATGGACCACCAAAAGAAATAAAAGGTATAAAATCCATAAAGGTAAATTTCTTTTAGTGGGGACATCTCCAGCCAAGCACAGGGTGAGCTTAAAAGAGCTATGGTGAATGATTACATTAATCACAATGCGAAAGGTTAAATTGTCAATGATGTTAGGGTTATCGGAGAATTTATCTATCCTACGAGAACATGTCAGGCAAAATTTTCTCATTATTTTTCTTTTAAAAAAAGAAAGAACAGAAAGAGAATGAGTTAAATTGAGAAAGACTAAAATAAAAATATAAGAAGTCACGCATGCTTGATGTCAAAGTAGCTCGAATCATATGAGAATTTGTCCTTAGAGGTGATAGCACGGGTGAGTGCCATCTGAGGAGTTTGGAAAGTTGGCGCTTCCACTGTCAAGTAAGAATAGAAAGGGAGCAAAAAATGCTTTATTAACATATACACACTAGGGATCATGATATCTTGAAAAGGGAGCTTTCGTTGCTGTTGGAAAGAGAACCACGGATGATGCATTTGCATTAGACTTGAGACTAACAGCTTGTGCTATATATTTTTCAGGTCAATTAAGACTAAAAGAAAACTTAGTGTGATCAATATATTTGTGAAATTGTGTCGGCACTAATTAAAACATTTTGAAACTCATAAAGATGTTCGAAAATCCATCGGCATGACTCGTATTACTATCCAATAAAATTTCAAGATATTTTACTTGTGATATTCGGCAAAAGTTTTTTTTTCCTTGTTTTGGAAAATGCAAGCAAATCATGAAAGTACAAGATGAGATTAGGACGGGTAATGCAAATAGCGAACAATTAACTCATTAAAGCAACATATACCAAGGTACGTAGTGTACGAATGCAGAGGTGGTATGGAGCATTATTTTTAAAGTAGCTGTGTTGAAGCTATGATGGTGTAAAATAAAGGCATAATACCTTTTTTAGCCCCTGAACTTTAAACAAATGTGCATCTATAACTTCGAACTTTAAACTGTACTCGCAATAACCCTGAACTACGAGAAAACGCCCACGATAACCTTGCCGTCAGTTTTTCCGTCAGCCGCCGTTAATTCGCTGACGTGGCAGACTTTAAATTATTTTTTTATTAATTTTAATACATATAAAAGCATATTTGTCCCTCCACAAAGTTAAAATAAATACATATAAAGACATATTTGTCCATCCACAAAATTAAAAAAATTAAAAATTGATTAAAAAATAATTTAAAAACTGTCACGTCAGCGAATTAACGGTGATAAACGGAAAAACTGACGGCAAGGTTATCGTGGGCATTTTTTCGTAGTTCAGGGTTAGCGCGAGTATCGTTTGAAGCTCAGGGTTATAGAGGCACATTTGTTTAAAGTTCAGGGACTAAAAAGGATATTTTGCCTAAAATAAAATATGTATTTGAAGGTACGTAGCGCTATGTGTACATAGCACTATTTTATTATTGATTATTTATTGTAGGAGTAATTTTTATATTTAATATTATTATTTTAAATATGTATAACTAATACCTATGCAAACTAGTTATGTTATTACTCTTGAATCTTTGCTGCTAAAATGGAAAACTTCCCGTTTTTATCTTAATATTTGGTACCCCTTTTAGCAATCTAGTCACTTGTGTAGTTTCACAAGGGGTTTGCTCGAGAAATAAAATTATAAAAACACGTCAAAATAAATACTGATAATTACTTTATAAATAAAATTTAAATATAAAATTTTTTTAAATAGATTTAATAAATTTTATAGTTAGATTTTTTTTGAAAAATTTTTTAACAATAAAAATTATGTTTAGTTTCCTAAATTTTACATAAATGTGTTACTATAATCTTAACGTTTCAAAGTAACAGTAATACTCTGATCTGTGTAAAAAAGCACGCAATAATTTTATTGTTTAGTTTCATCAATATAGTAACGTGGCTTTCTTAAATGCGATGTGGCACAAAAATTATAATTTTTCAATCATTTTTTTTGTAGCTTTTATTCGCCCTAGAGGCGTAGTCATCGTATTTACCTTCTTCAAGTGCTCAGCCTGCGTCCGCCGATGACCTTCTCCGCCGTCGCCGTGTCTCCGGCTCCCTCTTCCTTACGAGGATTTAGAGTGTAGATTCAAAATAAATATCTCGTTTATAGGGTGTGATGACCTTCTCCGCCGGTGCCGCTGTCTCCGCCGCCCTCTTCCTAACGGGGATTAGAGTGTAGATTCGAAACAAATATCTCATTTAAATGACCAAAACAATAACTTCTTACTCTTCCTCGATTTTACTTTACCAGTGTTTCTAGGGTCACCCCTTGATATTCTAACGGATTGGATGGGTGTGATTTTAGGAGTGAGCAATCGGTGTTTCAATATTAGCATCTCTGATCCTGACGAATCGAAGTTATCTGAACAATTCATGGTAGGTATCATGTATAGGGGTAGTGTTACGGATCGTGAGCGGAGCAGAAGCCGGAGAAACTGCGGAGTGAAAGCACCGACGACGCAGGATAAGAGGCTCGAGATCTGGGCGGGGTTGGTGGGGGCCAGAGTGGCGGTAGGCGGCGATAAAGTGGGTGGAAGAGGACTTACCGTCGCTGCGAGTGATGCTCCGTCTCCTGCGGCGGTGATGGAGGAGGGCCTGCTCCTGTTGCGGCAGTTGAAGCACCGGCGGTTGAATTCGATGGTTCTCGCCGGCGGTTGGTAATTTGCACGTTAATTTTTTGGTGAACGAAAATGACAATAATGCCTTTATTTGGAGAAATTTTTTTAAAAAACAAGGATTAAAAACTATTAAACAAATGCAATGTACGTCGGTAAATTAACAGACGCAAATGGCAAAAATTGATGCTGATGTTATCGTAGGTATTTTTTTTATTAGAGACATTGTGGATAATTTTGAAATATCATGATTGTATTAGCACAATCATACCAAGTCTAGGGGACTAAAAACTTCTTTGCCTATTTTGAAATAGATATCTGTGATTTTAAATTTTTTATAGATATTTGTGACTTTAAAATTTTTCTATCTAAAAATATTTTCAATATCAAAATATTTATTTAGAGATAATTTTTTTTAAAAAAATTAAGTATAGTAAGATTATTCTTTTTTGTAATTAAAATTTTTATTTAAGAAGTATTTATACATGTTTATTTTGGACTAGTTCAATAATTATCAAAGAAAGCAAAAATTTAATTGAAAAAAATTGTACAAATTAGGAGTTAGATATGTAATTACACCATCTCATACTAAATGACTTCATATTTTTGACAAAATTATGTTATCTTTTCTTTTTTTTTAATGTATTTTTCTCAAAAAAAAAACTTGTCTATTTTGTAGGATATCGTAATACAAAAATTTTCGAGCGGCACTCACTCCGATTTTATCATCGAACATTCGCATCCAATTTACGTATTCTAATAATGTTCATGCATCAAAAAAGGGATTGTATATCCTTCATGTCTCTTGGACTTTTTTGTAGATATATCCACTGACATGCATTCCTTAAAATTAAATTATTAAGAACGTTAGATTCAAATGCATGACCAGTATGTGCACGTAACCAAGCATTTCATGTAAGAAAGTCACCTACTACTTCCTCTTCTTCTCAACTTTTTCAGCCTCGCATTACTGTCATGTTCGACATATTATAAATATACCCATAAACTTGAACATTAGACCATGGACGTACTCGAAATATTCGGATAATCCGAATTTCAATTCTACTATTAAAGATAATTTAAAATAGACACATCATTATCCATGAATTTTATCTGTTACGACGATCATAAAAAAATAGATCGAGGATGTATCCTGATATATGCGCATCTGCCATCCGGTCCACTAGTGCGTCAAGATAGGTATCTTGATTATCAAAGGCCAAGGATCCCCAGCAATTGATAGAAAAATGTCATAAAAGTCCCTAGATTTTTAACTAAAATGATTTCTAACTAACATTTAGAATTTTGAAAAAAAAATTAATGTAATTTATAAATTTTATATTTTAACTTTTTTTTTTCAAAATGTTCTTTTAAGTAGTTGTATTGAGTTTTTAAAATCTTAGTAGTTTTAAAAAGTAATTGACCAACCTACTGAAATTTTAGAATCTTTATCTATTGATACAAAAAACATAATTCTAATATTAGTTTATAATTTATATATATATATATATTTCAAGGCATTCGAAGGCATAGCCAATAACCGGCGATAAATCAAGGACTAATTTGCAATATGCAGTTTTATAAGGGGCTGATATGTAATTGTGCAAAACGATCA
This sequence comes from Xerophyta viscosa, assembly GCA_002076135.1. Lineage (NCBI taxonomy): Eukaryota > Viridiplantae > Streptophyta > Magnoliopsida > Pandanales > Velloziaceae > Xerophyta > Xerophyta viscosa. The sequence continues at coordinate 166,806 of MJHO01000125.1, read as the reverse complement.
CCTAACATAGTTTTATTTTGGCTCCAAGTAGTATCCACACCATCGATCTCCTTCCTAATGGGAGCGACTGACGGTGCGATAGATAGACGGTGACATAGTCCTCAGATGAACTGTTGCCTTTTCAATAATCACATGATGAATATTGAAATAGGAATATGAGGTCCTGAACAGTGATTATCGCTTTATAAGGGGCCAAATCGTGCAGAGTTTCCACGAGAAAATATTTGAAGAGTCACATTGTAAGGCCCACGATAACATTTTTCCGGCTAGCGGCTCATCTTACCGACAGACATGTTTCTTATCTGTCCCCCTCCGTGGATCCCTTTGCGATCCACACCCGGGATCGTCCCAGCCGTTGATTATAAAGCAAGTAACAATTGAACGTTCCCGATTGCTCGATCTCAGAAATCGTGATTTTTTTGACGGGCCGAGTGATATTTTTTTAAACCGACCTAAGCACCGTCACCATAAAATTTTTACCGGACTCCTTTAGAAATTTTTATAGGAAAATTTACATATTAACCTTCCTATTTCGCGTTTTACGCGTAACAGTTTCTGAAAACGTATTTTTAAAAACTGATATACGCGTAAAAAAAAACGGAAGGCTGATATAAAAAAATCCCATTTTTATAAGACTACATTAACGTATGTGAGATGATATATATATATATATATATATATATATATATTATATATTTATATATATATACTAGCGTATATTTTTTATAGTTGACAATATAAAAAGTTAAATATAAATAAAGAAAATTTCTGAACCGACGTCCATTCTAGGCGGCATTTTGTCGCCCCCTCAGAAATTGTGATATATGGCCATCAAAGGTCGGCCATTTATTTAGTAGTATGATACGGGTCATCCATGTTCAAATTTTCTATGTTATAATATGAAAAGAAAATTTTACAAAACCTAAGAAGAAATGCGCGGCATATGAACGTACACATGGGCGGATCCAATGTATAGTAAGTGGGGTCAAATGACCCCACTTGATTTTAGGAGTGGTATATATATATATATATATATATATATATATATATATATATATATATATATATATATATATATATGTGTGTGTGTGTGTGTGTGTGTGTGTGAGAGAGAGAGAGAGAGATTCATTTATTATTCAACAAGTAAAAATATAAAATTATGTAGAATTTGTATATAAAATTATCTAAAACATTCCAAATACTTATGAATATTTCAAAACATTCACGAACATTTCATAACATTTCAAATTCCATAAATACTCACGAACATATCAAAATACTTCAAAATATTTATAAATATTCTAAAATATTTATGAACACTTCAAATTTTCCATAACACATACAAATACTTATAAACACCTTAAAACATATACGAGCATCCTAAAATTTGATTTTGTTGTTGAATGAAAATTAATTTTGTTTTCATAATTTTTTTACTTATTTTTTGTATTTATTACGATTAAATACAGAATTTAAATTTACGCTTTGGAGTGTTCTTAAACATTCGTAGATATTTTGAACTATTTTATATTGTAATACAAAATTAAAATACTTATAAATTTTTTGAAATTGATATGATATTTAAATAGTTAACACTCTTATTATTGTATTATCACAAAATATTGCTAGTTTTTTTCTGACCCCACTTAATATAATTTCTGGATCCGCCACTGAACGTACATACATCAACCAAGATATAAGTTTCTATTTTTCTTTTATGTGTTCAATTATTATAGTTTCAATAAGGACTTGGCATTTATGATGTTCTAGTCTTTTATTTAACACAGTATTGTTATGAAAATTTATCCTTGTTATGGTAGTACACTTGTAGAATACTTAAAGAAGAGATGATGGAAAAATCAGAAGCACAATTACAAGGTTATGTCCAACAAAAAAAGGGGGCTGCTTGTTAACTCAAAAAATAAGTTACAGTTCATTTTCTTTTTATAGGTTATTGGTAATAATGCTTGTTTATTTAGCTTTATCGTCTTGATATCTAATGGCCGCTGTGTCAGTCACATTCATATCTAATCTACCGTGCAATAGTTGATGTACTTTTTATTTTTATTTTTATTTTTTTTGTCGATTGAGCCATGCAATGGAAATCTTTGTTTTTTCAGCCGTGCAGTTAGGTGATTTTATTTTTAGCCAATATTGTTTCGATCGGTGTATCAGTATTTTTTTAAAAAAATTTAACATAAAAATTATATATTTTAATGAGATATATAATTTTCGTGTTCAATATTTTTACAAAAAATATATCTAAATAGATATTTTGATATTTCGAAATATTAACGGATTTTAGATTCGATCTATTAATCCGTTAAAATTTCGAAGCTCAAAATATATATTTAAATTATTATTTGAAAAATATTGAATATAAAAATTATAAATCTCATCAAAATCTATAATTTTTATGTTAAAGTTTTTTCCGAAAAATATTAATACGATGGTCAAAATAGTATGGTACATTTTTCGATGAGGGGCCAAAAATGATATCCAAAAACTACGAGGGCTGAACGCGTTAAAGTTTCTGCTGCGAGGGCTGAATGAAAAGTTCCCCAAATTTTTTCATACCTTTCAGAATTTAAGAGATATATAATAGAACCTTTTTTTTTTTTTGAGAAACCAATATAATAGAACCTTTTAAAACTATAGAATTATAGGCTCATTTTTTATATAATAAGAAGTATGGTAATCTTTTTTTTCTATATTATTATAATACTAAATTTGAATAATAATAAATAATCTTCTAATTTCCTCTATATATATATATTAGATTCAGTAATAATTTTTTAATTTTAGGATTATTAATTTAGACTCAATAATAACCAAGCACCTTTTTTCAGACTCACAATATTCACTATTGATAGAATAGAATAATATAATTAAAACACCGAAAAATACTTTGAATACTTTGATTTTTTGAAAAAAAAAGTACTTTGATTAATATTTGTCAATATTGGTGGTTTGATTAGATGGCATTGTGTTTTGTTTATCTGATAAATAGTATTTGTATTTGATTTATGTTGGATATGCCCTCTTTTTCATTGGGGTTTGATTAGATGTGCATGTATCAAATGGCATCTCTGTAATGTTTATGCGGATCTTTTTCCAATTCCTTACCTATTCTACTAAATCATACTTACTTATTGATCATATCACCAGATAATCATTGTAATTTTTTCCTCAATAAATTTCTGATTCTTGTTATATGAGTCTTCCTATTTTGATCACTTCAAGAAACAAACTAGGAAGTTTAGACACTTAAAAATTTTATATGTATATCCGATACGAACACGTCATTGACATAGCCGACCACATATTGGACGCGTAAGAAAAAAAAATCAAAAAATTTAAAATAATTTTTTTTTTGAACGCCCATCGGACATGTTGCATGTCTGAATTTTTTTTAAAAATTTAGTTAAAGAAATTAAATACTATACCGTACTAATAGTATATAAGTATGAAATAATATAATATAATTATATACTCAAATATTATATTTTTTTTATTAAAATTAGATTTTTATTGTTTAAATTTATCTGAAGAATGTAAAATATTATATTGTGCATGATTTTTGTTATGAAATGTTAGTGTATTTTCATATGCTTAAATACTTAATATAAATTATTTTTAATTATTTATATTTTTATTATCGTGTTCGAACCGTATTCGTTTTCGTCGTATTTCCGTATTCGTGGGTGTCCATACTTCCTAGAAAACAAATTGTGAAAGTTCCCTATGTGGTCTTGCATAATTCTAGAATATTAAGAGTTAATATGGATTAGAGAAACTATTAATATTGATATTAACACCACTAAAATATTAGTAATCTTAAATTCATAAAATTATTATTTTATATAAAAAGGTTTTTTTTTTTTAAAAAAAAGAGAGTTATTCATAAATTTTCTACTAAATTCAACATGACGCTGATCTAATAAGCACGGACACGGACACGGGGGCAGAGACACGACACGGAGACATGCCAATTTTCAAAAAATTAGGACACGGACGGCTGGGACACGATAATAAAAAATATAAATAAGTAAAAAGTAACTTATATGAAGTATTTAAATATCTATAAATATAATAACAATATAATATTCAATAGCAAATTCATATAAAATATAATATTTCTTCTTTGAGACAATTTAAATACCAAAATTTTAATTATATCAACTAAAATAAATAACTATAATATTTAAGTATGTAAATATATTATATTACTTATAATTTGTTATATATAATATTGTATTTATCTAACAAAGATATTTAAAAATTTTAATTTAAAAAAAAAATTAAAAAAAATAAATAAAAAACGGATTCGCGTCTCGGATATTTTTGCCCCCACGTGTCTCAGCCGTGTCCTAGGCGTGTCCGATCTTTTTTTTTTTTTTTTTTTCTAGACACGCAATGTGGCGTGTCAGACACGTGTCCGGCCGTGTCCAAGGCGTGTCCGTGTCCGATACTGCACCGGGGCGATTTCGGGGTGTCCGTGCTTCCTAGCCGCTGATAGCCTGCTACAGTAACATGTGTTACTGTTTATTAAAGGTTGCTGTTTATTCAGCATTAATTTTTTTTTTTTTTTTAAATTGTCAGGAAAATTCATGGTCTGGCAAAATCATAGGGCTGAATTATACAATTTTTAAAAAAATAAGGACTGTTTTAACATTTACCATGTTTTTTCATTCACTCCCCGTTCTCTCTCTTCCACTCTCTCTTGCTCCGTGGCCACCACCATGGCCAGCGGCTACTCCGTCTTCTACAAAGTTGATCATCTTTTCAAATATTATTACAAAATAGTACTCTTACATTGTCATTTATTAATTGAAGCCTTTACTTTCTATTATCACAACTGATAACAACATTACTGCGTATCGTGCGCTAGCTTGAAAAATATTAAGGTGAGAGATAATACTACATCTAGTTAAAATTATATACATTACAAGATCATTTGCATAGATTGATGCAGGACTTTGTCAGAGTACATGGAATATTATGGTTCCAGGAATTAGTATGGGAGAAATGCTCAGTTCAATGAATGAACCATGAATTTATCCCAATTCTTTTTATTTTTGGAAAAAAAGACATTATTTTTATTAAAAATAATATCTCATCAGCGATGAGTTAATGACTAGTCCGAATCTTAAATCAAGCACTAAAGTTTCCGGTACAAAATACAAAAGATACAAACAAATTTAGTAATTCAAAGTTAGAATTAATGCAAGACGACGACAATATTATACGAACACAATAAGAGCCCGGCAACAAGATGAAGTATAGGAAGTTGTCAACCTCATTCTATCCTGTAGCGTACCAAACTTCTTATATTTTAACATTATACTGAACCATGGTTTTAAAAGACCAAATTATGGACAAAAAAGTCATGATCTTCCAAATTAAACTTGAGGTTGGAGAATATGCGCAAACAAATTTAAAAAATAAAAAATAAAAAATCGAGAGTTTTGAGCTGGCTGAACTGCCCTGCAGCACAGTGGAAGGTACCTTTGGTTGGAGTGGCTTCGAAGTCTCTTAAGTCTTGAGCCAATTCTGTTGAGTTACTTGTTCTGATTAAGATTAGAAAATTTAAAATAATTGACACAGAAAAGATTATGTTTATTATTTAATTTTCAGTTGTCAAATATTTGCTGTAATGGTTGTCTAAGACTATTATAGTTGGAATGGAAGTAAAAAATACTGATAAAACTATTTGGTGTACCAACTTTAAATTAGGAATCTTTCTCAATATAAAAAAAATTAAAATAAATAAATGTTGGATTTTTTCATCTAATAAATTTAAATTATATTATAGGTAGGACAACAATTTTTTTTTTTTAATAAAAAAAAAAGGAGTGTCAGAATGGGAGTATGAAATTTAAAGTGTGTATCTATTGATGTACTTGGGAGTGTGAAATTTAAAGTGTGTATCTATTGATGTACCATTGGAAAAGACAAGAATATTTATTTTCATATTTGTCAGTCTGCATCAAATATTACTGAAGATCTATTAAACAAGTTGTTGCTGCAAAATATTATATTTAAATTAAATTAGACAATTCTTTACTTATGATTATAGCTTCTGAGCTTCAGATTTACTTTTCTTTCTTTTTCCCAGAAAAGTTGGTGACTCTCTAGAGAAGGAAAGAAAAAATGTGCCCAAAACATACCAAGTCTCAATATAAAAAGAGTATTTATATCAGAAACCTAACACTCGTGATCTATTCTCCAATGAGCACCACTCTTTCATGAGGTTTAGAAACAAAGCAAGTTGTTGTTGAAAAAAAATATAGAAAGTCCAATGAAATGTGATAAATGTACCAAATGTGCATCGCATTTGTTATGATACGTTGCTTTTGCTTGCAAATCGACAAATTCACAAACAAAATAACTGTTTCTAATTAACTAATGTGGAAAAAATGTTTACCATTTATGTTCACCAAGCAAGAAATCTCATGTTTACTTTTGCTATCGATATATCGCTATCAAGAACAGTTGCATTTGGAGCAGAAGGCATATGATAGAGATGCTGGTTGTTGATAATTTCTTTGCTTGCTGATCATTGTGCTATACAGGACATTAAAAGTCATTCATAAGAGTTTTTCTATTTTATTTTATTTTAAAAATCATAAGAAACACAAGGATGAATTTAGTTGATAGACGGCTCTTAATTGAGATTATTTAAGATAACTTGTAAGCTGTCTAGTACTGTACATAGAACCAAACAGATTATATATTAAAGGACCCCCCATAGCATAATTATTAGGGGAACAGAATCTTTTATATGTTTCAATCCACAATGTCATCTCCTAACCAACCAAAAAGTGTTGTAATTTTCCTAGCTCTGCTCTAACATCTTTTTAAAATTTTCTAATTAGCTTTTTCCCTCTTTAAAGATGCCTTGAATTCCAATCAATTATAGTGTAAGAACTATCAGAAACTTGCTTAAAACCCAATTAATTGCTTCAACTTGTGCTGTGCTCTCTCTCTCTCTCTCTCTCTCTCTCTCTCTCTCTCTCTCTCTCTCTCTCTTCTTATAGCCTTCTCACACCCTTCAATTGATTGCCTCTTTATAACTTAAAAAACAAGCATTGCATCACCATTTTCTCATCTCAATCAACATACACTCTATTTAACCTTCCTCATTAACACATCATACAGTTAGAATTTATTAGAGCCTCCATCAGAGCTTAAAACCCTGAAAAAAAGGACTCTACAACCTTCTGTAGTAACGATATGGGCCGGCATTCTTGCTGCTTAAAGAAAAAACTAAGGAAGGGACTTTGGTCACCTGAAGAAGATGAAAAGCTCTACAATTATATTGTTACCTATGGAGTAGGGTGTTGGAGCTCTGTGCCAAAAGAAGCAGGCATTCTTCTTGTTCTTCTTCTTCTACTTCTACTATATATTTATAAGAAATATTCTTATTAAAACCTTTTTTTTAATTTTCCTTTTTGTTATACTGCAGGGCTGCAAAGATGTGGGAAGAGTTGCAGACTGAGATGGATAAATTATTTGAGGCCTGACCTAAAGAGAGGTTCATTCTCACAGCAGGAAGAAGACATTATCGTAGGCCTTCATGAAGTACTTGGAAACAGGTACCGATATTATGAAATTCTTCTCTAAGTTACATATACATTACTACATTATATCGATTCAGTGTTTAAATATAACAAAGTTATTTGTATTGTGTTTTTTAAGGTGGTCGCAAATTGCAGCTCAGTTGCCCGGAAGAACCGATAATGAGATTAAGAACTATTGGAACTCATATCTCAAGAAGAAGCTAAGGCAACAAGGAATTGACCCAGCTACACACAAACCATTGACTGAAACAGAAGCACAAGACGAGAAGCCTGACATGATCAGATCAACTGATATAAATTTGCCGGTGAAACTGGTATTTGATCCGTTCGCATTATTGGACGTTCAACAAGGCATCGTTCCACCGGATAGTACTAGCCTCGGCTTCTACCAGCAAATGCAGCAAACTTGCAGATCGTTTGATCAGAATGGAATGCTTATGAGTTCAGTAATGGATATGGTTTCAATGCCTGGGTTATATAATAATTCTAGCATTGCTTTAGATGTTTCAGAGAATTATGGATCAGGTGAGAGCTCAAGCAACAGTAGTAACTGGAACTCCAATGTTACGTCTCATGGGAGTAGTTTTACGGGAGAAGATGTTCTGAATTGGACTTCTGAAACTAATTTAGACCCATTACTTCATAACCAAGAGAATGAATTGAGTCAATGGCAGGAAGGACAGCATAATTTTCAGATTTCAGAAGATTACAATAACAATGGTAGCTTTCAATTCAGGTCGCTGTCGCGAGATCTATCAGATAATTGTTTCGAGCTCTTTCAAGGAGGATTCGATGGTGATCTCCTCTGAATTCATCAACAGCAGATGTTGACAGCAATGGAGAATATCTTGTGAGATGTTCGAGTTGGCCATGTTACTGGTTTTCTTTTTTTTTTTCTTTTTTTTTTTTTCCAATTGTAAAAGACAGCACAGGGCATGAATCATGTAGTTAACTGGTTTGTTATCATAAATACATTCTTATTTGTGAGTGGGTTTGCTGAAATCTTATCACATGTTTCTTTGTTTTCTTCTTTTTTTTTTTTAAATAAATTTTAGTTTACTATATGGATTGAAGTGAGTAAAAAGCAGTATATATTGGTCTATAGTAGCATCCACATCACCAAAAGTTTTATAAATTACGCAGATGTCATCACTAACATGAAAAATAGTGCTACATCACGAAGCACAACTATTGAGTAATAATATACAAGTTGTTAGCCGACACATACAGTGAATTAAAAAAGCGTCTTTCCACGACGTAATCAAACTAATACTTAGTAATATTGAATTCAAGATATGCATCAGAGAGCAACATAAAGAGAGACAAAATATCAGAGAAAAATAGAGCTTTGGTACTCCAACTCATGGAAGACATTGAGGGTCGGTTGAAGAACGGATATTAAAAAATTGCTCTTTCGACCAAAAAAAAAAAAAAAAAAAAAAAAATTGCTCATTTTTTTTTTTTTTTTAAAGAACAAGGAGTAAAGCTCCTGATTCTTGACTACTATGCCAATCATTCGTAGACATTTTCAATTCCAGCCTGTGTTATTCTCTTATAGAACGGGAAATCCTTCTTCAGAAAAATTCTACAATAAAACTTTTATACTACATCAACATATATCTTTCTCATGTTTAAATAAAATTAAAAAAAAATTGCGATAATTTTTTAGAAAAATTTTCTAAATGAAACTTGTAGATTTCGATGAGATCTACAACTTTTATATTCAAAATATTTCAAAATAGATATTTTAGAACTCTAAAATTTTAACGGATGTAACGGATTTTAAAATAATTTTTAAATCCGCTCAAAATCTGTTAAATGTTGGAGACCCAAAATATATTTTTGAAAGCATTTTTGGAAAAAATTTTGAACATGAAAATTGTAAATCTCCTCAAAATTTACAATTTTGATGTTGAAGATTTTTCAAAAAATATATCTAAATAGATTTTATTGGAACGTTATATAGAGGACGTGGTGTAACCGTTACACTCAAGAATCTCTCCCTTCTTCATTGGATGAAAATGTCGGTGATAAAGAAAAACAATTTGCCACTGCAATCCCCATCCAAATTTAATGATAAATGCAAAAATAGAAAAGATGTAACGCAGACTACCATACAATAGCCCTTTGATCTGTTTGCCACTTTATCCCCGTAGTAGACTCTGTTGTCTGTTCAGTAAGGTTAAATTTTTTATTTTTATTTTTTGAGATATCCCAGCATGGTGAAAGTACATGGACTAGTTTGGAGGATGCTGTTTTCATAAAATCCTCGTCATGTGTACTAATTGGCATAACACCAACCTTTAAAATATGAAACTCTCAAATAAGCCGGTAATTACCAAATTGTTCTCCGAAAATCGGTTGAAACTTGATGACGATTCGGTGTTGCTATATTGCATATAGCAACTCAATGAGTCATTCTATGTGCATGTAACAAAATAAGAATTTTTCTTCTCCTTCTGAGATCCTATGTGTCATCTACAAAATACATTGCACTTTGGAGCTTTCACAAGATCACAACTCATAATCCAGACGATATGAATTGAATAAGGGTAACTATCAAGAGGACATTTTATGTAGGATTATAGAGGGCAACAATCTATTTTTGCATTCTTTTTGATAGGTATATGATGAATTGAAGCAATCGAATAACTGTCGGCAGTACATGAGAGACTAGACTATGCACCCAGAAATATCCATCTTCTAACAAGGATGCTAAACCTACCAAATCGTCGGCAGAAAAAAGAAAAGAAGAATTATTGGGGAAGTTCTTATATAATTATAATGGCACAGTTCTAAAAAGACAAAATGGCCCGCACACGTGTGATAGAGACGAGGCAAATTGATTGTCTGCAGCGATTATTAATTATTGTTTTGGAACTATAATGTGACCAAAAAAAAAAAAAAAAAAAAGAAAGGGAGGGAGATCACCAGAATCAGATTGAACGATTTACAGATATCCGACATAGAGTGTATGAAATTAGAGACCAAAGGATAGACGAGATAACACATGATCTCAAAGACAAATAACCTTTTGTAGAGAAAAGGATTGCTCGGAAGAACATCCAATATTGGTGAAAATATTACATCTACATTTACGGTCTCTTAATATTTTTTTTTTTCTAAAAACAAATGAATTTAGTGGTTGCAGTGCTTTGGACATTATACTTAGATAGAAACTCATGACAAGACGTCAAGTAAAGAGAGAACACAGACTATACAACAGCCAAGCAATAAAAACCAACTTCCAATATCTTTTTTTTTTTTTTTTAAAAAAGATTTACGATAGGAAACCAGTAACTGATACACATTGTGTGACCGTCGTAATATATAAATCCACTGGTGGCGCTCAGTTCGGTTTTACCACCGAACTTTCGCATCCAATTCGTGTGCTCAAGCAACGTTCATACATTGGACGGAGGATTATACACCTATCATGGAACTTGGACTTTTCACAGACAGACCAACTGGACTGCACTCCAGATTAGATCCACGGTCACTAAGACTTGAACGCGCTCTGGTCGTTCACACAGGACGAGTGCCCAAACCACGCGTCCTCCTCGAGCAGGGCAACGAGCTTAAATATGTTGCATTCTGAAAGCTCAGCATGTTTTTTCTCTTCAGTATTCAGCATGTTTTTTCCTCTTTTTGTGCATTACATTGTTCTACAATCATCAAGAAATGGTTGTGGAAATCAAATTGTGTCTCGGCAAAATAAAGTAACTCGCCCAAAATAGAAAGGTTAATCATTGTTGATAAGAACATTTATGTTACTAGTAAATACATTTTTTTTGTTTATTTTATTACTCTGTTTGATCCAGTGGAGTAAATCATACATTATATCTTCAAAGTAGGGTAATATTCTACCATCCTACAGTAGGAAGCAGGAGTACATCTTATTTTCTCCTTGTGCATATCAATATTGCTACTTGACAAGAAAAGAATTGTACCTAGGTGGCTTTTATCCTGATTAAAAGCATAATCTGCATTGTCTCTCTTTTTTATTATCTGTTTTTAATCAGTATAAGATCTTTAAGACAGGTTATACGTAGTTGCTTTTGCACAAGACTTGGCTAAGTAAAGGTGGGTTGACATGAAACTGGGTTCCTATCGGGGGAAGGTGATATATACTGACTCAACAGGGGAAGATGGTTGGCGAGAAGGTGTCTCAAATGCTCGCTCGTTGGAAGAAAGAAGTTGGTGTAAATATATTTTCATCAGAATAACCAGTTTGAACTTCAAGGCATAGCTTTACATGATGATCAGCACGGCCTCTGCCGAAAGAACGTCAATATTGTGCCAAGCTATCGGCATGGCACGAATTGGCCAAAATGTGCCGAGATCTTAGTTTATCGAAACTCGCTTCAACTCGTAGAACTTGATTCAAAGCATCATGGATTGTTGGGGTTGATATCCTAACTTGAATAAAACTCAGTAACCACAACTGGCAGTAAATTAAGATTGTCCTTCAGGGATTAATCAGACAACAGAATTGGAGAAGCATCTGTTCGCATGGAGCAATCAATTTTTGAGATTGATTGCCATAGAGACACCATTCAACATTTCAGCTCTTTAAAATTTTGAATTTCATGCTGCAGGAAATTCCAATTCAGTGAGAATTATCATCGTGAATCTTTCTTTGATATACTTCACCGAATAATACCAATTCCACAAAGTAACAATTTGTAAGTAAATAATTTTACATAGATTAAGCTGCATACAGAGTTAACCGCAGCAAAAAAAAAGTGAATATGACGGTTGGCCTCTCAAAGTTTCCAATAAACAAATGAAATTAGCAGCCATTAAGATCCAGGAAATCTATATTAGTTACGCCAGATAGACTTAAATAAATATAACTTCTCAAAAGATTTAAGTTTGAAATAAATGCAGACTAAAACCACCGATAATCTGGATAAGCAAAAATATTCATAATAATAATAACTGAAGGCATAAATAATACCCAGCTTATACAACATCTTGTAGGGGCCCCCAAAAGATACAGGATAGATAAAGTGCTACAAAGTCCAAAATTTTGCCCCAGCATGGCTCAAGAATCCTTCCTAAGGTCCCTTGGTATGGGAAAAGTTCATATCCTATGGATGCGATCTTTAAGCTACTTTGGGCTTGTAAGTTTGGGTTATGTAGCATTCGGGATAGATATAGTAGACCAAGAAGGCAAGTTATTGCCACTGTAGGGCATCCAATGCCTGCTGATGAAGCTCAGCATCCCCTGCCGCCGCAACATTGAAACCTGAATGTTTTCATGAAAGAAAAAAGGCAGATTACTGGATGTAATAAGAAGAACCAATTTCCTGTCAACAACATAACCATTGTTACAATAACAGAATTGGACTTTTCACTTTCAAGGTGTACAGAAAGATCAAAACAACTGTTATATACTACAGTTCTTTCCCTATCTCCTTAGCCATCTCTTCATCTCACTCCCAAAATCTCATCCATCAATCTCCCAACACCCATCGCAAGAGATTTTCTCTCTTTTCTCTCAACCCACCCCTACCATACATAATGGGGACTCTCACAAAGAGTGCTTATTTTGAAACAATGAATTATAAGAGAAGTCTAGTCAATGTTACTTGTTGGATGTGACTCGGGAGATGCTTCCCAATGAAGCTTGTTCCCACTCCAATCTGTTATTAATCCACCAGCACCTTCAATAACCGGCACCAGTGCCAGAAAATCATACGGCTGTACAAAAGAGACTAATAAGTTACAATAACTAGGCTCTGTACAGTAGAGACAAATATGTTACAAAAACTAAGTTACAAACACAGAAATTTCAAGAATCAGGAGTCGTCTAACATTGCCAGTAGATAGCCAGACTGCAAAGGATGCATTTACCTTAAGCCCAGATTCAATTACAAGATCCACAAAGCCAGTAGCCAGAAGGGCATAAGCATAACAATCACAGCCATATAATGGTACTTTAACCTTGCATGCAAGAGGGATGAATATTAGTATCATGTATTCCAGAGCATGAGACCTCAATGTTAGTTTCTTGATAACATTAATGGCTACATAACAGTACACATGCAAATCATCAGAAGGCAAGAAACAACTAACGAATTTTTACTGAATATAAAATTAAGGCAACTCGATGAAATAACTAAAAAATTTTTTGTGCTAACCTTGTTTCGTACACGAATGAATGCCTCTTCAGCAGTTCCACTGAAGAGATGTGGACTTGTCGTATAACTAATGTAGAAACAAAAGTGAGCTCAATTTCCAGTATACACATACAAGAGCAAGGTAAGCTTTATTTATTGAAGCTGAAAGAAGAACAAGGAGAAAAGGATATATGTGATTCTCCGTTCTTGTACACCGGAAGTTTCATGTATGGGATACATTAAGTACGTAGTCATAATTGACAAGTGCTTGTGTGTTTCAACAATGGCATTATGCAACAGAAGAATAGGAAATTGATTGTGAGCTTTAAGAAATTGTTAGCAATCAAGAGGGTAAGGATCATACAGATATGCCTTCGAAAGCTTGCTACAAGAACGTGTTGAAACTTCTTTTCCATTCAGCGTAGTTCTTCTGCCACTTACTCCAATCCACCTTTCTTTCAGTATGGGCTGGTCTATAATACCCAAAATCTGAAACACGAAAAGTGAATAGATAAGTCCTTGGCCACAAGATAGAGGGACTAAAAATTCTTTATCTATGAATAGGAAAGATGATAAAAACAACTAAAGAAAAAATGAACAACGAAAGTTGAAAAATCTAACAAGAAAACAACCGACGCATAAATGACAGTCAAACCAAGGATTGGAATAACTCCAATACGCTATCTCCGATATTATCGATACCAACATGGATTCTGATATACTGAATCGATATTGACGATACCATCGATACCATTTGATAAATGCTATATAAAACATAACCGAAACCAATCCCCCTTCTGCTATTGCTAACCCTGACTCAAACACAGATCGAATATTGCCGAAGAAAGAAACTTTTTCCCCATTGAAAAGCTGAACACACCACCCACAAGTTCATGATATTTCATCCAAGTTTTGCATCTGGAAGTAAGTTACACCTGCTTTTCTATATGGTTAGGTATCAATGATTGTAACTATTAAAATACAACTAGCAAGACATCTGTGATTACTAAATACTTTTGGTTGGGTCATACCGGCTTTCCCTTGTGCACAAGGGAAATAAGTGTCCCAAATAATGGTTTTCCTGCATATACAAGAAAAAGATCATTTTACTGCAGGCAACCTCTTAGCATTTCTTTTATCTTATCCAACATCAAAACATTTTTTTTTGGCTCTACATACCAGTAATGAAGCTCTTAGTCCCATCAATTGGATCCAGAACCCAAACATAATCAGAATGGTTCGCCTTACATCTCCAACCATTTTCCTCACCAAAACTGCAGCATATTTTTCATACAACAAAAGATCATTTCAATATTGTCTTGCAACAATTTTATATAGCAGGTGATGGGTAACTAGCTTACATTGCATGAGATGCAAAGTTCTCTGTTATAATTGATACCATGCATTCTTCTGCAGTCTGATCGGCTATTGTTACTGGACCTACAAACCATTATCCTTTAAATTAACTAGTTAACAAACAATAAACATAGAAAAATGGAACACGTCAAATTTCACAACTCGAAGGCCCAAAAAATAACTCGAAATATCTTCTTTTTGACATTCAACAACAAATATGAATTACTATTTAATCTCTTTAATATAAGATATATCAAAATTTTGGCATATCAAACATTCTAGAAGGCAAAATCTTTCGTAAAATGACTGTAGTGTTAAGTTCTCCTATTGAAGGAAAGCACTAAGTAGCTAAATTTTGCGAACCGACTAGATCGGCTACCGTCGGCAGCCCGGAGGCGGCGAGATAGACACGGGCGGTCCGGTGGTAGCTCTTTGATTACCCTACTCCTAACAAAAAGTTATCTAAAAGAAACTATTTTATTCCACACTTATAAACAAGAGATACATCACATTTTTATAAAAGCCAGTCCTCTAAACTCCTACCATAATCAAAACTCCTACCAAAGATCCCTCCTAAATGTTCGTCCAACAATAGTCCACCAATACAACTTTAAATCACAATCTTTCCTAATACAATTACTGCTTACTTAATATTCTCCAAATAATACTCCCAATATAAATTGAACACCGACCATAAACTTTGCCTCAACTCAGGACTCGGCCCCTGATCCATTCTTTATGTGGCTCGAACCCCTTTGTCCTGGTACTTAACACTATACTTAAGTCCCAAACTAAAATCTAAAATGTCAGGCATCAAATCCTTCAACTAAGCATCTTTTCTGAATTCAGTCAGCCCTCAAGTTGAACTTCTGGGATTAATTGAGATTGTTCAGCATCATGCAAGGAGCTATACTATGGATCCATCCAGCTTGTACAGTCACTCTTATGAGTGAATCATGGAGAAGCACCCTTGGAACATAATCTTACTTTTTTTCCTTTTTTTTTAATTAAAAGTTATAATTTTCACTTTCATGAGACAAAATTTCCTAAAAATCAAAATAACCAAAGTTCTAAGTGTTCCTTTTTCTTTTCTTTTTTTTAATAACCAAAGTTCTAAGTATTCCTTTTTCTTTTTTTTTTTTTTGAGATTAACTAGGTGGAATCCAGCCTAGTTCAGCCTACCCTTGGGGACTAATCCAAACACCCTGAGGCGTACGCTCATGCTTGTTCCACCGTCAGGGCGTGGGGCGTGGCATGGGGCTTGTACACGCCATGCCGCGCTTGCTGAGGCGCACTCGTACCCAGGTTCTTTTAACCCGACTAGCAGGGGACGTTCTATGATATACTATTAAGACTCACTGAGATCTTCTTTGTCGAGAATTTCAAACTTCTGTCGAAAGTACATGCGAATGACGTCGCCAGCGGCATTGGCGAGCTTATTCGCCACCTCCACAAAACGGTCCATCTCCGGCAGAGGTTTCCCATGACTTGCTTCCATTCCGGCCACCGCCGACGCCGCCAACAAATTTGAACCCGTATACGATCCTCCGACCAACGCTCCGCCGTGCAGACGCGTGGGTACAGGGTTCCAAGAGAGGCGACAGCAGCGGCGGCGAAAGGGAGATGGAATAGATGGATTGGGGAGAGTGGGGATTGGGGAGAGAGATCGGTGTGGGCGAGTTGTGATCATTTGGAGATGATGATGGGTTTATATAGGCGGGGAGAGTGGAAGGAGGTGGTGGTGCGGTTGAGAAGGACGTGGAGGACACCGGCAGCGGTGTGCTCGTGAACGGCAACTGGCTTAATTTTGGAAAGGTTAGGAGGCGGGAGTGGATTCGATGAACTGCCTGCGCTAGGTTAGAGTTATTTGGGTTAATTACATAAATCCGGTACAGTTAACTGCACCAAAAAATTGTTAAAATTTATCATAGTAAATTAATTTGGTTTTAATTATATCAAAAAAATATAAAATTATTTTTTTAAAAACAATTAATATTAAATTATATATAATAAAATTTATAATTTTTAGATTCTATTTTTTTTAATTTATTTTTTAATAGCTATTTTAGTATGCCAGATTTTTAGTAGATTTTAAAATTATCTTTGAACATGTTTGATACATTATATATTTAGATTGCCACGTGTTAGTAAAGAGCTAGCCACCAGATGGGGGAGGAAGAGTCTAGCTATCTTTATATGACTGAGGTGCACGAACCATCGAGATGCCAATCTGCAAACCTCGGAATTACCAGGCCAAAATTGACCTCGACTCAACTCAATTGCCAACCCACATTTTGGACGGACACGAGATCAAGGTAAAACCTCCAAATTTATTATAGTAAATTAATTTGGAACAAGTAATTATAGGGAGGGTTGCGTTTGGAGAGTATAAAGTTATTTATTTTTAAAAAAATGATATTAAAATTATATATAATAGAATTTATAATTTTCAGATTTCAATTTTTTTCAAAAATTATTTTTAAATAGATTTTTTAGTATGTCAAAATTTAGCAGATTTTTAGAAGATTTTTAAACTATCTTTGAACATGTTTGATATAGTATAAATTTGGACTACACGTGTCAGCAAAAGAGTTGGCCACCAGATGGAGGATAAAGTCTAAATATCTTTAAGACCGATATGCACGAACCATAGAGATGTCAATCCGCTTACCTGGGAATCACCAGGCCAAAACCAACCTCGACTCAACTCAACTGCCGACCTACATGTCGGACGTACCCGAGATCCAGGCAAAACTCTGAAGTCAGTCCATTACTCAGTATCAGTCAGCCGAGACTGATACCATAGCCCGACGTCATTTCATACTAAACCGAAGCTCGCTGATTCCGAATAAATGGAGTTCGAGTTAGCCGCATTATCGCTGCATAAACATGAAGCAATTAGTTATACACTACGTCCTCCACTATGAATATGAGAGCTTACGTGGCACAAAAAGGACCAGTCAACCCACGATCCTCGCTAGATCCGCTATTTCTACAACCGTCACGATCCAGACAACGCCCATAAAAGCCTATAAAAGGCCATCCGTGGAACTAGACTGGATCCCAATTTTGCGCATTCGAGAGCATATAGAGGGAATTGTGATTCCAACAACTTGTGCTAAATTCAGTTGTGTTCTTAGAGAGCTTTGTATGCTGAGGTGTTGTTGACCTATATAGTGAGAGAGAAACGAGATATTGTCATTCTCCAATTCTTAGCAAATTCTCTGAGTTGGTTTGCGAGATCGTCCGTCAATTTTTTTTTCTTGTATTACTCAAATATTTCAATGTAAAAATTCTTGTGTCCACATACCTTGCCTCTTCTCTTTGCCATTAATTGCTTTTGAACATTTTATTGGCCGACTGATGTGAACTCGATTAATGTTAAGATTTTAAAACTTTAAAATATATATTTAAAAGTATTTTTTTTTAAAAAATTAAATATTAAAATTATAGATATTACAAAATTTAAAATTTATCAAAAAAAACATTCCTAAGCACAATTTCATATGATCCTCCATCTAGTAATTCCAGACCGTATTGATCACGGCTCTTAATTATAAATCAACCGCAACTTCTATACCGCTTTCCAAATAAAATCTTTTTTTGTTTATATAATAATTATTAAATCAAGCTAAAGTATATAGGTCTAGTATATATTAGAAAATAGATTTTGAAATTTTAAATATTAGAAAACAGATATTGATGTATTTTATGGCTTTTGTATTCAAAGTTTTTTTTAAAAAAATATATTCAAAAATATTTCAAGTTTAAAAGTCGTATTTGGTTAAAACATTTAGAGTTTTTAAATATTTCTTAGAATTTTTTTTTTATAAAAAATTTGAATGTAAAAATTGTGAAACACGCCAAAATTTGTTTTAAGTACAAAAAAAAATCTTTAAACAATACTTACAGTAAGTGTTTTGAACTGATTATAAATTTTTAAAAAAAAGTAGATGCTTGTGAAAATTTTACAAAGCATGCGTTCTTTCAACAAAAACCCAAAATCATTTTTCCAGCAGAAAATTGTAAGAAAGAAAGTATGACATTATTTTGAGCGGTGCATAATTGTAAGAGATAAATTGCATCCTACTTATTTTTTATATGATTATCATGAAAGTTTCTAACATAATAGTACTTAAGGTGGCACCCACTAAAATTCTATCAACTAATTATTCCATTTTTTTTCCTGAACAGCTCCTTAAAAATCCGTCTCATATAAATACAAAAGAAATAAATTTTTTTCATCTTTATAAATGATAATTAGAAGTTCAAATTTAAGACTATTTTATGAGATAGAGTTCGACTATTCGTCTTGGACAACCTAGACAGAATTATTCTAAGAGATAAAATCTTTTAGCCATGTAACACATTTGCTTATATTATATACCATATATAAACTACTGCTCTATTTATTACTCCTCTTTTCGCTTCTCCAATCCTACATAGTGGAGATGGAGGTGGAGCACTAAACAAACTTATTATCCAGCATAGATCTTCAAGTATGTGTTTTGTTAAAAATAGAAGTGTTTTTTTCTCACTTTTGCAACTAAGTATTTTTCTTTTAGTATTTTTTTCCTCAAAAAAAAGAAAAAAAGAAAAAAGAAAACACTAAATGGATGAATACGATAGAAAATTGAAAAAAAAAAAAAGCATGAAAGTGAACTTTGTTAACTTTCTTGCAACTATGTTGCCTTCAGTTGGGAGAAGTTCCTTTCTGATTAGGCATTGTGGAGGCACCATGAGCACAAAGTAACCATATACCTCAAGTGATATGAGTTGTCATCATATAAAGTGCTTACATATTACACTCTGAAAGTGGATGTGGTCCAAGTGTGGTTAACCACATATTGATATCTACTTGGGGCTATGAAGGATGGCTATCACGTTGAAATTTTTGCTTCATGCAGTCCAACACCCACACACCGAGAACACGGTCGGATACGTATCGAACACGCCCTAAAAATGTCTGAATAAAAAAAAAATGGTACATGCGTGACATGCCAAACAAGAGTGTCTGACATACATGTCTGTATATTTGTTTATATTTTATAGAAAAATTGAATTGATGTAAACTATTATATATTACTGACAGTATATACTATTAAGCAGTATAATTTAATTATGTAATGAAATATAGACTCTTGCTATTTAAATTTATTTTAAAAATTTAAAATTTTTATATTGTACATGAATCTGTTACTTCAAATATTATAGCATATTGTGCCCTTTTTTTTATATTGTGTTGAGTTTTCGTATCCGCATCTGTATCCGTGTACCCGTGCTTCATAGACTTGGGTTCTGCAAACAATCTTAATGACTAACATATTACGAAGAGTAGCAGCAGAAAAGGAAGTCCATTTCACTTACATTTAACAAAAAAAAAAACTGTATAGTCCAAAAGTTTTGTCCCGAATTAACTTAAAAACTCATGAAAGGTAAACTGGGTGCGTTAGATAACCCCTATTTTGTATGTGAATTCATGAAAGGTAAACTGGTCTTCAATGGATTGCATAGCATTGCTCTGTTGTTTTTAATACATTCACCCATGGATATCATCGACAACATTTTTTTTTTTTTTTTGAAAACATGTATCATTTTTTTTGGCTGAAAATATATATGCATCATATTTTTAATAAAGAAAAATGTTTTCTACCACGTACTCGACTGAAAGTTAACCACAAAAATTCATGAACAGAACATCAGGCTAAAAAAGAAAAACAAACGGCTAACAAAACTAAACTACACGATTTAACTTTCATAACTAATTTGGTGAGCCCTAGAAGCTCTCAAACAAATAACTCATCATATCTATCTATTAATTAAGCAGCAACACTATTTCAGATTGCAGGTGACACAAACAGTATATTGCACAAGGACAATAAAAAGATTAAAATTAATGACACTGATGAAACAGCTATTCTCTCCCACAAACAAAACATAGTAATTTCATGCTAAGTAATAGATCTAGCAGGGTTATTCTATTGGTTCCCAGGGACCTTCTCCTTGATTTTGTCCACAAATCCCTTTTTCTCTCCGTCATCTGCCGTAGCAATTGGTTGAGTGTAGCCATCAGGTCCTCGAGAGTCGCCTTGCTGGCCTTGCAAATCGTGGTGCAACTTATCCTTAATCTTCTCCTTCAGTCCCTTCTTCCTCCTGCCTCCTTCTCCATCATCTTCCTGCACATCATTTTTAAATTTATTAATACATGATATCCTAACATATGTATCAATTTTATGATGTAAGGTTCATGGTTTGAGTCTTTGAGAGATGAAGAGCTTACAGAACTGGAGCTGGAGCTGCTTCCGGAGCGGCGGAGGTTTGCGCCTAGACCAGCGTCTTGCTGCAGAGCTTCAGGGGGAGGTCTCAAGCCGTGCTGCGGCTTACCGGGGAGATGGTGGTACTCGCGGAAATCTTCTGTGCGTGTAAGCTGCGGCTGATCACCGAAGTTCGCCATTAGCGGTGGTCTCTGTTGAATCTCTTCAACCTTCTATTATATTCTCAATCTTGCAACAATTTGGAGATATGCAGATGGATGGAAGATAGCTTATGTAGATTGTGGAGGAGAACTTTTAAGATGACGCGTTGTACTTCTATCCCCGAAGCCTATGCCGCTGCGCCTGGAAGCTGGTGGACACGTGGGATAGCCTCCAGCCTACGTTTTATCAAGTTGAGTATACGATGATATAGAAGGCGCCCACGGCACGGTGGGATTTCTGGCTCAAAAACAAGATTGGAATGCCACAAATGTCGTCCGCAGAGGCATAGGTGTCAGGAGGAGCAAAGCTCCCATGTACTTCATATTATAGGTGTAATGGGCTACCCATGTACTTCATGTAAGGTGTAATGGGCTTCTTCTCAAAAAAAAAAAAGGTGTAATGGGCTAATTAGGCCTGTTCCATCCAAAACGAAGTGTCCATATCGGTGGTGAAATATAAGTCAATACTATTTGTGTAATTTACCTTTTACTACGGCATTCGAAGAGCTGATTATAAATATAATTCTTTTACGATAATTTATAAAAAATAAAAAAGACAGAGAAGGGATATATCCTGCTCTATGTAGAGCTAAGGATTGGATTCAGGTCGGTTCAATTCGGATCCACATTATTTGAAACAATTCAGGGTGAATTTGCCCTTCTCTCTCTCTCTCTCTCTCTCTCTCTCTCTCTCTCTCTTTATATATATATATATATATATATATATATATACATTGATTTGAGTTAGTAATTTAGGTCAACCGAATTGATCGGAACCAAACCGATCGAATTGTAATTGGCTCAGTTTCGGGAAGGATGGAATCAAAATTGACTCGGTTTGTTTAACGAAGTACTTCATTTTTATTTTATTATCTATTGGCTATTGCTGCTTGATAACGGATATCAAGTCCGTGACATTCTTCGCTGTATACATCACTTATTCCATCTCATTTTTACACATACAGGCACTACTAGTAGCATACATACGAAGCACCATACCAATATACTGGTGATCGTTTACATATACTTTTAAGAGTAATTGCTAAAGATTCAACGACGGCCAGGCAGGTTCTCCATGATCCTATCCTTGAAGCCCTTCTTCCTCCTTCCACCATACCCATCGTCCTCCTGCATGCAAATTGACCAGTGCAACAATCGAATTAACAATCATATCCTTCAAAAATATTCGAAAGTAAATCTTCATCACATATTTATTGTTTTTTTTTTTAAATGTTGCATGCATTTAAAGATTTACTTACAGAGCTGGAGCTGCTGCCGGAGCGCGAGCGCTGCAGCCTAGGGCCACTGCCATAATCCTGCTGATATCCAGGGCCGCTGTACGCACCGTGCTGGTGGCCGCCGTAGCCCTGGTTACCATAATACTCGCCGGGGCGTTGCATATGCTGGTGGCCGTAACCTTCACCGTATCCAACCGGCAGCGGGTTGCCGTACTCGTCAACGTTGTAGTGCTGGTGGTTCCCGTAACCCTCCATTTTCCAAAGGTTTCAGTACAAGATTTGTGTTGTTCTGATGATGTAGTGCAATTAAAAGCTTTGTCGATGGAGAAAACGGGAAGCAGACCTGGGTTTATATAGCTCCCAATAAGATGCCGCCGTGGACTCTAGAAGTGTAGCGGTGCAACGGCGAGACTAGACGCGGTGGGAAAGTAGGAACACCTGGAGATATTCGATATTCCGGTGAAAGCTGTAAAACAAATTAAGCTATATCGGCTTGGTGCTCATCACAAGTGTTCAATGGCATCTAAAACTTTTCATACTTTCATAAACAGGTGTAAAGTACTGTTCAGATTCCCTGCAACAATCTCTCAGGCGGGCAGCGTTCACGATTTAATGGATCTTAACGGGTTTTTCACCTCCGGCAGGGAAATAAGACAACAGGTGACAAATAATATGGAAATATTTGTTCTTGGATACCTCCAGTATGGAGAAAATTTTCTGGACATTCCACAAATGTACTTTGAGACGCTTTTTTAATGAAAATGATAAACAACAATATTGTTAATTTAGTTAGTTTCAATAAATTTTGGTTTAATTTGCACTGTAAATTTCAAAAACATATCTAATACAATTGTAATAGCTGTAATTCAAAAAAAAAAAAAAAGTGTACCTTAATTAAGATTTAACATAATCATGCTCAATTTATGAACGAATTTCAACATATCAAACTTAGTTTGAGTCATCTCGTTTACACCTGCTAATTAAGACTCTCAAAGCTTAGATCCATCTAACAGAAAAGCTTCAAATATCTCCCAAGAAAAAAAAAAAGAGCTACAAGAAAACCTGTTGTTATACGTTGAAGGGAGAATATTTCTTAAGCTATATTTGGAAAACAAAAAAATTTTTAAAAAAAAAAGAAAAAGAAAAGGGAAAAAGTTTAGAAGGTAGCCGATGCCTATTTTAGTTTTATTGGTATATTTCTTCTAAACCTTCTTTCTCTTGCTATTTTTGTTTGATTAGAGTAAGTGCAGAGTTATGGGAAGTTAAAAGCACTATGAAAACAATAACAAAAATATGTTCTCAGTTTCTAATTTAAATGATCAATTAAATATTAAAGCTGATTATTTGTTTAAAGAAAAAAGGGGTGCATGAGAAATGTATTGAGGTCTTAAAGAAAACTCGATGAAACAAATAAATTCTAAAATGAGTTATCTTCATACATGTCAAATATTATCAATTACCTACGTAAAGATGTCAAACAGTGCAGGCTAGCTAGCCAACCCGTACTGTTCGGCCCATGGAGACATAGCTTACACCGCTGCTTTGTGCGCAAAGAAGGATCGAAGATATGTTTTTCTTTGAATTTTTTAAATTTAATTTATTTTATTATCTTTTGAATATATAAAATATTTTTTAAACAAATAAAAAAATATATGAATCGGTACGTATGGTCGGCATGGCTCGAGTTTGAAATTTACCGACACGAAACAACATTTAAAACATTAATATTATATATATATATATATATATAAGTGATTGTCCTCAAGATTGATGCTGTCAACAGGTTTAAATCTATACTTGGTATAATTGATAGAGAAATTTTAGTTTAAGAGAAGGTATTCAATATTAAATCAAACATAGAATTAGTAGCTCATGTCATTCAATTTGCTAACTTGTACATCTAGGAATATAGCAGCGGGATGAGTAATTAAACTCGTTATTAATTAAAAGGACGTTTATACAACCTCCAATTAAAGATTAATTTTGATTGAATAATAGAAAAAAAATTAAATAGAGCAAAGCATAGAATGAAACAAGATTATCATCTAATGAAATAGACAAATGTTTATTTCTAGAATTATTTTGATCCTAAAAAAGTTAAAGCTGTCCATATTAGCCCTTTTTTTTTTTTTAATAAGTAAGCATTGATTAACCGAATTAAAAATACAAAAGAATTTAAAACCAACATGTGGTTTTTACTACAGGACAACTATCACAAATAAGAGAGAAATTGCAAAAGAAAACTCAGGCTTCAAACTAAACGCAGGCTTCAGTCAATCTATTTCATCAATCCATCTTTTATTATTTTTAATATTAAATATATTAAAAAAAGCATCTTTTATATAAGATCTTTGATAAACGCAAAGTAATTATTTTTAAAATACTAAAATATGAAGATAATTAATTTTCAAATATGTTTAGCTGATATTATATTGTCCACATCAGTTTAATTTTTTCAAGATCAAAATCATTCTAAAGAATAATATATCTTAATAAAAGGTAATTAAAAAAAACAGTGAGTCAACCATGCTTAAAACAATCACAAAATAAATAAGAAGAATCAGCAGACCACTAAAACCAAAGGAAAATTGTTATATGCAAATTTAACCGTAATATATGTAATAGCTAAAGAAAATGACACTAAGATTAAATTAAATTAAAATACTTTTTAGAAAAAAAAAAATTTAGAAAGTCATATTGTCAAAATTTTAGAGAGGCATTCTTCAACAAGATGTCAGAAAAATGATATAATAAATTATACATATCCATGCTTCTATGGATGTGAGCAGAAAGCAGGAAAAAAGAATACTTTTATATTCTTCTCTTCTCCGAATAGCAATACATATATCAACAATCCTAACAAGAAACGTCGGTCGCTTTTGTATTCATGTATATCACATGTATAATGTTACAGCGTTTAGACAGTGTTCATGTGCATTCACAGATACACATGATTTATTCCCTCAAAGACACGTACACTAGGAAAATACAAAAAAAAGCACCACGGTACTTAGCAGCACCGGGTTGAAAGCATACATACATACATACATATATTCACTGACACTTTTGAAAGATAAGTTTAGTGATTGCCGGAGAACTTGTCCTTGATCTTGTCCATCACTCCCTCCTTCTGTCCGTGCTGGGCCGTGGTCCCGTAGCCCTGGTTGGTTCCGGTGAAACCCTGCTGGCCGGTCTGTCCCTGGTTGTGCTGCCCCGGGATCTTCTCCTTGATCTTGTCTTTAAGTCCCTTCTTCCTCCTCCCTCCTTCTCCATCACTCTCCTGATAAAACGCTCATACATATTAGTCTTTTAATCTATCAACCTTAAGAAGGAAAATGTTTATCTATTACAACCACCAAATATCTAAAATTCTACAATAAAAAATTTACGCCACATCAACATATATTCTAACATTTTTAAATAAAATAATAATATTAAAATTAGTTTTTGAAAAATCTTACTAAATAAAATATATAAAGTTTAATAAGATCTATATTTTTTACGTTTAAATATTTTTTATAAAAAATATTTAAATATAGATATTTTTGGACACTAAAATTTAACAACTTAATAAATTTTAAAATTATTTTAAAATTTATTTTAAATTCGTTAAATATTGAACTCTAAAATATATATTTAAAAATATTTTAAATATAAAAATTATAAATTTTATCAAAATTTTAATATTAATATTAAAATATTTTTAAATAAATTTTTTTTAAATAATTACACACAGTAATATAATATAATAATATAATATAATTATTACACCCCAAAAATCTCTTCTACCCAAACATGTTCAGCAATTCGCATGCATTTTAAAGGTATTATTTGGGTTGACTTACAGAGCTAGAGCTGGAGCTGTTGGAGCGGTGGAGCTTGTTGGTAATGCCGTCGCCGGTGCTAAGTCCCTGCTGCTTGTTCCTGTGGTGCTGCTGGCCGCCAAACTGCTGAGCGCCGATTCCTGCCTGGCCAGGAGCGGCGAACTCGCTGCTACGATCGTTGGTGCGATCGTTACGGCGGAGCTGGTCTTGCTGGTTGCCGAAGCCCTCCATCTTAGTGTTTTACAAGATAAGAAAGACAATTGTAAATTTTCTGAGCTAGTTGGATTGCTGTTAGAGTCGTCGATGGAGTTATGGGAACGCTGTGGACGGTCTTATATAGGGCGCGGCGAGTGGATAAGGTAAGAGAGGCTGGCAAGAGAAGCTGGACACGACGACATCCGTGGCGTCTGGAAGCCGGCCACGGAGATGGTGTCGGTGGCGAAGCGCGCCGCGTAGTTAAGAGTATAACAACGTGGTAGGTGTGGGCGTGAAGTCAAAAACTGAAGCTTCTGCTCTCCGAGGAGGAAATCTGGAAAAATATTTGGACTACGGTAGCAGTTGTCTATTTGTCTTTGTCCTGCTTATAGCATGCAACGTCATACACGTCTGTGATTTTATGTACAATAATTAATACCGACTCAACGTAGAATTTTTTTTTTTTAAAAGAGTTGTACATGATTAAAAAAAAAAAGTTAAATTTTATTATATCCAGATTTATGCTTAAATTTTAATTACAGTTAGATTAAATTACTTTTAATATTTTTAAATATTTATTTAAAAATAATTTTAGAAAAAAAATTTAATATAAAAATTATAAATTTTGATGAGATTTATAAATTTTATATTAATTTTTTTTAAAAAAATATTTCTAATTAATTATTTGATGTATCAAAAACACGGAAAAAATTTAAAATCGAAACAATAAAAAACTACAACATGAATTTTGAAGCCTCAAACATCTATTTAAAAATATTTTATTAAAATTTTAACATAAAAATTATAGACTTCATCAAAATTACAATTTTTATGTTAAATTTTTTTTTTAAAAAATATTTCTAAATAATTATTTTAAGAGATTGAAGGTAACGTTAAAAATAATTGAAATGAGAGATTATACTGTAATAAATAGTTAATGTAAAAAATTACAGTTTATTAATATATGAATTAAAATAATATTAAAATTTAATATAGGAAGTACAGTATAATTTGTTTCCTTTTTTGTTTAATAAAATAACACAACACAAACTAATAATCAAAAGTTTATGAAAAATGGGGGCCAAAATTTAGTAAATGCCCCTCTACTATCGACTTTTGAGCACTTATACCCTTCAACTTATTTTTGGACCTTTCATACCCTTCTACTTCAAATTTAGAAATACGATGCCCTTATTCGATTTATTAGGCTGACACGTCACTAATCTCGCTGATGTGGCACCAATTAATATTTTTAAAATATTTTTTAATATTAGTTGGATATTAAAAAATTACCAAAATATTCATATTTCTATTAAAAAATAATTAAATAATACTTAATTGGTGCCACATCAGCGTAATTAACAAATAAATCCTCTTCAGGGGTATCGCGTTTCCAAATTAATAGTAACGGGATATGAAAGTCACGAAAATAAGTATAGGGATATGAGTGCCCAAAAATATATAGTAGAGAAATATTTACTAAATTTTGGTCAAAAATGGAATATTAGTTCAGGTCGGGTCGTATAATTTGAAGGCATTGGCCTAGACCGATAGATGCACCGCTATCGCACACAAGTACGTCAAACCAACAGATGCTGCGTCTGTGCGTTCATCTCCTGCAGATGTCCTTAGAAGAATATAAAATATTTGAGGTATTTATATTTTGTAAGAACATATTTACTTGTGTCAAAAGCCATAGTTTTTTATTCAATTTGAATATAGATCGAGTTTTTTATTCAATTTGAATATAGATCGGTATTATTTATAATAAATAATTTATCATCTACTATAAGTTTACTAAGTGGTTTAAAATAGGATTTTATGTATAATTTTATACAATAATCCCAAAACATATTATATAACTTTTAAGATAATTTTATCTTGTAAAAATAATTATAAAAGTTTAACCAAAGTCGACCAGAATCAACCAATACTTATGTGCTGTTGAAACGGCCTCTGATTGTTAGAAAATTGGCATATATTGATCGGTTAGGGGCGGTCTAGACAAGAATCAGCCCAGCCGTACCAGGACGAGGATTTGCTAAAAAAAACTACTCATTTCTAACAAACTACCCAATAAACCACACACAATCAATTTTCACCACACACATGTCTCGTGATCTGCATAATTTCTTCGTGATTCACAAAAATATCAAAATTACAAATATACTTATTGTGATGTATGGTCCTGATTGTGCCATATCAACATATGTAATTTTTTAAAAGCACATACCAAGTAGAAACATGAGTCCCGGTAATGGGAATGAAATCCTCAGCACCAACTTGGTACCCTAACCTCTGCCTCTACTCTTAAACACACACACACACTATATATATATATATATATATATATATATATATATATATATGTCGCGATCCGACGGCTGAGATCACGCGCGTGTTTTGTAAGAGCTCGGATCGATTTCAGCCGTCGGATCACCTCGGCGATCCGACGGACGCGCGTGTTTTTGAAGAGCTCGGGTCGAATTTCAGCCGTCGGATCGCCGCGATCCAACGGCTACGGACTCGACAGGAGCGGGCCGAGCTCCTGTCGAGTGGAGATTAGTCTATTTCTATATATATATATATATATATATAAGAAAGGCTATTCTCAGTTAACATCTCAGGCGTTGATCTGTTTGATCTAACGGCTGAGATTTAATTTTAACACTTAACGGCGCCGTTAAATACTTAACGGCGTGAATCGTTATTCCGTTAAGTGTTAAAATTAAATCTCAGCCGTTAGATCAAGCAGATCAACGGCTGAGATGTTAGCTAAGATATATATATATATATATATTTATATATATTATATATATATATATATAATATAAAAGTTATAAATTTTAATAAGATATTCAATATTTTTGTTGAAAGTATTTAACAAAATAATTCTAAATATATATTTTGAAACTTCAAAAGTCTTAGTTTTTTAACCTGTTTTAAAACAATTTAAAAATCCGTGTAGATTTTGGATCCAAAATTACATATTTAGAAGTATTTAAAAAAAAAAGGGCCAAAATTTAGTAAATACTCATTTACTATAGATTTTTGGACGCTCATATTCTTCAACTTATTTTGGGACCTTTCATATCCTTCTACTTCAAATTTAGGAACGCGATGTCCTTATTCGATTAATTAGACGGACACGTCACTAATTTTGATGACGTGGCACTAATTAATATTTTTTATTATTTTTTAACATTAGTTGGACATTAAAAAATACCCATATTTTTATTAAAAAAAAATTAAATAATACTTAATTGGTGCCACATCAACGTAATTAACACTTAAATTCTCTTGAGGGGTATCGCATTCCCAAACTAATAATAAAGGGGTATGAAAGTCACGAAAATAAGTATAGGGGCATGAGTGCCCAAATATACATAGTAGAGGGGCATTTACTAAATTTTGGCCAAAAAAAAAGTCAAAATAAAAGTTGTAGATCTCATCAAAATTTATAATTTTTTTGTTAATTTTTTTTTTTTTTTTCAAAAAATATATACAACGATGTATTTAGGAATAGAGACAGAGATAGAGATACTGATGGAGGCAGATGATTTCAATCCTCGGGTAATGAGGTAACCAACATCTGCACTCATCATCTCTACTTAAGGAACATGTCTCAAAGTACATTGCTGAATTTTAATGCAAGTATACAACCAAGCAACCTGCTTAATCTTAAAATCCTCGCCGTACCAACAAAGAGCGCGGCTCAAGTGGTCACCAAGTAATGCTCAACAGATAAAGAACCTCTGCAAGTTCAGAAGTTCAAGTTCGTAAAAAATGACATGTTGTAGAGGACATAACCATTATTGTTTTATTCTCCGAACAAGATTGATATCATCCAAGGATGAGAACACTTGTAGAAACCAAGTAATTTTCTTTTCTTAAGAAAGACGAAAGGATTTGGATTGGCATGTCATGAAGTAAAGACACATACAATCACGCACTTTGAGTGCCATCTAAGGCAACCAAAGCAAATGGGAATCTCATTCCCTGGCTTTATGATCTTTCTCAAAAAAATTTCCAAGACCTTTAGGCACATAACAGGTATATCGGTAACAATATCCACATATATGTCTCATTCGTTCAATCCTCACTCACTGTTATGTTGAGACAACATTCGAACTTATACAAAAAATAAAAAGAAGAGGAAGAAGAAGTTGCGTTAAGCCATTAACACAGGCATCCAGATGTGCCTTTTTTTTCATTAACACAGGAATAAGAAACAAAGTCGAATATCTGCTCAAATCATTCTGCAAATTTTTAACAACTGCATTTGATTTTTACCATCACATATTCAAACAAAAATTCCTCCCAGCAACAGCTTACAATTATACAAGGTTTTGATTTAACACTTCTTCAGCACCTTAGCTGCTAAAACAAGAGCATACTGGAGAAGCTCTGTATTCAAAAGGTAATGCAGACATTGTGACTATGACCAACCCACTTGTATAATTACTTCTAAATCATTAGGCATGCAGTTTTTTCATATTTTATTTTTCTTTAAATCCTAATACTATCCCGAGGAGAAAGGAAAACCAAACATGCATTTAGGGATGAGGAATGCATGCTCCTAATTCAAAATACAACTATAGCCCCTGTTTTACCTTCACATTATTGTCATCCATAATTAATCTCTCCTGTATCTAGCCCAGAACCCCTTCTTTGTTGTGGTTTCGCTTTCTGACATCGGCCTCACAGATCTTGACGACCCAATTGAGAAGTGACGTCTCAAGAATGGCCGGGCAAATGTACTACTCTTCATGCTAGAACTCGCTCCCATCTTTGGTGCTTTCCCTTTTTTGTGATACTCAGCAACAGCACCCGCAGCAACTGCAATTCTGGAAAGCTTGTTTTTGGCTTTTGAATCAAATTTAGCGAGTAACTTACATGGTTTTTCTCCAGGGTGGCAAACCGGACAGGAGGGATCAAACTTGGCAGTTTCAGAAGTTACACTCTCCAAGCACTCAGCATGGTAGACATGTCCACAGACCAGAATGGCGACCACGGCAAGCGTATTGCTAGACCATCTCAAAGCACCAGATCTATCCTTCAAAAGTTTCGAGCACACACCACATGTATCGACATCAGCACCGAGAGAAGATGATGCCTGAGCATTAGATTTTGCAAACTTGTTATTAGCAAAGCAAGGGTTCTCACTGCCAATGGACCATCTTTCCTTTTGAGAAGAAGCCACGAGCTCAGAGAACGTGCGCATGGACCAACCATCTGAAGATCCACCATGAGATCCTACAGTTAAGAGATCATTGCTGCATGGAGAGAGGCAAAAGGATTGCTGTCCATCAGGAAAGTTGTTCTCGTTCAAGGACTTCAGGGAATGAATCGTACTAACAGAAACTTGTCTTGATAATTGGTGCCCTGGGGAGCACTGTGTCTTCTTAGATTTTGTGAGGTCAGTTGGCAGTGAGCAGTTACTGGACGATGTGTGGTCTGCTGTGGATACTGATGATATTGGAGACAAATGAATGGAAAGAGAGGGCTTTGTATCTGAGGCACTAGCAATTATTGAAGATTCTACAGAATCGTTCTCCTGGAAAAGTTTCATAGAAGTGTTGAGAACTCTTTCTTAAGACTTAAAAGGATATTGGAGAAGAAAAAGGTTCCCTAAAATCATTCTAACTCACCTCTGGCAAAGAACTACTCCCGATGAATATATCTGTACCAAGCAAACAAAAGAAAAAAGAAGTATACAAGTGGTTAGCAAGAAATTCAAAAGAGAAACCAAAAAATTGGAAACTTTGATGAACTATACTTGTACGAGTAAGTACTCTATAAGATTCTATCTGAAGAACCAAAATAATAGTTCAAGCAAAATGCAGTTCTGTTATGGCTTGCAAAATTTAACGCTTAAATCATATTCTTCTTTAGAAGGCATCTCTCATCCAAGACTCTTGATATCCACTATTAAAACTAGTCTTTTCTTTTCTGCAATTATTCATGTAGCAATCTAG
This sequence comes from Xerophyta viscosa, assembly GCA_002076135.1. Taxonomy (NCBI): domain Eukaryota; kingdom Viridiplantae; phylum Streptophyta; class Magnoliopsida; order Pandanales; family Velloziaceae; genus Xerophyta; species Xerophyta viscosa. The sequence continues at coordinate 134,032 of MJHO01000125.1, read as the reverse complement.
TTGAACTTTCAGATATAGCAAGCTTGGGTAAGTTGAAACATGCCAAATGCAAATTGTGTTCCAGTATCATTCAAGAAGATTGTTTACTCCAACAGCACATCAGCAGCACTAACCCATAGATACACGCAAGGAAAAGCAGCTAATCCTTCCAGTTGGCAAATGGCAAAACACGGTCATTCAGAAAGATATAAGAACGGGATCTTCAGGTAATCCCACCAACACATTCACTAATCTGGTAGATTATATAACCAATGGATGTTCACAACCATAGTGAACACATTTTCATAACCATCTGCAAATACCAAATTTGACTAGGCTTGAACATGTTTTAGAGAAGTCTTGTGCATTATAAAAAAAGAAAAGAAAAGAAATAAATGCAAAATGAATTAATGTAATGTATATTAACATTAACAATAAGTAAAATGCTAATATTTGTGCAATGTATCAATAAGATCATTCTTCTGCAACCTAAGCGCTAAAACCTGGTTTTAAGAAAAAATCATGCTGGAAAGTGGTGTGTTTACTTGAAGTAGGGAAAATTGTACAACAAACAATGGCCGGCCTAAACCTTTTAGTGCTATTGCACATAGTTACAGGACCAGCTTACAACATTTCCTAGGACTCTAGTGGAGCATTATGGTGTCATATACTCACAAATGTAAGACAAAATCAAGAAAGAAAAACCTTTGACACATCAATATAACATAGTCCCATAATTTAGAAAAGGTTACAAATTGAATAAATAGCAGAGATCACAGGATCCAACTCCCTCAGTTGCAAGAAACCCAATACTCTAGCCAAAACTATGATACCTAGAAACACATCGCCTTCCTTATAAACTCTACTGAGACAAGGTATTGAGCATAGTTCTGGCCACCTGACAAGATATTGAGCATAATTCTGGCCACCTTGCAAAGAAAATAGTCAGAAAGCAGTGCTTTCCTATATCAATTCCTAGAGCCCAAGAAAGGAACATAACAATCAAAGACCAGTGATCACGAAACAGACAGTTACAAGCATGTTCAATTAAAAAATGAACTTCTACATCTCTATTGGAATAAGCAGAGTCCTACATAGGGGTAGACATCATGCGCACAAGTATCAAGCAATAAATAAATGAAAATATCATGCTGTATAATATCTTATCACCTGCAGCAACTCTTGCATTTCTAGATATTTCTGAACTGCTTTGAGATTTTTGCCTTATGTGTGTCCCAAAAGCATCCAAAGGACTGCTACCATCTGAACAGCCTTCAGTTTCAGTATCTGCACCGCTTTTAGTATCAGAGCTAATATTCCCACTGTTATTTTGGGAGAAACGAGGAGCATCAATAATGTCCTCTATATGTGTCCGATTGTCCCATCGGAAACTCCAAGAAGGTGAGTACCTAATGTTCCTCCTAGTAGTAGACACTTCAATACTCCTAATAGGTGGCAAGGGTTTCTCCCTTGCTGCTACACAACAATTTCCGCCCATAGTATAAAAATTCTATACAGTAGCCGTGAAAATAAATAAAGCGCCACAGGAAGTTGGTGGCTGAGATATTTACATCATCTGGCTAAGAATCTTTACAATCCAAGAAAACTCTTAAAGATGATTAAACTTGTCGACAACTCCATCCTGACCAAAAAAATAAATAAATATATTAATACATCTTTGCAGGAATTAAGTAATTTCATTTAGTTTGTAAAAAGATCATGCGACTGCTTCCATTAATACGGTAAAAGTCTAAAAGAAGATACACATCACATGCAAATGGAAAATTGAAGAAATTCTTGAACATGCAATTTTCAAAGAAGCCAAGGATAGTCAAAGAAGTGAAATGAATACCAGGAAGAAAGTAGTAAAAGTCTACAGTTGTAATCAAGATACAAGTTGTGGTGATTTTGACCAAAAAAAAATGATATTGACTATACTAGCACAAATTTGCAACAACAAACCAATTCTTCCTTGCTGTGAGGAGAATCAACGCTCCAAATAGCTAGATCACAAGTGAGAAAATTGGAACAGCCTACTCTTAATTCATTAAAGTTCGTTACAAACAACCACATCGTTACTAAGACTTGCGATAGAAAATAGAAGCATATGCATGGGCGATGAAAATTGAGTGAAATATTCCTATACATTCTCAACTCTCAAGTTGTTACTCTTAAAATAAACTAGAAATTTAACAGAACGCTCACCAAAACGCACAGTAAAGACAATGCCCAAATGAGAGCAGCTGTTAACCTAAAAACTTTTATTCACTTGATTCAAGAACCAAATTAAACAACAACATGCATCCACAAATAAACTAAATAATCAAACAATACAAATGAAATGCAAAAGCCATAATGATAATCAACATCTAAAAACGTAGAAATTAACGAACACTCGGATCTCCCCACATCACTAACAGACGACTCACCACAGAATAGAGAACCGACAAGAACTGGACTCGACTCACCACCGAGCACCTCCATCCACAACCCAAAATTAAACACCAAATGTTAGAAACTCAGAAAAATTTCAACAAAGACATATCGTTTCTGATCAGTAATCGGTTGGTTGAGGAATTACTTCTAAAATCGAGAGCAGAGCGATAGATCGACGGAAAAATCGGGGTCCGCGAGAGGAGCCACGAAGATCGAAAGCGATGTGGAGCGCCGATTAATTCTGCATCCAGCTCGGCCAAGTCTAGGGTTTCTCTCCACGCGCGCGCGCGAGCAAGCGAGAGAGAGAGAGAGAGAGAGAGAGAGAGAGGAAATAGAAGAAGTGGGGACTGAATGGGAGGTTTATTTGGCAAAGAAATTGGAAAGAGCATCCGCTAAGATAATAAGGTAGTTTGGTTGTACTTTTTTTTCTTTTACTTTGATAATAATATTATTATTGAAAATTGTCGTTTATCCGACCATACCGTCTGAATTATACACCATTTGTTAAAACATGTGTTATATATATATATATATATATATATATATATATATACAACGTAAATCAGGACATCTGAAATTCATAATAAATAATAATATTTAGTAATGTAATATTTCCTGTATTGGTTATTATATTATTATTATTATTACTATCATTGGTATTTAGCTTAATGTAAGTTGTAATTTTTTGAAACGTTAATGCAAATCTAAATTGTAAATAACTGGATAAGAATAGCAAATGTTCGCTATTCTAAGACTGTCATATTTGTAAGGTTTTGGGAGGTTTTTGTCACAAAAAGAAAAGAAGAAAAATTCATACCGATATTGTTTAGTAAATTTTGTTATTCACAAAATAAGAAAAATCAAGAGCCTTGATAAATATTAAGTGGCAAATCACACAAAATTCAACAAATGCATGTATTGCTAATTTAGTGCAACTTTATCACTATCCTTTTCCACTTTGTTACGCGATTGGACTAAATAAGATTATCCTACGAATTATCCACAACTGGTGTTTGATGATTATGATTTATAAATTCAACATAGAATTTACGCACTACACGTTGCATTCATAAGGCAATAGTTTTTCCCAAAAATAAAGAAAAAGAAAAATAATATTACTCTAATTATACCGTATACTAAGTTATCGTTTGAAATGATAAGAAAATTATTATTCCTCCTTTGCAAGTGATGGCGGAGGCTCCTTAGAGGGCAACCTCCTTTGGAGGCAATTATTTCTTGTACAACAAGGCACAAAGGCGATTCACCTTTGACATGTTAGATGGCTAGTAGCTAGATCATGGCTTTGCCGGCTCCTTGCCAATGTCCATAGCTTCTTCATAGCTGTTACCACACTCTCGCTAACATCTTAGAACAATACATCATTTAAAATAGATGACTAAAAGTAGCGCCCCTTCGCCGGTAAATATCCAGGCTTTACTTATGTCGCCTCCAACCTATATTCCTCAGTTACATCTCAAGTCAATGCTGGTCATGCTAGTTTAGTATGGATCTCTTATCTAAGGAAAATATTTCAAAGGTTTTACATTGAGGCATAAGGTATTCAAGCATACATTAAGTCCCGCTTCCTAACCCATACCTAAACCTCTACATTGGTGACTCAGAATCTCATAACCACTGAGGTCTTCTCGATAAAAAAAATATCTATCACCTTGTAGCAGGTGGATGTACAAGAGACTAGATCCCACTGACTTTCTGGTCCATTGGAGCTCATCTAAAGTGCAAACTGTTTGTCTAGCTTGCCTCTCACGAGATTATTTAATCAAGGATATTTGGATAATCTAGAGGAAATCATTATACCCTTCTCCTCTGCTGTTATATTGCTATTTCTAAAGTATTTCGCATGAACGCGACAATTGTGTGTTCAACCAAAAATTGCATAACAACTTCATCTTTATGAGCGTTTCTGAACAAGCATTGATACGGGTAGATGGAAAAAGACAGTTGCGTGCTACTTCATAAGCTTTGTAACTAGATTATCAAATCTCTACTTAAAAGCTTGTCTTTTTTGTCATACTGTACTCTTATTACTTTTTTGAGTGGCTTTGTATGATGAGAATTATTATTTGAGCACCTTTTTTAATTCTGTAATAGGCCTTGCTATCTTTTTATTGTTTTACTTTTTTTGTACATTGGTTATCTTTTTAATATATATAATATTTTATTCTTAAACATTTTTTTTTTTTTTTAAAAGTTCCGTTCCAATATTAGGCCCAGCAGTATCCTGCATGTCCTCATGCACCCTTCGCAAGGCAAGTGTCCGGGTCCTCCTTCGAGAATGCAACAGTGTTCATACGATAACATATGTTGTTTGTCTAAAGTGGTGTAAACTAAATCCAGAAAGAAGGTTACTTGTAAAATTTAGCAATCCAAAGTTTTGCAAAGAAGTTTGAATAACTTGGATTGATTGAATAAAGTAGATTATCAGATGTCATAATCACCCAATCAGATAGTAAACCAAATTAGTTTTGAGTTTGCACTTATACAACAGAGGAAATTTTGTAATGTATCTATATTTGTATGATCATCGTAAAAATTAAATTCACAGATAATATTAATTTATATTTTATTAATTAAAAAATTATAATCTTATAAATTGAGTGTCACTCTCAATGAGATATAGACGAAATATAGTTGTATTTGTCTTGTATTAATTGTTTCAATCGAAGAAGACATGTTTTGCTGGCATCTAAATGTTAGAGAAAGATGCAGGAGTGAGACACATTTATGAATCGACCTCTCTGGGGTTCTTGATACGTGTAATTAGGTTGAATGATGATGATGATGACCAACTTCATCAAATCGAATCTGACTTCGTTTTGAAAATTTATAAATACAGTATTTATTTCAGGAACGGAAAGATGGGCTTAAATTTGGCCCTAAGCATCCACGGCTAGAACTTAAACCATTTGCGTGGTGGTCAAAAGTTAGATTTGGTGTACACATTTTGTTCTTATGTAGCTAAAATACTACTCGTAACTATTTCTATTTGACTTTTTTTAAAATGTTTTATCGTTCATGAGAAAGTATATATATATATATATATATATATATATATATATATGTTCGTATAAATTCGCAAATATATAATCAACCGAACGAAAAGTTATACCTAAAATAATAAAATTTTATTGGGACATTTTGCTATCTTTCTTGGATTTGGTGCACATAAATCTTGTTAACTTGTTAACAAATCAAGCCAAATTTACTGTGGCAGTAAATTTGATTAGGAAAAAAGCCATTAATCAGATACAATCGGAGCCGTCCAAAATCCTTCGGGATGTATGTATACACATTCCGAGGGGTCCACGGACAGCCCCGATTGACACACATCCCGAGGGATCCACGGATGAACAACAACACTCATTTGATTATACCATTCCATTCTGCTCCGATCCGACTAGAGGTGTTTATGTAATGACTATATGGGTTAAGGCAACTACGAATTTTATTTAGCATTTTATGTTTAATCCACTTGACTTGCTCATAGAGATGTCTAGACAGCAATATTTCTTTTCTCGAGGTAAAATATTCATTGGGATGTACATCAAGTTATTTTATTGATAATATTTTCGTAATAGTAATATATTGTACCGTAGTTAAAAAATAAAATTTTGAACATATATTATCTTTTACATGTATTTGAGTATAAGCACATGTGAGCTATAACTTTCGAAAATATTTCTAAAAATTTGAAAAAGTTTTAGTCCTGGATTACAAAAATAGAATTCAAACTCATAGATAATAATTTATAAACTACCTGAAAATTTCGGATATATATTATCTTTGTCCTATTTTTTACTAATTGAAGAGCCAGTTTTTTAGGATTCCAATACCATATTACTTTTATGAGGTAAAATAGTAATTGTTATTTAAAACTAATCTTGACAATAAAAGATCTCAAATTCAAATTCTGCATGCATCACCTAAAATTATAATTGTAATTGATAATAAAAAGCAGGACTTTTCTCCTAAACAAAAAAAAAAAAAAATCAATCTATTTGATGTTTGTATTTTTTTTTTATTTTTAGAATAAGACATTATCTATCTTGAAAGAAGTCTATGTCAGCTTTAACTATTTACAAAAGAGGTATAGGATGAGTTCAGCACTCGATACAAAAAATAGAACATGGAACACTAAGATACATAAATCCTCACCATACAAATTCGTCACTTAGAAATAATACCAACATATGCCCAGGGCTGTCGAAGTCCAGCCCAATTATACAATAACCAAACCTAGCCTAGTTCCATTTACATGACCGACATGAGCCCGAATCAACATTCTAACTTGCTATAAGCAAATTAAACTTTTCATATTTCTCTATTAATTTTTTTTTTCTTTTCATATCCTCGTTGATTGTAGTTTCTTCTTATCGATGAGCACAGTATCTGTCTTGCAAGGCTTTTACATCATGTAAATCTTTTACGATACAATATATTCCTCCTTAGAGGTTTTCTCTAATATATATATATATATATATATTATTTACAGCTTATAAGCGCTGCTACAGATTGTTTACCCAAGCATGTAGTGGCTGATCGTGCATACGTCTTTTGCTAACAAGTTTTCTCAATGGAGTTGAAAATCGACAAAGCACCCAAAACTTCATCCAAAAAAGTTTATGGATGCTGGAATGAAAAAAAAATTAATGAAAAATAGGTTTAAAAAAAAAAAGAAGATTTTGGTGAAATTTTGAGTGCTCCAGCATGATTCTTAGTTCTTCCAGGTAAAGCAGGCTAAACAAGTTCATCATTACATGAATAGCATGGCACTTTTTCATAGATCAAATTTTATTACGGACCAACTCTACAGAGGAGACTTGAATCTAACAAACATTTCTTAAATATGCTGCGGTTTACGACGAAAATACAACCCAAAGATCATACACTCCAATATTATTCCATTCTCAGATACAGCAAAGGCTAAAAGCCTATATTACATGAAACATAAGTGCATCTCACTTGAAAATCATATATTGATACATATCTACATATAAAAGATATCACCGGGTAATTAAGATATATAAATGAAGCTCGAAGCACTACACGGTTTCATCAATTCGGTATAATTAGTAACAAATATAATTCATTAATTCGGTATAAGCTTGAATGGAGGCTTGACCATAGCTGGTGAAGGGTCATAGTTCCCATAGTCATTTGTCTGAACTTTCAGCATTCTTGGATGAACAGCAAAAGTTTGCTCATTTTCCAGTAATTCCTTTTGTATTTCCTATCAGAACAATAAACAAAAATCTGATTACAAAATACCTTTTTAATTTTAATGATGAGTGACATGATTTATAAAAGCAAAAATCATTGCATAACTTGCATATATATTAGAAATTTAAGTACTAGAAACTGATCACATTAGAATACCTCTTGATTAACATCCTCTTGTGCCTTGTGTTCATTCAAAAGCTTACGCTGTCCACCTGCACATCAACAAAAAGTTCCATGATTTGTTTGTTAACCTTCTGATTTTCTGTTAATCTGATCAAAAAAGTTTTATTATTTCCTGCATAAACAAGAAGATTCTCTATGTGGCCGCTCACGGGGAGGTGCACCGGTATAGGCATTCGCACAGCGAGCATCCGCGAAAGCTCCGGTACATACGAAATTTTAATTCCCTGATGTGCAGGCCAATAGGTCTGTCTGCGGAAGATCTACGTGTTGGAAGGGTATATATCCCCAATCCGATGCATAAGCGTAGCTAGAGAGTGTGAGTTGGGTGCGAAGGTCCGATGGTGGAATTGGGGTGGACCGGTTACAGGTATGATTTTTCTTCGTAAATCTCAACAGAAAAAAGGATGTTCTCTATGTGGTTTACGCATGTTCTGCGCTAGAGGTGCAAAAGTAGCCGATATGATTCTGGGTGCAATTTTGTGTTGTGTAAACTTAATTAGTAGCTACAATTATATGAAACTTTGCTTCACAGCATACTATTTTCAAATGGAAACGCTGAACCAAAGCCCAGGATCCGTCATAATAAAAAATACCAGAGTTGAAATATTTCTCCGTCCTACATTATGGAACTTCCTGATTTGTGAAATAAATAGTTCATATTCATAGAAGAAACATAAACTGATATGAGCTTCTTATTCCTCTAAAAGTAATTAAGATGAACTTACTTAATTTCCACACAAACTTCTCTGAATAAGTAAATGAACAGATATAGATCATTAGATCATGAACTCAAATAGAGAATGAGAATGATGATTTGCAGTTTACCTCAGTCCTAAAATAAACATGAACTCAAATAGAGATTGGATAAAGCTTTTGTCTTTTGACTCACCTCCAAATGAAGCTGAAACAAGTGATCCCAAGATCAGGATTAGGACGAAAGATGATCCCTTGATTGCCATTGAACTGATGCTTAGCTAGTTTTCTTGAAGAGCACAGAGAAAAAATGGATAGAAGTGTCCTATCTATCAGAGCAAATGATAGAAGCTGTTTGTTGGCATCCTTGTTATCCAAGTTTGATACATAATTCTTAATATGGGACAAATCAAATCTTACTGGCTTGGTTGTCTTTTTAATTCAAAAAAGAAAAGTGGAGGGAGAGCACTCTCCCCTTGGAATTTAAGGATGGATTTTATAATGATGTTGGATGTATTATAAGGCAACCCACTAATATAGAGACCTTTGCTTGTGGGGAATTGATTATTGTTATCGGTCCGCGTTCTATCGAATACTTAAGTTTATTTTAAAAGGTCAAATTGGCGTTCAAGAGAGTTGAAACTGTAGCCAGTGGTTTATCATTTCAGAGACTACGACAGAAATTGTCTTCAACGACTGCCTAAAGCGGTTACCGAAAAACCAAACATCGGTCGTTGATAATATCAGCGACTACGGCCAAAAGTAAGTCGTTAAATGTTGGTCACTGAAATATCAACGACCGTTTTCAAGTCAGTGATGATTTAATTTTTAACGACCAAAACATACTGTCGCTTGTATTTTCTTTTTAGCGACTGTCAAGTATGTTTCTATTTTGTTTGAGATCAGTTTAAGATGTTCGAAATAATGGATATCGTGATACAATGTTGATTTTAGCATCCAACGAGTAAACTAAGATAGATACAAAGCATCTATATTCTGATGACATCAATATCAAAATTTACCTTGCTGCTAATTCTAATATGTTGAGATGAAAAGTGTAACGTTCATATACGACCAAGATATAGTACTTTTTATGGGCGAACCCGGTGACGCATTGGCTGGGGTTTATCCCATCAGTGCCCTGATGCCGGTTCGAATCCTCTTAAAGACATAAAGAAAACTCACTCTATGAATTTGTGGGCATAAGTACGTACATAACCTAGATAAATACTGTAAAAAAAAAAAAAATTTGTGCCGGGAGTGGCCTCCTCCGCGCACTGAATTTGCCTTTTTTATACCGTACTTTTTATCACTGACTTGTCAACCCAATTCTTCATCTTTTCATTAAAATGAAAAAAAAAAAAAAAAAAATCAAAAGGCCATTGCCTGCATATTTAGTTGGTAGGAAGAGAAACTTCATATGAACCTCCTCCACATTCTCTTTCGACAAAGGTCTATTCTCAAATGAATAGAAAAGCTCATATAAACTGAACCAGAACTAATTTTTCCAGCAAACCATGGAGTAACTTTCACCCTAGAAATATGAACTTATTACTCGATCCTTTAATTCAACGCTAAGAAAGAATTATTATGAGAACAAAATATATGGAATGTCCCCCAGCTGCTTATATCTTTTGCCTGTGGCCCAGAATGATTATGCAGCAATGACCCACAAACAAGGGGGAGGAGGAAGGTCATAGCCTCTACGAACATTGATGCAATTATCTATAAGAAATGTTCTGAATGGAAATAAAGGAGAAGGATGGATGGGTAGTGCTCCAAATTATCACTACAGACAGAGACATTAAAGGATTGAAACATATAAAATGACAATGGTGGAGAATAAAGAGATCTACAGTGGAGATTTAAATATTGCATGCTTTATGACAAAGTGGGAGTTAGGATATAATTAGTTATTATAAAGTGTCACTTTATCAGTCTTTAGTCTTGACATATAAATTTGTAGCTTTAATCAAGTATACAATAATTGTTATTCAGTGACATCTGACATCCATTAACAAGATTCAAGTTCTTTTTCTCAAAAAAAAAAAAAAAAAAAAAAAAGGACTCAAGTTCCTTTTCTTGATAAACAGTGAGGTTACCATTGTTAAACATGCACTTGTGCAGTTATATTTGAAGGTTTTTTTTTTTTTGAGCAGAACCTATTTATGGTCATCTCATCCATGCACACATGCGCAGGGACACTTGGCTCAACCCACAATGACCGATGCGCACTCATCTAACCCACCTGGGCTCCAGGCCTTTTCGAGCAACGTATCCGTCACGTGTGGGCGCACACGTGCGTACCCGCTGTCGTGCTGAAGAGGGACAGCAGCGGTCGACGCTGGGGCTCGAACCTAGAATACTGGATCTGTCTTTGCAAAGAAGTTTGATTTGGAGTATTTATCAGCACCATTAAGAGTCATGATCTGAATCATAAGCGGTACATAGGATATGAACACATTACGGTACATGACGTGCAGTTCAGATTGCATTAGGGCTATCATGGGTTTCTGATTAATAACATTTCTCTTTGGTTGATAGAGAATTATGTTTTTACAAGTATAATGCATGTCTGGGACATTTTTGGGGTCTTCAGGTCAATCAAAACACCTGCATAGATAACCATTTAGCATAGCTTATTGTTAACCTCCATTAGGCATTACGAGTTTCCCTTCAATGATAAGAGTATCAAGATTATTCAAATGACATACAGCAGTGCTCTGGGATATGTGCCATACATATTCTGGAGCAGTAATAATTTAAGAATTCCTTAAGAATAACAGTGCTCATATGGTGATGAAGATTAGGGGTCCCTTAATTTAGGGGTCCCTTAAGGAGTAGGAGCTTTTACTTCCATTCCTCCATGAAGAGCATGGCATGCACTATCCAAGAATTTAAAATTGGAAATAAAATACTTTTTTCTAGCTGCATTAATTTCTTCTTTGGATTAACTTTTTTTTCTTGTTCCTACCCGCCAGTTTGTAAAAGCTTTATCACTCTTTCTCTTGTTGAAGATGACACAAACTTTTAAAACTATCCAGATTAAAGAAGTTGGTTTTCTCGATTGGTGAAACATAAATTTGGGCAATTAATGTTTTTATCTGTTATACAACAATAGTACAAAAGAAGTCGATTATAGACAGTTTTTTTCCAAGATAATCTAGGAAAAAAGAATTTTGCAATTATTGTGAAACCCTGGAGGGAGAGGGAGAGAGAGAGAGAGGAAAAAAGAAAAAGAAAAAGCAAAACTGAAAGAGTGCTGAATCACTCTATAGCCAGAAACAGAACATCTAAAAACCAAAACTAAACAATTTGGTACCTTTTGACCATCAACTATGATAAGCATGCAAATATACAATCACAGTATGAATAATAACAAGAAAAATATTGCAAAATCAATGTTGGAGGGACAATATACAACAAATGTGCATACAATTTCCTGCACTCCAAACTCTACTAACTTTAGGTTGCTTAGCTTATTATGTACATTGCCAACCCTCGTTCGCAGTCCCACTTATGCTCCAACATTGGACCTTACCGTTGCCGGCGTGCCGGCCTTCTTTCAAACCTTGATGGCTGCTAAGAGGGTGCACACCATTGATGCTATCTTCTGCCATGTTGTACATGGATTATAAGCTATAGCAGACGGTGGAGTTAGAAAAAGAAATATTTTAAATTTAATAAGTTGGCAGGCCCACAAAGTAGCCTCACTTGGAGAATTTTAGCGAAGGCCTTTTCTAGCGCAAACTTTGCCCAATCTGTATTAGTCAAGCCCAAAAAACAAAGCGGCATTGCGCAAGTATTCCCTTTTAAACCCTTACTTCTTAGGCTTCTTAAAATCTAGCAGCAATCAACTAAATTGGAAAGCATATCAAAATCCTTTTTTTATTCATATTCAACTTTTTTTAAAAAAAAAAAATTTATATTTGTGTGTAGGAATTTGTTTGGACGGTGCAAAAGCGTGGGCTTATATGTATTATTCCTAATACATTCATGCTTTTTATTGAGCAAATTCCTGGTTGTTTTTTTTCTGATTTTAAATTAGGTGAAGTTATGGATTATATCAAATAACAAAACATATTTTGTATTTCACCTAGAACTCTGAGGCAGTAAGTACACCCCTCCTTTTGAGTGCTTCTTGTTGAGATCAAAGTAGTTTCATACTAGGGTTTCATCCTCTATGAACGCAGATATTGACAATTAGGATGACTATTAATACTTTTAAATAGATATTTTAGAATTCCGAAATAGTAACAGATTTAAAAACAGTTTATAATAATCCGTTTATACCCGTTAAGATGTTGAAATCCCAAACAAATATTTAGAAATAATTTTTAAATAAAAAATTGAACACAAAAAATATAGATCTCATCAAAATCTATAACTTTCGTGTTCAAATTTTTTTCAAAAAATATATCTGGACAATAACTTTTATTATGAGTTAGTAAGAACTTGAGAAACGAGTAATGGAAAGAATCTACACCCGCTTTTTCCTGTTAGCCATGGGAGTTCAACATAAATTGCTTATTGATCTTCTTTTTGCTTTTGTCATTCTTTTCCATGATTTATTTATTTATTTGATTTTATAGGTATAGTTCACCTTAATTTAATTTCTCTTTTGATACTTGTTTTTATAGGTGCAAGACACAGTAATTCCATTCATGCATTGAACAAGCTTTTAGGCAGTAAAGTTAATCAATTATGATGCTACTTGATATACAACTACAAAACCTACCTGGCGAGAGCCTATCTAGGCATGTCCGAACGTCCGACTATGGAACAAACGGTCAGCGCAACTTAGAGTTTTATGCTTAACGCAACAATAAACGTCAATAGGAGGCAGTTTCACTTGATATCTTAAAAAAAGAATGAAACTGAGAGTGCTCTTGCAGTGTTGCTCTGCTTGCTACTCTGAAGCTGCTCAGGCTTCCATGACATGAAAATGGTAACCACAAAGACTTATGAACTCCACATGGTCAGGGAGTAAGCTTATGTGCTTGTCAGTAATAAGACACTTTATAGAATATTTACAATAAAAAAAAATAAAACAGAATAACCCAACATTTTTTTCAGAAATTATAGGATATTTCCCCGCATTTTGAGTGGGACAATAGAATACTTCTAAAATCACATAAAAGAATATCTAACACTATTTTAAGAAATTACATGGTATCAGGATCCCATAAATAGGCTCCACTTTTAGGTTCAGCACATGTGGTACAAATTAATAAATAAAAGCAATAAATGCCAGTCACAAATAATTCATAAAGAAATACCTAGCCACTTTGGAGATGGCTTCTACCTGCTATAATGTTACAGATGTTGTTCAAGAAGTTTCAGCCGATGATTTACCATCTTGCTTGGGATCGTTTTGGTACCTCAAGCTGTTCTCTCTCCGGTAAAGAACTTTAGCCCCCTGTAATTTGTAAATTGGTGAGTATCAGGATTTTAGATATATAGGTTTTTTTTTTTTTTTCACTTTAAAGGATAAAGATCAGACTTTGCCATCAAGCAGAACATCTTGATCTGTGATGGATGAAATCATCTGCATGGCACAATCATACAGTACACAGAGACACTTTGCTTTTGATCTTTGGATGTCCAATCACACTATTAATATGATGTGTGAAATAGAACTGATGTCTTGATAAAAAAATGATGTTTTAAATAGAGTAAATGAAAATTTAGGAAAAAGAGTTGTTACCTGAAAAATAGTTCCCAACTTCTTTAAAGCTTTAGCTCGCAACTTCAACACATCCTTTGGAACACCACTCTCTCTGAGTACCTATGGAACACAATAATTAGCTAGGTGCATGCTGGAGATTGACTATAATATTGCTAGAAAATTACATGGGAAAATATTACAAAATAGATGCAGATTTTGAAGTCCTTGACGATTATAAGTGAAGAAAGAATAAGTGATATTTAGAAGAGATTTGAAAGTATTAATGATGACTCATATAATTGTGGATGTATAAATCATCAAAGCTTACCGCACGGCAGACTTGTGAAAGGGTTGACTCGATATCAACTACATTAATTTTCCATAAGGACTGCAGCATCGCATCTTTTTTCTCTTCGATAATTTTCAAGTAATCTTCTTCTCTGTTCTCACCCTCTAATCTCTTCATTCCTTCTTGCAGCTGAATCAGAGAAATGGCACCTATAATTGGATTTATATACACGTTAAACTTAAGATAGGCAAATGCAATCCGCTTCTTTAAATACTGTTGGCAGAGAACTTCAAATAATGACCTGAAGCTGCACTGACTTGGGATTTTATATGATGACCTTTATCTCGAACCCACTCTGCTATAAATGGAACTCCCATAAACACTATGCTTTTCCCGAGCTCCTTTGCAGCCTGCCTTGCATAAATATAGCCAATTGTATGCAACATAGCTTCCCCAAAAGCTAAAAATGGAAAACATTTAATACAAGTCAAGCTTATACATGGTGCCAAAAGAATCTGGCAGGAAGATAAAAAGATTAATGACAGAAAAACAGTCATAGATATAGAAATAAACTCAATAAGGTAGCAGAAATTGGTTTACCTAAAAAGGATGAAGAGAATAGGAGAGAATAACTGATACAAGATTTGGATGTTCTGTCATTAAAATAACTAATTACCAGCCTGAGAAAGCCGACGAGCTTCTGCATTTGCCCATCTGACAAACTCTTCCTTTTGCCCTTGCACATATGGATGGAGACGATCTTTTAGAATCTGAATGAGTTTTTGCTCCCTTTGTTTTTGCAATTCCTATTCGACAGAGAATCATTAAACACCATATAATGTTTGAAAACTATCCTCATAAACTGTCACATACTATAACAAAAGTATCTACATAATCAAGGAACCATACCAGTACCACCGTCTCTAACCCATTTTTCAGCCAACTTAAACTTGATAAATAAGTAAATTATATATTGATAAGCAGCTTCATTGTAAGGATCGAGATAGAAAAACTTTTCTCAACATGCCTTATACAGCTGCAACAAATTAATAACATATTCCTAATATTTTCCACTTTCATTTCATTCTCTTCCTTGTTTGCTTATTTGCAAGAAAAAGTAGAAATTATATGCCGTAGGCAACACCATTACATCAATATCCAAAAGCAATTTGGTCAGAGGCCATTCCGCAATTTGGTCAGAGACCATTACATCAATATCCAAAAGCAATTTGGATTACATATGTGATCGTTTATATGTAATCCACAACACACCAACAACCTAGTAAGAAATCCCGCCTAAACAGGATCTAGGGAGGGTAGATGTTTGCATGCTAACTTTTGAAAGAAAAATACCTTTATCCTTTCTTCAATCTTTTTACGAACTTCAGGGCCCTGCCATTCTTCTTCAACCTCTACGGATGCTATAGATGCTAGGGCAAGCTGCCCAATATAATCTTCAAAATATTCACTTCCAAACAACATCCCGAAAACAGCTGCGGGATCAACAATGGAATCTCTGAAAATGGGGCAATGTTACAACAATTGGTCATAATGACATGAATCCTTCTAGATAGACGACTTAGTTTAATATGACATCACTTGCATATAATACTTCTCATCCCTGATGTTATGACATACACTTGAACATCAAATCATATTCAACTATTCATTTGTTCCCACACATTTAAGGATTAGACATCATACATGTGCATGTGCTTACATAATAGGGCATGTTCATAATGATGAGAACCCCAGATACACACTACATTCAGGATAAGTTTGCGAGCTTACTCGGTTATTCCCCCTTTTCCATGCTTGTCGTATGCCTCCCGTTTTGCAGGATCGCTTAAGATTTGATAAGCCTCCCCTAATATCTTGCATTTAAACAAAATAAAATCAGAAGTACATCCCTAGACTAGCATAAACTGATCTAATCATGGAGTTACATACTAACAAATGGCCAAGAAAAAGTGAAACATTTAGATTTTGAACAAGGCACTCAGAATTGAAAAGACAGGTAGCTTCAAAACACATACGCTAAGCAGCTGAAAGACAAAGTAGACATAGATGTATCACAAAAATGGTCATATTTGCATGTGAACAAGTCATTAGAGTCAGGAGAAAATTCGTACATGCAATGGTCCAGCATTACTCGAGATAAATCATCTAAATGATCTTTACACCAGTATGCATGCCTTGTACTTGCGGTCCCCAAATTTATCTTCTCATTTAGATGGCTCACAACTTTCGAATGCCACTTTGTTCTTGCATCGCTTCTAAAATATGCTTAGCGGAACCATGTTGCTTTCTACTTGTGATAAGGCCTTCCAGTTAAATAAGATGCCTCATGTAATGCAGATGCTAAAAGCTTTAACTGGAAATGATCCCAGATGTTTCCTTGCATAGTCTTCTACTTCAATAAAGCTTCGATTGTCCTTGCTTAAGAATGAATTGAGCTCGTTTATCAAGAAAATCTAAATACAGACTCAAGGGCAACTTTCTCTTTTTAAAAGTCTAAAAGATTAAAACTTATCACCTTCTTTTTTATAATGTTATTTTAAGAGCCTTCCTAAATTGAACAGATCATTTGGATAGTTTACCGCATTAAAGGATTTCCAAAAGGAATTCTATAACCTAGAGTCTTAAAAAGAACAATAGGAGCACGCCAAAACTGTTATGAGCATACCAAAACTGTTCTGCCATGCTAGATCATTACCAGCACACACACACTATCTGTCAGGTTCAGGTAAATTATTTAACATGCTTATAACATGAGGGAACGAAATTGGTGAAGTACTGAAGCCTAATAAGCTACAGATTATTCGGTTAAATCTGGATTAGGTAGTTAATTCTCAAAGGAATAGCCCAAACAGAGAACAAAGATCATCAATTAGCAC
Source organism: Xerophyta viscosa (assembly GCA_002076135.1). Classification (NCBI taxonomy): domain Eukaryota; kingdom Viridiplantae; phylum Streptophyta; class Magnoliopsida; order Pandanales; family Velloziaceae; genus Xerophyta; species Xerophyta viscosa. The sequence continues at coordinate 116,646 of MJHO01000125.1, read as the reverse complement.
TGATCTCCTCATGTGCTACCGGCAATAACTACACATGTAAGAGTGATCTTATTCCAATTAATATCTATGAAGCTAAAAGTACGGACTGATTCATCTTTGGCATGTATAACATATACCAACTGCAAAAAGCAAATGTAAGTGTCATCATATTGAAAGCACAATCTACAATTTTTGTTTGCTTCCATCAGATAGAGATTGGCAGGACAAAACGCACACCTGAAAATTGTGAGCAGCCTGCGGATCTCCTGGATTTTTATCTGGATGAACAAGCCTAGCCTGTGAACACATACGATGAAAAAAATCGAAGTCAAATCTAGTAAGTCGGCTGCAATGAGAACATGCAAGGAAGGTAATATGATATGGAACGGCTGAACCGAATCATGCAAAGAAGCCGATATGGACGCATAGTCTAATGAGCCTAGCCTATGAACACATACGATGAAAAACATCGAAGTCAAATCTAGTAAGTCGGCTGCAATGAGAACATGCAAGGAAGGTAATATGATATGGAACAGCCAAACCGAATCATGCAAAGAAGCCGATATGGACGCATATTCTAATGAGCCAAATTTAGTAGGAGATATATTGGGAGTTTTTACTTGTTTAGATTTATTTGAAAAAATCAAATATAGAAAGTTAACTTAGTAAATTGATTTTCATATATTGTAATCATTAACTATAGTATTTAAAGGGTTGATATATTAGGATTATACCATTCATTGAGCAACAAAAAGTTCTTCTAAGATCTCTCAATTTCTCACTCGGCTCTCCCAATTCCCTATTTCTTTCTCAACCTACTCTCTCCTTACCTATTCTCTACTCATACTTTGACTCTGCTCTATCTCTCTTCCTTGCATCTCCCTCAATCAAATCATTCTTTCTACTGCCACAGCAATCCAATCTAATCTCCACATCTATTTTTCTCAAGGTTTTCCGTGCCGTGCCGACTTCGATAAATCCGAAACTCTGAGACGTGCTGATAATAAAATATATATTTATTTTCTATTAAATTAAAAAATAAAAAGGAATAAAATTAAAATAAAAAAAGACAATACAGTCGCGCCCTACGATTGGGGACGATCTAACACAGTTTGCGCCCGGAACGTGACCTAGCATAGGTCGCGCCCACCTCACTCGCGAGCGCAACCCTGCAACGCGAGATAACAGGTCGCCGAGCATCGTTGAGGAAGATGAACAGTGCTACAGTACCTCTTAAAAAGAAAAAAAAAAAAAGCTTTTGGCCGTACCCGCTGGCTTGGTGCTAGATCACGGTGGATCCAGTTTGTTTTGGGCAGCACAGGGCGTGCCGCCCGAAACATAAAACCCTGATTTTTTCCATGAGTTTTTTTATGTTATCTAGTGTATCAATGGCTACTGTAAGATTTTCAGAGTTCTACTCAATGATTCTCACCACGTGCCGCCCGAAACGAAAATTTTTTCTATGAGTCTTTTTTACGTTATCTGGTGTATCAATGGCTACTCTTATGATTTTCAAAGTTCTACCAATGACTCTCACATTTACGGATACTCAATGTCCCATTGATGAAGATTTATTGATTCTATTGTGCCTGCTTACGGAAACGACGAGAAAATTATGCTATATTAAATTTTATAACGTGGCACAAGCTTTAATTCAAATTGATTTTCTTCACTGCATGTAACCTATATTTTTCTTTGTCGCTAAAAATCTTAGAGAACATCAGCTGGAAAGTAGTTGTAGAGTATCTTTTCCTCCAACCAAACTCAGCTGCTCCACCACTAGCACCCTTTCTAGCAGCCACATCACTGCTCCGCCATCAGGAAATTTAGTCGTTCTGCTGCTCGCACCACCACCGTCAACAGTAGTTCAGTCCAAACCACTGGTAATTTCAAACACTACACTTTCACCATTAGCCGCGCAACCTATAGCAATTTTAACAATTTTAGTCATTCTGCTGCCTGCACCAGCACGGCTAGTTCCAGGTCCTTGAGGTTATAAACGCACATTTACGAAGAGACAATTATTCTAGATGTGTATATGATGTTATAATTTGAAGACAAAGTTTATTTAATTTATCTATATTAGTGGTTCGATAATCCATAATTTGCAGGAACTAGCTTATGCCACAATCTTGAGGACAACATGCTCTTAAGGGATAAAATGATATGTACCTACAGGGACCAAATAGGATGCAAGGGACCGAGCGCGACTTTTGCGCAGAAGATTTTAATTTATTCAAATAAGAAAAGAATAATTGTAATAGTTATTTTAAGAATCTAAATGAGTAGGAGAGGATATTTATAATAGTTATTTCAGGAGACCAGATATTATGATAGATTCTGTATTATCTCTATTTTAAGCTCAAGCATCATAATAGGTTACAAATCATTCAAATAATAAACTCTCTTTTACTCAAAGTCTCTCTCCTTTTTTATCTCCTCCAAACCCTAAATCTTTTGTCTACCTCTCTTTCTCAACCCTTAACCTCTCCTTTATCCCCTCTATCCACTCTACTTTTCTATCATAATCCATCTACTGTAGCTACCCACTCCTTCGGATAAAACGTTAAATCAAACAACTCCAAAGGCGAAGCTCACATGACATAAAAAATGTTTTTGGCAAGTGGTTGCCGATGCATGCATTATAATCCTTCCAAATTGAAATATAGGAAAAGAATGTCTTGTTATCATGATACCCCAGAAGTTCAAGAACACTAGCACACTTACTAAACAGAATTTCATACGAAATGTGACTTTTTGACATTCTTAAGCGAACTAGAACATACAGCAAGTACAACCGATTAACAGTCTGAAATCAGAAAAAATAGCCTTTTCCCCCTTTTCTGCTATAAATGATCATTCACTGTAACCGGATAAAGACTCAAAATTTTTATCTTGACGTACAAACAAGACATCTGAAAGAACTGGATGAAAAATAAATCAAGGTCAAGTATGGTAAATAACTTTGCAGCAATGACAATATCCAGGCGAAGTAATCATTCGTTCAGCGTAGCTAACCTTCAGATAAAAAGTCAAATCAAACAACTCCTAATGTGAAGCTCGCATGACTAGAAAACATGTTTACATAATAAGTGTAGTAGTTCCATAATACATGCATTGAACCCTCAAATTGTAAGGAAGGAAAACAATGCCTTTGCTAAGTTGCTATCATGATATCTCATATTCGAAGATCAAGAATACTAGCACAAGTACCAAATAGAACTACATATAAAATGTGGATTGGGATTCTGAACATTAACAAAGAGCACTACAGTTACATAACAAATACAACAAAGTATACTAAAGTACAGCAAATCAACAGCATGAAATCAGCAAGCACAGGTTCTTTTTTCCTCTTATGATGTAAATTATCATTCACTATAACTAGATAAAGACATCAAAGTTTTTTTGACGTAACGAGGAGAAACTCTGCCATAATCGAACTATTAGATAGATTGATACGGATAAAACCCAACACGGGGGAGCTCCACATCTAGACAGTGGACTACAGGTACTATGATGTGAGCCTCTAGCTCACTGCTCGTCGACCATTACAGGGAGAGGAGGAAAAAGAACACCTTGAGGTAGTATGCCTTCTTGATATCAGCAGGAGAAGCATCCACAGTGACACCTAAAATGTCGTAATATTCTGTCTCCTTCGCCATGTCTAAGACGAAACCTGCCAAGACAACCATACACACTAAGCAAAATTAATTTTTATACACTACAGATCACATAAACGATCCAGCCTAAGCAAGAATAATGGCTACATTGCAAACGTTGAGACTTTAAAAGATCGGAGAAAACACAAAGAAAACAAAAAAAAAATGGATTTATTTGGAATTCTAGATTAAAAACCAATTAGATTCAAAAGAGCTGTGAACTTCAAGCTGGCCTTGCTTTGGAATTGAATTGATTCATGCAAAAGATGAATCACCGAGAAAAGGAGAGATGGATCGATCTGGCTGGCGACCACCGAGCTCCCGAGACCGCGGGAGGGAGAGGAGAGATTCCAAGTAGGTGACCGTGAAGAAATGGGATCGCCTGTGCTAAAAATCACAGACGATCCCTCTGTGGCTGCGATCTGGGCCGTTAATCGGCCCAGCACGTATCACGAGATTTTTTATTTAAACTTTCGTCGACTTATTTGACCTAATTCTATACATTTTTATGAAAAGTTATGAACTACAAAGTTGTAGATTTTGATGTGATCTACAATTTTGTAGTTCAAAGTTTTTTAAAAAAATATCAAACAATGTGTCAAATTGATGATCACATCAAAATCTACAACTTTGTAGTTCATAACTTTTCATAAAAATGTATAGAATTAGGTCAAATAAGTCGACGAAAGTTTAAATAAAAAATTTCGTGATACGTGCTGGGCCGATTAACGGCCCAGATCGCAGCCACAGAGGGATCGTCTGTGGCGACGATCCCATCTCGACCGTGAAGCAACGTTTGGCCAATCAATTGGGGCGTCGCAAACTCGCAATGAACGAATTATAATTGACCAGCTAAACATATGCAGCTCATACACGGAAATTTCTTTTTCGTTTTTTATTTAGCTAAGCTGTAAATAGACCTGGCGACGTTTTTTTAAAATAATTTTATTTAATTAAGACTTATTCCTATAAAATAAGATTTTAAATTAACCACCTAAAATCAGGTCATAGTTTAACCGGCCACTGAAGTCCAGCATGACAAGGAATATTTTAATTTTATAAATACGATCGTCAATTTAACTAGCGGTCATTTAATAGTGAAAATAATTCAAGTTAATTTTTTTAAATTGTTGAGGCCTCTCTGCCACGGGAACATCATCTCCAAAGGAGGCTGAGGAGGTTTCTCTCCTCTCTGCTAGGGTACATTCTTGATTTTTTTTTCTTTTCTTTTTTCTTTTGGGGTGGAGGCAGGGTACTATAAATCTTATTTTTTCGGATCTCGTTGAAGAAGATGCACTACTGACTGCATGACATAGATGCAGATCATCGTATGACCTAGATTAGTTTACGAATTAGTCTCCTGAAATGTATTTTGGGGCAACGTGGCGGCACGCGCACGCTGCCACGTGGCGCGTTTCGGCATTTCAGGGGGCTGATTCACGAGCCCGCAAATTTGGGAGGGTTGATATGTAATTTCCTATTTCTTTAATTGCTATTATTGATCACAATCATTGTATTAGATGTAAAATGCTATCAGTTTTTTGCACCTAAAACTTTAATTTTTATTATATCATGTATAATTATGGATATTGCTACATCTGATGTGATTGCTAATGTGGACTCTAATGAAGATGTGAGTAGTAGCCACTCTCCAGTGCTGAGTGAGGGTTTGAAATTCTCTGCAATTCAGTGTTGGCACCCACTAGGGATAAAGCAATTACAATATTATCGCGTAATTACCAGACAATTGTAGAAGTATAAGTCTCTAGTCAAAGCCCATGAGATAAATGAACTCTTTTTTTTTAGGAAGAACCTATTTAGGGTCATCTCATTTGCTCATGTGCACATATGTAGGAACACTTGGCTCAACCCAGAAGGATTGTTGCGCGCTTATCTAATCCTTTTGAGTTCCAAGCCTTTTACGCGCAACGTATCCGTCACGTGTGGCGCACAGGTGCGTACCCGTTCTGCCGTTCTGAAGAGGGACACCAGCGGCCGACGTTGGGGTGACTGGATGGGGTGCAACTCGTGATAACTGAACTTAAAGGTGAGAAATGAGAATTTAAGTATGGATCGAGGACTTTCCCGTTAGTCCTCTGAATGCACTTCATGCCTTCTGTATGCAGTTTTTCTCAGGTTATTGACACTACATCTTTCTAAAATTAACCAGGATGAGCCAGAAGATGAAGTTCAACCTTCAAGGGCAAGAGAAATTATGGAATACTTTGGAATTTTGGAACTTTCAAGCTATTTGTGCATTATGCTTGTCTATTACGTTTCAGGCATTCTTTGTGTATTATCTATACTCTAGCTGAAGGTTAATATCATATACACATAGCAGGAGGTATAAAATTTCATAGAATTGGTATAAAATAGACTCTTGTTACCTTCAAAACACCTTAGGGTAGGTACAAGATGCAGTGGCCACAGTAGGTTCTGTGCTTCAAACTCTAACCCCTTGATTTAAGAAAGTGTGATACTCTATAAAATACCTAAGCAAATGGTAAATAAAAACGGTTTTACAGAACAATAAGCACAAGAAAAAGGAGTCTACCGAGAATTTTTTTTTTCTCCTCTCTTTATTTTATTTTTTATTTTATTTTTTTTGCAACGAAAGAAGAGCTGAGAAGTGGAAAGGCTTATCAGAATACTGAAATCTTGATAACTCCAAAAAAAACCAAAAAAAAAAAAAAAAAATCATTAGCTCGCCTTCGTCATAGCAGTAAATTGGAGTTGAAAGCTTTGGTTTTGCTACACGTCTGTTCTGACGTATTCTGGTCACTAGGCAGTGGAATCTGCACTCTATCTTCTTCCTATGAAACTTCAATCAGCCTTGGCCTCCTAACCTTTAGTTTTGGCCATAAGGTAGGCCAGTCTTATATGAAGATTCCTTGGTCTCAATATTATTTTTAAAAAAAAGGAAGAAAATGAAATTAGGATCAATTACTGTTATTTCACCAGCCAGTTTTAATTTATTTATTTAATATACGTAATTCACAACAAACAAACATAGCAATCACAAATGTTTAATCTCTCTTTATGGAAATGCATTTGTATTCTTTAACCGTATTTGTTATGGCTTGCTCCACCGGCAATCTTTCCATGCTTGATGCACCATAAAATCCATGAACTCCTTTCGTACTCTTTAGAACGAACTCTGCCTCACGAGGACCTGATATAGGACCTGAAATGTAAAGCAGGGTACAGATTAATTGCTTCCTTCATGGCTTATAGTTCCTGCAAATCAGTAATTATAAATAGTAATTTCATGTGATGCAATTATGGACCTACATAAAGTAATTCATCTTTGTTTTAGTTGTTTTACTTGGAATATTGATTAAAAAATCTTCATATAAGACAGGGTTTATAATTGCTTCAACCAGTAACTTCACAAGTAGTAACTTCATGTAATGCAAATATGGACCTATGGTGAGTAATTCATCTTCTAATAGTTATTTTACTTGGAATATTGGTTAAGAAATCTTCGAATAGACTGGATTTAGTACATCTTTGGTATGTTTGTTTGATACCGTACCTCCATGGCAAAGAATAATGATATTAGGATCGACTCCAAGTGCGGCATCGGCAATCGCTTGGACTCGAACTACGCTATCATCTAGCGTGACTGCTGATTGTGCTCCAATAGACCCCGATGATGTTAGACCCATATGTGCCACAACAACACTAGCTCCAGCCTTAGCCATGGCAGCGGCTTCATCTTCATTGAAAGCATATGGAGTCGTCAGTAGTCCTAGCTTGTGAGCTCTATGAATCATCTCCACCTCCAAGCTGACCAGCAAAAAACTACTATGAGAAGTTCTCCAGAAATGCGCCAAAGCTTCCCCATCCAAGAAATTTTACAAAGAAATCAATTTAGTGATAGAATGAGTTTGGAGAATCTCAAAAAGTTTCCTTAGCAGAAAGGTTGCAAAAGTAGCTCTTAGTTTAGGGTATAGTAAGTGGTAACAAAGCAGAATGACTTGCGCAATTAAATACAAGAAGAAATGAAAATGATTCACCTGTATCCCATCCCTGTTTCTTCAAGGTTTTGGCGAAAGTTACCATCAAAGAGCCCCACTGTTGGGAAATTCTGGACCCCCACAAATCCAATAGCTTCTAGTTCCTTCAGAAAATAATCCATTCTCCGAAATGGATCAGTAGCACATACTCCAGCGAGGACAGGTACTCCTTTAACCACCTGAACATGCCAACTGTTAAAAGATCTAGCACAGCAAGAGAAGATTGATTTTTATGATAGAAAAAATTTCATGGTGTTCCCGAATTGGAAGCAACATAATCTATGAAATAAAGAGAACGCTAATCGGCAATAAAATAGAAAACAGTATTCTGGAAATTAATAAATGGAATTAACACTATTATAGGCTTTTAGGAGTAGAAAATGACCAAGCCCATGTATTTGGCAGAGCTTGCTGCGAACCCTGTACTAGTCTGAGGAAAGATGAGAAAACTTACAGGCAACACTTCATTAGCCATTTCAAGTACCACTCCATTTGCATCTGCAAAAGGCAATAAGCCTGCCAATGAACCCCTTCCAGCCATCCGGAAGCGGCCTGAATTGTAAATTACTATTAGATCAACACCACCAACCTCTTCAAATTTTGCAGAGATGCCTGTTCCAGCCCCTGCACCTATAATAGGTACCCCTTTATTTATCTGTTCCCTCAGGCTCTGCAATATTGTCTGTGTCTTTTGCAAAGTTTCTGCAAGATGTACATGTTTGAGATATTCACGGTAATAGCGTGAGTGAGGAATAACTACAGCAGTTTTCACCAAAAGCAGTCCTACTAAGAATCCATTAAAGAATACAATCATTTGGTGATGACGAGGTAAACTAAGTATGACGACACTGCAGAACTTTAAAGTGAATCTAGTAAAGGCATTGCAAGAATAAAAAAATGGAAATAAATTGATTTTTGGAAATCTAATCGTTCGACTGAAGACCTAACTTAGAAATTGTTTGTTTTCAGAAAGTGGTTGGATTGCTTTTAATACACCAAATCACGTCAAGATCATGCTTGTTTGGCGGCTGATTTGGTGACTTGCTAAACAGCATCAGGTGTTGAATCTTGATTAACGAAAACAAGCAAGAATCCTGACCTGGCTTTGCATCAGGGTACTCAGTGGGAGTCCGGCAAACTGCTGTCTCATCTGGTGTACTCTCATGAAAAGAAGAACCATCCTCTGAAGTGTTTTGTTTCTTCACAATAACAGCACTTCGTCGAGGAGCAGCAATAGTGGAGAGCTTTACACCAATCTCCAGAAAAGAGTTCACCAGTACGTGCGCAAATTCGGGATCATTAATATGGTATGGAAATACCTTCACCTGTCCAACGATGAATCTGATTATTAGGAATGCATAGCATTTGTTAAAGTAGTGAGTTATGAAGAAGATTGTTGCACAGAAATGCATGATTGTTACCTGTAATTGATCAGTTTTTTTAATAAGCTTGTTAAATTCCTTTATAAGAGCTTCTGTAACCTCTGGATCATAAAATGGCTTTCCTGGAGCATCTAGGGCAGAGACACCTTTTTCAGGCAGGCAAACATGAACTTTTGACATCGATTTGTTTAATTTGTCTGCTATGAACCTAGCAAATTTCTTATTTTCTTCCAACGTGGTCCTCATAAGTGTTACCTGCCACAGTTCTAAGTTCAAATTCTTTCCTTGAAAAAAATGAATAAAAGTCAGAAGTCTGTCATGAGTTGTATTAGCTACAATAGGGTTATCAATCCCTGCTGAACCATAGAAAATTCAAGAATTTTGTAGAATGATGTTGCTTAAACTCTTCAGACTAGTTAACCATAATCACGTGTTGCATATGTACTAATAACATTGACACACAAACTAATCTGATTATAAGAGTACAAACAAATCCCTGCATGCAAATACAAATCGAGTGATAGATAAAAATCTGGATAAGAGAACTACTGCAAGCATTTAGGTCAGCAGCAGTGCAAAGGTCCATCAACGCTAGAAAGCTATTCCGGACTTTACCTGCTCATTGTGTACATGAATCTTTCTGTCCTCAAAGATTGGAGGAACTGTATGTCTAGGTCCAAAGTTTACCATATCTAGTGCACCTACACTCAAGACCAAAGGGATGTGTTTCTCTATGATGGCATCAAAGCGGGTGCTATCACAATCCATAACACCACCAACTATATGATCCGCAACTTCTGTTGTCGTAATGTCCAACACACCCTGCAAAATACAAGCAAAAGTTGAGTGGCCAATATCGAATAATGGATGTCTCTTTCGATGCAATCAGAACTATTGTAGCTGGATGCTTGCTTTAAACTAAGAGTACTGTGGAAGAAACACAATATAGTTTATAACTTCCTGCAACAACTTTCAACTACCCTTCAGTTGCATCCAATTTGATGTAAATGACACTATGGTAAGTATATGTAGTTGTGAGCAAAAGTTACATTTATAGACTCCACTTTTTGAAAAGATTAAATAGTTTCAGTACTCCCACCTACTACAAAGTTCTTCTCCATCTATGATATTTCTGGCTAGCAGATGCGGAACACAACCTCAAAGCACAAAACAATAATGTCAAATTCTACAATGTCTGACTATTAGTGTGAGAGGAACAACAATTAGAAATCACAACCTCCAGTTATACAAGCACTAAAGAAGCATTCTTTCTAAACCCTGAAGAAGTAATGGCTAACAGCCTACTATGATATTAAAAATAAAGTGGCAAAACGTCTACACTTATGAGAGTTGGTAGGGCATCCGAAAGGACCAAAGCCACAAGTTATTTTCTTTCGATTCCCCATTGTGCTGGTCTTGGTAAAGTTAAAATACAACAAAATACATTAAATGGAAGATGGATACATAACAATCTACTAATTATGCATTCAAACTGAATTCTGCTATTAGATCAAATTGAAGTTGCACAATAATTATAATACATAACATACTTGGATTAAGCCTCCTCTGACGAGATCTTCCATAGCTTTCCCACCCACACCAGTGGCATGAAAAACAAGTGTTTCAAAGCCTTCATTCGTCAGCCTTTCCTTTACAGAAGTAACGCAAGGAGTTGTAACTCCAAACATGGTTATAGCAACTGTAGGTTTTGCCGTCTCAGAAGAATCATCTGATCTCAACAGCCTTGCAATGCACATCCCCGCCGCAGCTGCTCCAGCATTGGACAGGACAAGCCTACTAACACTATTTATACCACAGATATCGACAACTGAGGGAAAGAGCACTAAATCAGATGTCCCAACATAGGGTTCTGTTTGACCACTAGCAACAGTGGAAACAATCATCTTAGGCACTCCTAGAGGAAGAGATCTCAAAGCAGGAGCAATCAAAGAAGTTCCTCCACTGCCTCCAAGGCCAATAGCTCCAACGAGAGTACCAACTTCATAAACTTTCCTTAGGAAGCACCCAAGTGCATTACTCATTACTGCAACTGCTTCGCCTCTATCATTTGGAAGCTTTAAGGAAGCCTGCCCTTTAGCACTTTGATAGCTCGATAGAATAGCATCTCTACTTACAAAAGTAACATCCTCAAAGTTGGGTGTTTCTTTCGTCCCAGTGGAGATATCAAGAACAGTTACTTTTACCTGCCTTGTTTTTATTGAATGATTAGCGGTGCATGTCATGTTTCAAATATACACTTGATATTCACACACATGTAGTATCAAAGCCATCCAAGTACCTCTCATGCTACAATACATAATCATACTTCGCAAACTATTTAAGGAATATACATTAAGAGGTTTGAATTCTCATGTAACAACACTTTATCATGCATTCCTATCGAGGAACATTCATCTTCATGTAGCTAGAGTTACATAGTTGGGAATTTGAATGCAAGGATAGGATATCTAAATCACTACAAAACATTCAAAGAATATAAAAAACGAGTATGTTTAGGCCTTTCACTATAATTCAATCTAACAAATCCGGATGTAAGAAATTTCGTCAGTTGGAGGTAAAATCATTGAAATATTACTTTAATCTTCCATATTAACACATGAGGTTCGAAAAAATCTTAATAGTAGTCCTATTAACATGAAAAAAAAATAATACCTTAATTATGCTTATTTTTAAGCACTAAGCAGCATAGTACCAGACGATCAAAGCTTTCGACATTCAAATTTACAACCTTATGCGAATGCAAGGTCACAATCTACATACGGTGTGTCAGGGTGCAGGCTTGCAGCTTGATGAATAGATTATAGATGGCAGATTGTAGATCATGCTAAATTACAAGAAACAGCATTTTCAATAACTTGTAGATGGGCAGCTTTTCGCAAGTACTTGCACCCTACGTTGTGTAGCCTGCAATCGCAGCTAAACAAGCTAGATCCAGCTACTAGCTATAACCAAACACCCATAACAGAACAACAAATCGATCAAAGTTCAGAGAGCATTATGTTCCCAACAGATCGTGCTATTGTGCTTCGAAAATCATCCGATCCTATACCAACAATTCGATAACCCCATGTGAGGTAATTCAAATGCAATGCAATACAATTCAAGATCTGAATCGAGAATCGAATCGCTTGGGGAATTGGATGGAGTACTTTGAAGGGTGCGGAGGGCTTGGAGAAGGCGGAGAGATTGGATCTGATACAATCGGCGAGGAACCGTAGCTCGTCGAGCTTCGTGTCCGCGGTGCCGATGCAAAACACCTCGTAAACCTTCTCGACTCCTCCTCCACCTGCCTCCATTGCTGATTTGATGTCCTGACTAAACCTTATCAGTGTCTATATATTCTTTTTTTTCCCTTTTTTTGTTAATTTTGAATAGAATGTCTTATTCTCGACTTTTATATCATACTGATTGTTAGATTTCAAATATCTCAATACACACACACACACACACATATATATACATTAAAAAATTGTCTGAGTTTATTTTATAACTATCTAGTGAGTAGTATGGTTCAAATATTTAACGACTGTTTCTAAACTCAGCGGTCGCTCAGTTGAACTCATTTTCATACCCTTTGTTAAGTGCTATTAATCGTATGAATTTTCTCCATATTAAAAGTTTAGCGAATGTTACTTTGGACTCATTTCTTATAAGTACTTACTTTGGCGAACACCATTACGTAATGTGAATCTTCAATGCCCGTTTGACTCAGACATATCTTATCAACATAAAAAGTTCATTTAATACATCTCGACATCTTTTCCAAATACTCTGGCAAGTATTACTACATCAAATGTTCAACAGAGCATAGTGGTTTGGAGGATAAGGCTTCTAATTGGCCAACTTTGGACTTCAATGGGCTTCAAGGATTGTGCATTGCTATTGAACCTAATGGCATCTTTTGGTATTCTATATAGCATAGATTTGGACCAGTGTTAGTACAAAAGCTGACCATCAAATGGAAGGAAGAATAGTCCAAATATTTCATATGACCGAGGTGCACATACCGTCGAGACGTCCATCCGCATACCCTGAATCGCCAGGTTGATACCAACCTCAGCTCGACTGCCAAGTGGCACTCCGGATCGACCCAAGGCACTAGTCTCGAATTTGCCATGCCGAGACCGATCTCGGCCCAACATCTTGTAAACACTTCGGGATCGAACGGAGGTCCTGGCAAACCGCCCAAAGCTTGCTCCGTATTCGGCATAGGCCAACCGAGGCCGACGTCAGATCGAAGCTCGACCGAGGCTTCGGCAACATGGCCAAGCTCATAAGATCAAGGTGAGGAAAGACCAATTCAGTTGTATAACCGTCGCACGAACCTAGAGGAGTTAGTTACAACGTCTTCGACCAGCGAACGTGAGAACTTATATGGTGCAAGGAGGACCACACAATCCACAATCCTCGCCACATCTACTATTTTCTCAATCGTTATGACCCAGACGTGCGCCCACCAATGCCTATAAAAGGCCACTCGAGATATTGTTGACAGAATCCAACTATACAAACTTAAGAGCACCCTGAGAGAACAAAGGCTTTCGACAGATTGTGTTAAGTCTAGTTTTATTCTTGAGTGTACTATAATTTTGTATGCAGAAGTGATGATTGACCTCGGTAGTGAGAACGATATGAGAGATCTTCTAATTCTCAAACCTTTCCTATAAGACTTCTTTGGAAAAGCATAGACGTAAGTTTTTAAACATATAAGTAAAATTTCAAGGAGAACTTCTTATAAATCTTCATACCATAGCACGCAAGTAAATTCCTAGTAAGCCTTCGTATGAGAAGCATGAAAAGTAAATTTCAAGCAAGTCTTTCTACGAGAAGCAGAAGTAAATTCTCAATAAATGATCCTGCAGAAAGGATAAAAAAAGGGGAAAATTGCGTTTCAGCCCTCCCGTTTTCCATTTTTGACGTTTCAGCCCCCCGAAACGCGTTTCTCCGCCGACGTGGCGGCGCGCGCGTGCCGCCACGTGGCGTTTCGGGGGGCTGAATCGCGCGACCCCAAACTTAGGGGGGCTGAAACGCTATTTTCCTTAAAAAAGTTACCAGTAAGCCTTCCTATTTAAAGTATGAAAGTAAATTTTCAGCAAGTCTTTCAAAGAGAAGCGTATAAATACCTCAGTAAACCTTTGAGCGAGAGTCCCGCAAGGGTGTGGGGGTCGAAGACCCCCTGTACCTCGTGGGGAGTGAAATGGGCCCTCTGGGTCTGCCCTACCCGCAAGGATGGGACCCCTCGATCGGTGGAACAGGGATCGGTGCCACCCGTGGGTTTACCTGTTACGACGGTCGCTCGAATGAGGGCCGGTTACGGGCAGGGTTCCCCCACGATAATCTCAAAAAAAAACCTTTGAGCGAGAAATATGGAATAAAATTTCTAGTCTTTCTTTCCTACAAGAGCTATTAATATAAATTTCTAGTAAATCTTCCTACAAGAAGCATAGAAATAAACTCCTAGAAAGTCTTTTTTTTCGAGAAGTGTGAAAGTAAATTTTATTTGGAGTACTTTTTCAGCCTCCTATCTCGAAGATTGCTAGGAATTTTTTATATGGAGCATCTTACATTCATCTATATGGATTTTTTTTTGGGTCTACTTGAAGTTTTATTTACGATATTGGAGGCTAGAGCAGATTTCACCGGTTAACAATAAATGATTCTTATTGATATTCCTGGCCTCCTATGCTTGAACACTAGTTAAGCTTTCCACCATTTCAGATAATTATAATTTTAATTGATAAACGCCTAATTGGAATACTACATACAACATTGAAGCATACACAGAGGCTAAATTTTTATTTTTTCTGATATTATTAAATCAGTCTAACGTATATTTATTTTATCTTGGATTAAAAAATATGGTATGCTTTATACTTTTATATTTAAAAAATTCAAAGAATTTCTAAATGAATGTATTGAAACTTTGAAGTAAAGTTGTTACTCAAATAGGACTAAAGCTCTCTATGTCGAATTGTCGATCATCACCATGCTGCATAACCGACTACCACTGTATAGCAGAGTTGATAATCTCGCTTTTGCTCAAGCTCATGATCGTAATTGTCTTCTCGCGTTTGGCCAGCGGTTTCGAACAGACAATGCCGAGAAATGGTGTGACGTAAAAAATACTATCAAAGAGTAACCCGAAGAAAGCACAAGCATGCAACTCGTCTCGGCATAGTTAGAAACTAGCTAGGTTAGCTCCTAAGCATCTTGACGAAGAATGCGATAAGGATATACCAAGGCTTCGTAACCAAGCATACGCAGCGCAAAGCGATAATGCTGAACAGTCAAACTCAGAACAAATAGAACTTCAAACATGCATATAGGTCAAACTCGATGTAGTGTTCAATTCTCAGAGTAAAATCACCAACTACAAACCATACATATCAATTCTCAGAGAAAATAAGCCAAATAGTACAACATAACGCCAGCTTACTAAGGGGCTGTTTGGTTAGCTGCGTTTGGACGTTAACTGCACCAGTTACAAATCGGAAGTTAAAATTTCACGTTTGGATTAATGCAATTGACGGGACCTACAAAAAAATTGTTGCAGTTCGTGGCCGAACTATAGCGTTTTGAACTATGGTCGAAATATCCGTAGTTTGTAAATGCGCTCGCGCTCCGATTTCTAGCATTTTTAACTACTGTGTTTGGAACTCAAATTTTCAATCATGGCAAACCGAACAGTCCCGAAGAGATCAACAAATTGTGGTTGTAGACTCATTCTGATAACTGCCTTTATCTTTGAAAGATCGCTGTTACATGGCGTTAAGTTTATCGCTTAGGGTCGTTTATGAGGGTTGAATGCGATTCACTGGTTTCTGGGTAGATATGGCTAAATGAATACATTGGTCTTGCTAGGCTGCTAAATAGGATTCTAGGAAAATATATATAATTGTTTATATGGTACTTGCTCACATATGAGTACTGTAACAACAACACCAACCATGCAAAGATAGACGCTATGTAGCACGCTCACTCCTAAAATGTCGACATGTACGTATCCATATACGTGTCAGACACGACACTCCTCGAACACGTCCATTCACGTATTGAACATACTACATGGTGTGTCCTGAAAAAAATTAAAAAAAAAAAATCGGACACGCGTGTCAGACACTTCTGTTCGGCGTGTCCGATATTGTGTTGGTATTTATATCATTTTTTATTTTTTTTATTTTTTAGAAAAGTTAAATACTATATATAATAGTGGTAAAATATAATATAATTATCCACTCAAATATTATTTTTTTTATTAGTTGTACTTTATATAATTAGACTCTTAGTGTTTAAATTTATTTAAAAAATATAAAATATTATATTATGGATACACTTATTGAATGTTATTATACTCCATAATATTTAAATACTTCACATAAATTATTTTTTAATTATTTATATTTTTTATTACTGTGTCCGAACCGTTGTCCTACGTTTTTTTAAAATTGTCGTGTCCCGTGCCATATCGTATCCTCGTGCCCACATCAGTGTATGTGCTACATTGGATAGACGGGTATTCTCATTCTTTTCAATATACCCAGAGCTCCTTATACAATATCGTTGGGAGCACCTTATACAATATCGTTAGTTTTGTTCAGTTTTATTTTTCAGATTAACTAGTTTTACCCTTGAAAGCACGTACATACACGCCGAAAATTTGCTCAATATAGTATCATGCAATATCCAACACCAATATACACGGACAAGTTCGGATATGCCATAGAAATGTTTGAAATATAAAACCAAAAATAAATTCTGGACACACATATCGGATACGCCAGAAAGAAGTGTCCGACACGTGTAGCTGTATTTATATTACTTTTTTTATTTTTTTAAAAAATTTAAAAAGTAAAATATTATATATTACTAATAGTTAATAGCAGTAACTAGTATATATAGTTATATTTAAATATTATTTTTTTATTTATTTTATTGATATAATTAGATTTTTACTATTTAAATTAATTTTAAAAATATAAAATATTATATTATATATAAATTTTATATTGAACATTATTGTATTTTTTGAAATATTTAAATATTTAATATAAATAATTTTTTATTATTCTATTCGAACTATATGCATGTTTACTTTTTTAAATATTACATATCTCATATCCATATTATATTGTGTATTCATATCGTATCTGTGCTCTTACTTCTTAGGTCTTGCCTCTCAAAGTTCTTATGCAGATAGCTGTTCTTTCAAGTAGGCATATTTTACGGCATAATTAACTATAATACTAATAAAAACCAATTTTCTTTTACTTTTCACTACATGAAACTTGAGCACCTATGCGCGGGGGTATAGCTCGAAACCAGCTAATCTCCACGGAAATTCTGAAATATTTTTTTGCATGTCGTCAAAACAAAATACCTTGTGCATTTTACATTTTATGATCCATAATTAAAATTATAAAATTGTGTCCTCTTAATTTATAATAACGTTCTTACAATTTTCTTTATTTTTCAAGAAAAATTATAATCACAGTATTGTCATTTGATAGATTAAAAGACATAAACTTTGATTTTAAAATTAAAAGATATAAAATATAATTTTAAATTATGGAAATATAAAAACTTAAACATCCGACATATCTTTCTATACACATCATGGGTGCTAAAATGCTGGTCATCCCCAGTCCACGTAGAACATTTCTAGAAATCGCAGGTCGTATCCATAACGAGTTAATTTCATGAACATCAGTTGACAGGCTTCCCACCTGACTGGCATACATGCAAATGCAAATTTTATTCCAATATTTGTCGATTTCACCATATTTATCAATGTCTTTTTCCAATATTTATGTCAACGATGCTGCGTATATATATACAATTAATGCTGAATGCCGATCGACGGCAGTCGGCAATCTTTAAAAAATTTTTTTTTTTTAAAAATGCAGTGCCGACCCATCGTTGTTGGAAATAAATTGCCGACGAGAAATCCATGGGGAGGTCGTCGCCGTCGCACTCCATGGAAAGTTTTCCGTTGGGACGTACACACAAATTTCTTGCGAATAAAGTGAATCTCTTCTTTTTCATGTGCGTTTTTTATATACTTGTACATTGCCAGACGGCTCAGACCTACCATCCAGTTGATATCGGTGGGGGTTCACCTTTTAATTAATGATTAATTATATATCAGTCCTCTTATTTTTAAAAATTATATAAATTAGTATCTAAAAAAAAAGACACTGATGGAATAACGTCTTCATGTTAATATATTTTTTATTTTTAGTGACTAATTTGTGTATTTTTATAATGAGCCAGTATGCAACGTCCCTTTAATTAATGAAGTTAGTGTTTTTTAGCTTAAAAAAAGTGATTTTCTCCGCTCTCTCATTCCTACTAACGCAGTCCATTTCGAATGCACAAATTTATCCTCTAACATGTAAAATCCACCCAATTCAACTTTATGATACGTTCATATTGCTTGGAAATATATCTAAAATGATAGTCTCAAGAATCTCAACTAAACGATTGTCGTAGTGGAAAAAAAAAAAAATTTGAAGGCGCAAGGGAGTAAAACAACAATTAAAGTGTGTTAACAGTGGTGATCCGATATAATACAGTAAATACATGTATATCAATACCCATCTAGAAACTATTTTTCTAAAAAAATTTAAATATAATTTTTGATGTAATTTACAGTTTTAATATCCAAAGATTTTCTAAAAAATGCTTACATATATGTGTTTAGATGTCTAAAATCTTAGCGGATTTAAAACATAAATCTTATCCGCCAAAATTTTGAAATCCCTAATTACTTATCTAAAAAAATAGCAAAATTGTATATCATGTCAAAAACTATAATTTTTGTATTAAATTGTAGATAAATGCTTTGTATAATTATGCGGACCATAATATAGAACACAAGAATGTACCGGATCAATTTTGGTAAGTTAAAATATCAAGAGATTTTTTAGTGTAACGGTTATACTACGTCATTCTGTATAACAATAACAAAAATTCTATTTAAAAATATTTTTTGAAAAAATCTTTAACATAAAAATTGTAGATTTTGATGAGATCTACAACTATTATATCTAAAGTTTTTCCAAAAAAAATTTAAAAAATATGTTTTAGGGCTCCAAAATTAATGTATTCGAAACGGATCTAACTGTTTTAAAATTCATTGAATCAATTAAATTTTGGAGTCCCAAACTATCTATTTAGAAGTAATTTTTTGAAACTTTTGAATTTAAAAATTGTAAATCTCATCAAAATCTATAAGTTTTATTTAGGAAGTTTTTTTTAAAAATAATTATAAAATATTTTATTTTGATTTAAAACACGAGAGGAATATATGTTGACGCGGCGTGGCGTAAACGTTTCATTATATTTCTAAAAGCAAGATTTTAACTTCCAAGCGGCACGCAGCGTTCATCCCCGAACGTCTCGGAGCCGGCACCGGAACGGTGATGGACCGGCCGGCTCATTTTTTTTTATTATTAAGTTTTTCGCTAGGAAGATGAACAGTTGCACCCACTGCGCGACCAGAAGGTTTCGGTGAGCGCGATGTTTCTTTTTTTTTTGCGTCGGACCGGTTGGGGCGATGTTTTTTTTTACATCGTGCCACCGGCACCAGGCGTGACCACTTAGATTTTTTTTAAAAAAATAAAAAATTTTAAAAATAACTTTTAAAATATAATAAAATATATAAAAATAATATTTTATTATCGGCAAGGTCGATAATTTAAAAGTTACCGAAATTCGGTACGAAACGGCATCTAAAACCTTGTCGGAAAGGTCACCTCAAACTCCATCACTTTCTATATCTTTCCTTTATAACAAAAGTTTGAAATTTGTTGGAGAACGGCAACATCGGTGCCCAACTGCCCATTGGTAGAACACTATTTTCAAAGAGCCAATTGAAGCCATAATAAATTCTCGTTTCATTTTTCCTAATTAAACTTTTCTTTTTTAGCAATCTACACATTTCACGATTCTCATATGCTCATGTCATATTTCTTTTGAAAAATTCGGACATTAATATCGGTATATTTTCATGTACTGATTTTAATTTCTGTCATCTAAGTAATCCTACTGAACGGACCAATTTGTAAAAGAAAAATACTAGTTCATTTAGAGTTTAAGGTTTAGGAATTTTTTCTTAAAAAAAGGGGGCTCAAAACTTCTCTTCAAAACCATTTTTTCAAAAATTTTGAATATAAAATTTTCAAGCACACAATTTTTTTTTACGTAATTGTACCTCAAAATACTCACACGTGTGTGAATTAGACAGGTATTTTAAACTTTAAAAATTAAAAATTTATTTAAGAATGTTTTTAAAGAGGACGGTTTTCTCGAGAAAACCCCATTTTTTATAGTATAACGTTTCAAGCTGTAATTTATTTATTTAGGGTCTTAGGCATTATTTAGAATTAGAGCTCTGTCAGTATAAAGCCCACACTTAACTCATCAGGACACTCATTAAGAGTGTCTTATCGCATACGAGGAGATACACGTGCACGTATCCTCCATCGTATATCTCTAGTTTATTGCTAGAGTGCTTGGAATATCATAGTTTTAGACATGTTAGGAAGCTGTTTAGGTTGCCGGCCAGCACGACGACAGGCGACAGCACAGTCAAAGAAGGCGTGTAACATGTGGCACGTGAGTGCAAATATTAGTTGCCGCCATATTCTTGCATGAATGGTTGGTTTAAACATAATTATTAGTGTTTAAAGAAAATTATTATCATATTGGCAAAAAGTCGTATTTAATAGTTAACTATAGTTTTCAAACCATGAATATGCTGGGACCATATATATGTATATAGATGTTATCAACGGATAGGTATTTCTAGGTGCATAAGCAAGCACTCATCTAAACCACTAACTCGAAAAAATTATGAATAGTCAACCAGAATAATAAGAATTAATTTCGAAAAGCTACAAGTGAGTACTATATTTTCTTTGGCAAATACTAAGGACAAGCATCACATTTATTGATATATGCATCTTATGTACTTCGAATGATTACCACCACTTATTCTTCATTTAGAGGACGTAAAAGATGTCAAATATTTCCGCTAATAAAACGTGCTCCATAAAAATCACGACTTCCTCATGTTATCAAAATAACACTCACATAGTCATCAAGTTACATAATAGTCGAGATATGGATATATATATGTGATAGAACAGGATGATGATCACAATTGCTAAATCATACTATCGATACAAGTTAATGGAGGTGGAGAAAGTGTTCCATATGAATGGGGGCAATGGAAAGACCAGCTATGCCCGGAACTCCCAAATCCAGGTCCATTTCATTTTGTTTTCCTCTTTTTTTTTCACAATTCCTATTGATACTTGATACTATGAATTTGTTGATGTTAGTGCATGGTCACGATAAGTAGCAGTTTTTGCTGTATCAGATGGATATATAATTATATTATAATAATAACTAAAACAACAAAGCAATAAAAAGTAAAATAAAGGCCACCGCAAACATGGTCCTTCACCTCCTTGGCGAGGCCACTATAAACAAAAAGATGAGAGACAGAGAGGAGAAGACAAGCCGGGCAACACACAGGGTGTACCACCTAATACTATAACTTGATTAAAAATAC
Organism: Xerophyta viscosa; assembly: GCA_002076135.1. Lineage (NCBI taxonomy): Eukaryota > Viridiplantae > Streptophyta > Magnoliopsida > Pandanales > Velloziaceae > Xerophyta > Xerophyta viscosa. The sequence continues at coordinate 95,006 of MJHO01000125.1, read as the reverse complement.
CAACAGTGCTCCTCTAGAGACAAATATTTAATTACCAGCCATCAGGCTGAGCGCAACTTTTATCCTCCCCTCCCCAAAATAAGTTTTGCGGCTTTTAGGAAATAAGTGATGAATAACATAGTGATATATTTTGATGCATTTTTTAACTTTATAGTTCAAAACTTCTAAAACATTTTTTTGTTTAAAAAAGATAACAGCGGAGTAGTAGTACAAAACATTGAAAATACCATTTCGACTGTCCGTTTAATACATTTTTTTTATATTTAAAAAAATTAAAATACAAAGTTGCAGATACATGAAAAATCTACTATTTGAGTAGTCGCCATTTGTTCTAAAAACATCACAATGTCTATTTTGGGAGGGGCATGAACTGAACATACTCTTTCCACCTTTTAGAGAGGCAGTGAGATTTCTAATTTTTCATTGTTTTTATGTAAAAAATGGTTGAAATGAGAATTTTATTTTTCCTTTTTCCATTGGACATTGTAGAACCTTTTGGAACAAATAAATTGACATTTATACTACCATTTGTGATAATAATTTTGACCTATCTTATAATATTTTTAAAAATATTTGAAGTATGATATTGTTATTTTTCTTAACAATTTTTATTCAAAAGGTTTTTTAAATTTATATCTATATATAAGTTTTAATTAGTTAGGCACAAGTAATAAAACGTATACATGAAGCATTATAAAATTTTTCGGTAGCGCGCAGCACATATATAATTCCCTTTAAGACTGTGAACAGATAAAACAGTTCAGCCCCAACAAAAGTCCAGTTTCTTAACTCGCCATGCATGCGGTAATGTATTAACGTATTGCTGTTAGCAATTTTCCATATGAATATCTCTAAGTAAGAGAGAGAAATCAAGACAAGCAATAATATGGAATTTTTCGCATTTATTATCGTATTCTAAAAAATATTTTGTCTCTTTTGCAGAAGGAGTTGGTACTATCAACTAAGGCAGTGTGGCAAGACGCGGGCATGAAGGTGTATTCCACTGTCTACCCTAATACCATTCGAATTGCAGACTTGGGCTGCTCGACGGGAGAGAACACACTGCTCATAGCCTCTGATGTTATCGAGTTGATCGACCTCAAGTGCCGTCAACTCGGTCACCCTCCGCCGGAGCTTCTACTATTCTTAAACGATCTACCGATGAATGATTTCAATGCTACGTTTCGTTTTTTTGCGAAATCCCATTTAAAGTGGCAAAGTGAGATTGGGGTTAAGTATCCTATCTTTATCTCAGGAGTTCCTGGTTCATTCTACAGAAGATTATTTCCAAAGAAGAGCTTGAATTTAGTTCACTCCTCGTCCAGCCTCCATTGGCTCTCGCAGGTATTACACAGGTTTCATCCACATCTTTTTCAGGTTTTCATGAAATAAAAAACAAAGCAATTAATGTAATTTCTCAGTTCCATGGCATACCATGGAGGTTAGAGATAATCGACGAGTTGTAAACTACATACAGTGAAAGGTTGAAGAACTCTCCAATCCTATAAGTCCTTGCATAAAGAACATAAATCGTGGCACGCGAACACCTCAAACAGATAGGTCTTCAAAGTAGTGCTCTTTCGAAGAATGATCGCATTTCTCTCACGGCCAACCATATGTTGTTTTCCATTTCTAATGCTTTTTAATGATTAACGATTTTTCCATGAATAAGTGCTATTTTCTTCTTAAACAAGTGTATTATTTCCAAACTGAGGTATTATGTTATAAAGACCTTGCTTGTTCCAAAATCTCTAGCAAGAGGAAGTTCTTGGTTTGTTTATAAATATATGCCAACAAATGGGGTTAACGAATGTCTATGTTTCAGTTATTATATTTTATTTAATTTACTCCCGAACTCTTCTCATAACCAAACTAAGAGAGAGAGAGAGAAACTTAAACAAAAAACCTTATCACTTCTGCCATCGTTCAAGACGTGTGATGGTATTTCTTATGTCTTCTAAACTTGATGCATTGCTTATCGTTTAATCGAGATCTAAGAAAGAACAAGATCAACTTATAATAGCTTCCGAAGCTTATCTTTTGATTATGTGAATCATGGACCAATTACTAGAGCAGTATATATATATATATATATATATATATATAACATCTACTAATAAGGTGCTTAATTATGCTATCTCAAAGGTTCCAGCAGGACTTCATGATAGAGATAACCTGCCATTGAACAAAGGAAAGATCTACATTTCAGCCACAAGTCCTTGTCCCGTCTCAGAAGCATATCATAAGCAATTCAAAGAGGACTTCTCGTCGTTTTTGAAGTGCCGGGCAGAAGAGATTGTCGCCGGAGGATATATGGTGTTAGCATTCATGTACAGGAGGTGCGAAGATGCATCAGCTGAATATTACTACCAATGGGAACTTCTCGCTCAAGCACTCATGCAAATGGCCAATGAGGTTGTATATTCTTATTAGATTACAGTAAAACTTGCCAGCTTCTCTTCGCCAAAAGCTAAGGAAACTGTTTTTTTTTTCTTTGAGGAATGGGCACTGCCCTTATAATCCCGTGATGACTCGGCTCGACGGAGAGGAACTTACTCGTGGCAGTTCACGAGCCGATTTCCGTCGCATATGTTGGGACGCATATGTACGTTACCACATGCCGAGAAACCGAGTGATGGCGTGGGGAGTCAAAATCTGGATAGTGAGGCTTGGTGAGGCCAAACCTATCATTATGACATTTTGCCAACCCTCAAAGAAAACATTAATATCCACTCTCTCTATGCATGCGAAAGTAATATAAGATAATATTTTCGAACAAAAATATTATATCTAATATTAAGAGATGAGCATAAGAGCTGTTTATAAAAAGTACAATGTTTGGGGAAAGAGCTCTCCATTCATCTAACACTATTTGAAGGAATTATTCATCATTTGTTCACAGGGTCTAATTGAAGCTGCTAAGGTAGACACCTTCAACGCTCCCTTCTACGCGCCTTCAATCATGGAAGTGAAACATGAGATCGAGAGTGAAGGTTCGTTCACCGTAGATCAATTTCATACATGGAACATCGATTTAGCAATATCACAAGCTCCGAGTGTTGACTATTTTGGTGGTCGTGACGACAACATTGAAAAAAAGGGTTTGACTTCGCAATGTGCTTATATGGTTAAGACCATGAGAGCTTGCACGGAGTCCTTGCTCCTGAATGAGTTTGGAGAGGATATAATTGAAGAAGTATTTGACAGGTATTCTCATTTGATGGAGGACTATATGTCTAAGAACAAAGCAGAAGTTCTCTCCATAATTGTCTCCTTGGTAAGGACCGCTTAAATGCGAATTTCATTTATGTTCATCTACAAAATCGCTATGTTAAAAGTGAGGAATACAAACATACGATATTCGTCCTAATGACGCGAGTTGTTATAAGGGGAAGACGGCATTTGGGGTAATGTACAAGATAGTGAGGAGCTATATGTTAATTGTTTTCTGCTCTCTTTTATTATATATTTGCTTTCTGTTATCTTTTGTTAATATGTCCATAGCTGAAGAGGAATTATAAAATCTATTACAAGTTGATTTGCAAAATTAGTTGGAAGTATTGTGCTAATTTGGAGGTAGAGTTGAATTTTGAGATCTTGGTTAGTTGGTTGTATTCTATGGCTGATGCAAGTCCCGCTAATAAATTTAATCAATAACGCAGCATGGACCTTGTGTTATTTTGGGTCAACCAAATCGCAACCAAATCGCAAAAAATGCTAATCACATCCTCTTGGATGTGATATTTTGGGTTACTTCGGATAATAAATTTTGGTTGGCATGACTATGTATCTATAAATATTTCTCTACGCTCCACATTTGAGTCTATATCACTTTATTGAATAATTAAAGTTAACATTTAGAAGCGTAAATGATTTTCCAATTTTGGGTAAATGAAGTATTGCACTTCAAATTCTGCCCGCTCAAAACAACGAATCTTGTATGGCAAATTCTGTTGTGCGCCCAAAAATGAAGTATTGCACTCAAATTCCGCTCAAAAACAACAAATCTTGTATGGCAAACTCTATTGTGCGCTGTCGCGCACAGCAAAAACATGCGCTAATGTGGATAATTGGTATCTATCCATAGACGCCGTAAACGTCGCTATTTTAAAATTTTAACACCTAAAAAGTTGCTTTTACTCAGCCTGTTCAACTTTCTTTATAAGTGGCATATTCTGACCTAACCTACCTGAGCCACATCCGCACATCACAGCCGCAGCAGCACATCATGTTAAGGAAGAAAATTATTTTTTATTCATGTCAAGAGAAAATGAAAACTTTATTGGAGCTCGGAAGCTTAACGGGTTCTGTAACTTTTTTTGGGAACCTGTTAAGCTTCGGAACCCCAAACCATCTATTTAGAAGTATTTTTTTGAAAAAAATTTCAACATTAAAATTTTATATTTTATCAAAATTTACAACTTTTATGTTGAAAATTTTTACAAAAAATAAATATAAATACATATTTTAGGGGGTCGACTGCACCGTAATACCCCATGGGATCTAAACACCTTTTTTGTTGCTTTCTGCTTTCTACTTTCTCGTTCGATTGGATGTTGCTGATATCTTGAACTTTTTCATGATCCATGTTACGTCATAACCTCCGGACCGTTTTCATAGTTATTTACATGTATCAAAAGGATTTCATAATCAGTATATAGACTTCAAAAGATTTGCATCTGAGAACCTTAAATTTTAAACTACAGAGTACTGTACTACACTAACCGAACAAATTTGTAATTATTGTACATATGTATATGAAAATTTTAGAACAATTTTTTAAAATATTTATTAGTTATAAATATTTTAGTCTTAAATATTTCTTTAAATATAGTTTTTGAAAGAATTTAAATATAAGAATTATACAACACATTAAAATCTATTTATTTTATATTTAACTATTTTTAAAAATTACTTATATATATTTTTAAAATAATCATATATAAAAAATTTAGTTAACAGAATTATAAAATAGAGTTTATAATATTTTTTGAAAGAATTTAAATATAAGAATTATATAATACACTAAAATCTTCATTTTATATTTAATTTTTTTTTTAAAAATACTTATATATATCTTTTAAAAAATATATATATAAAATTTACTTAACAGAATTTTATAAAATAGAGCTTGTTTTTTTCAACAAAACTCCATTTTTCCTTGCTTTATATATTATTACAGAGGTACAATTAACTCAGACCTAAACCTCCGTCAGGGTTGTGACACACTCGGTACCATACCACCACATTCATCAACAATGGCGGCAGTGATCTCCATTAAATCCGATACCTCTGCCGCCGCCGTCGCCGCCGCCGCTGCCATTTCTGCCTCGTCCTCCTCCTTTTCCGGCTCTCTCCGTTCAACGTCGGCCTTCGCTCCCCGCCGTGCCGCGGCGGTGCGGCCATGCTCTGCCGGTCGGATCTCGTGTGCGGCATCCGTCCCCACAGCTTCCGTTGTTTCCTCCCAAGGTGAAATTTTTCACTTTTGAAGATTGTGGATAAATTGAAGTTCATTTTTTCGAAGAAAATGATGACTTGTCGATTGTATACCTCGAGTTATGAACATAAAAATTGCCCTTTTGGTGATATGTGGCAAATGGAATTGTGATACCTAAAATTGCAACTTACAGTTTTCTCTCTGTATCAAATTTAGAGTATGAAAATGTTTAAGTTAATTACATAAGATGGTATTTGTATTAGAGTATCAGGGTGTGTGGAGTATTGAGTGCGTATTTCTATTGGCAAACGTGAAACTTAGTAAATATGTTTGAATTGGTTTGTTGGTTGATGAGATTGATGTTGTTTTGTGTATTTCAATTGCAAAGCAATTATGCTTGAATAAACTGAATTAGGCATCTTTGCTTCAAATTTCAGAATGTTTGTATGTTGGTTTGGTTTTATTTTTGTGATTTAATTGGGTGTTGTTATCTATTTCTCCAGTAGTTTGTTTTTGTTTAATTATGAGAGTCAGTTTTCACATTTCATTAGTGCTGGCTGATAGTCCTTGCAATAAACAACAACTAATACAAAATGTGAGTTGCTGTTGGTTTTGATTGCTTTTCTTTCAGGAAAATCTTGCCCTAAGGACTTTCTGCATATAAGTGATTTTGACAAGGACACAATCATGAAAATTCTTCGACGTGCTACTGAGGTGAAAGCCTATTTGAAAGCTGGAGAGAAATCTTTCCAGCCATTCAAAGGAAAGACAATGGCAATGATCTTTGCTAAGCCATCAATGAGAACACGAGTCTCATTTGAAACAGGGTTCTTCAGGCTTGGTGGTCATGCAATTTACTTGGGACCAGATGATATACAGATGGGTAAACGGGAAGAAACTCGTGATGTTGCTCGTGTTCTTTCTGGGTATAATGATGTCATTATGGCTCGTGTATTTGCTCATCAGGTACGCTGGTGAGTTTCACCACAATCAAATATGTTTACTTCGCAGAAAACAATTATTTCGTCATGGTGCATTGACTGAATGCGTGTTTGAATAATTGAGGTATACAACTTGTAGATTAGAAGTTTTACTAGTAAAATGAATAAAAAATTAAGGCATCAAGTGTTAATGGCTTCTGTATTGTTGTCAAATATCTTGTGTCACTACGCACCTCGTGGCATTTTGTTTTCTAGTATGTTGCTTAACATTGATAATCTGGTGTTACATGGTGACATATAGGCATTGGTCTGACTTTTTTGATCTTATGTTTGCTTTGGTTTCCAGTGAACAAGTGTATCTACTTCAAGAGGCAATGCACCTATGATGCTAGGTTTTAAATCTCTTGGTGGAGTTCCGTTGACATGAAACTCTTCACTTCTTAATAAAGAACTATGCATTTTCTTTCGCTTAAGTTGTAAATATGTTTCCCCGAACAGCACCTATGAATGCCGGACTTTGTCTTCCTTGATGAAATATGCAAGCAATTATGCATCTTGAGTTTGTTGGCGATTGCTAATTTGCGCTTGCTTGTTGCAATTTTAATAAATTATGTATACGGAGAACTGACAGTTGTGTTTCTAACTTGCCACCAAAACAAAAAGTATTGGGAAGAAATATTCAACTGTATATCGTGGTACGGATCGATAAACTAGGTTTGCACTAGTTACATCAGTTAGCTATTGGAACATGACTAATGTGCTTCCACCTGGTGTATAGGACTTCAAATTCATTATTTTATTATAAATACTTCCTTAACATGTTTCATTTTTCGTAAGTGATGGTATATGGTCTATTTTACTCAGGGCAAACTGTATGCATTATCTTAAGCAAATTGAAGTCGAAACTATAATAGATTACATAGTAAAAAACGTTAATGATTATTCTTGTTTGCTAGTATTTGAAGCTAATACATGCATCAGTAATTTCTCCTAGTTCATGTTCACCTTTTCTGACTTTGCAAGTGCCTGAAGTCTCTTATGTTACTCTGTCCAGGATATTCTTGACTTGGCAAAGTATGCCTCTGTACCAGTCATTAATGGTTTGACAGACTATAACCACCCCTGCCAGATCATGGCTGATGCACTTACTATCATTGAACACATCGGTCAGTTGGAAGGAACAAAGGTGAAAAACTATATAGTAAATTTTTACTCATAATCCCATCTTGTTCTTAGTGTATTTGTGCTCTCAGGTTGTATATGTTGGAGATGGAAATAATATAGTGCATTCTTGGCTGTTGATGGCATCAATCATACCTTTCCATTTTGTATGTGCTTGCCCGAAGGGATTTGAACCAGATGATGCAACTGTCGAAAAGGCAAAAGGCACTGGAATAAGCAAAATTGAAATAACAAATGATCCAAAAGAAGCTGTACGTGGAGCAGATGTGGTGTATTCAGATGTCTGGGCCAGCATGGGTCAAAAAGAGGAGGCTGCCTATAGAAAGCAAAAGTTTAAAGGATTCCAGGTATCACATACAGAAGTAGTTCAAATATATTTGTCTAGAGTTTTATCCTTTTGCAGTCATTCGTTGACACATAGATTTAAGAAAGAGGCGTCCATCTAATGGGACAATGCTGGAACTAGTGACCACCACCAGGGTTTATTCAGAAATCGTGTGAGTAAACAGAAAAATGCATATAGTGAAGCTACAGCCTTTCAAGACCTAATCTAAATAACTATAATTCTGTGATCCATAACATAGAGCTTGATATGTTTTCCTATATTCTCAAGTATGCGTTGCAATCAAAAACATTTATTCAGTTCTCTTAGGGGGTGTTTGTTTTACAAGTTCCATTAAAAGGAATATCACATACAAGTTTTAGTAATAATAATGTTGGTTTAATTGAAGTTAAGGTTGATAATCACCATTTGAACTCTAGTGACTTGATTTTGAAATTAAAATTTACTATTCTTCACTGTAAAACATTGAACTCTATTGAACTTTAATATGTAATCTTATATATTTTTGTTTATTGTAATTTTGTTATCCATTTATCTAGTAGCAATATTTAGTAACATATGTTATAAGATATTCAATCCATATACTATTTTACGAGTTGTATTTATCAAGATACATTCTACGAAATTTTGACTAAACAATGTACTGCGTAAAAATCGATTTTAGAATAAATTTACATAAAACTAGTTGTATTAGTATTATTGTTAAAAAAATGTTAACAAAACCTGAGATTAAAGCCCAAGACGTGTAGGACGGATGATGGGATTTCCACCTCATGCAGTGGAGGTTTTAGTTGGATTTCTGCATTCACCACCTAAAAGAGTGGGAAATTTGTACTTCTCTGTATCTAGGAAGGACAATACGAATCTTTGAGATTGTCTAGATTGAAAGGCTGTGGGCATTTAATTGGTAGAACAGTTGTCACACCCGACCACCCGTCCTGGATCCCTGCCAAAGTTGCATCGCCCAAACCCTGATTGCCCCACACGACCGGGTCTCCTTTTGAGCTTGAAAAGAGTGGTCCACTTGTTTGGTATTAACTTAGGGGCATCTCAAGTTAATGAACACAACCTATTATTCCACACAAGGGATATGTGATCATTTCTTGGCTGCACAACCATATGGGCCTACCCAAACTTGTGCACAGGCCCAATAATCAACCCAACCTGTGCTTGATCTGCGAGTATCGGTCGATCGAAATCCTATATCGGTCGACCGAAGCCCCGTATCGGTCGACCGAAGCCCCGTATCGGTCGACCGAAGCCCCGTATCGGTCGAACGATGTGCAGCCCCGTGGTATCACAATATTGGTCGGTACCAAGAGTAGATTTGTCTGTTATGATTGTCGTACAAAATGGGTCGGTTATTGGGTTTATTGAGTTTCACCACAATATTCAAAAAGAACTGCAAATAAACAAATGGTAACTTTGATATGCAATCGTGCATAGCATTTGCATGGCATTGAAGCTTTAGGCACTATGTTTCGTGAGCTACGTTATGGCTAAATATGTTGTTTTAAGTATTTTGTAATCCGGTCATTCTTGAACTTGTTTTGATGGTGCACTTTAATTTTCTTTCACATGGAAAATGTCTTGGAAGTTCTTACGTGTGGATGAGTTGGTTGATAAGCCAAGTTGGTGTTACAAGCCCACTATTTTTTTTCCTCGTTTTACTATTTATTTGTTTATTTATTTATTGTGGGATGTTGAGGAGAAACCACTCCAGGACATGGTATCATTTCAGGTTTCTAGTGTCAAAACTTGTGCGGCCTGATTCCCGTCTCCACAAAAGTCCAACCCACTTAAGACGAATGGCTCTGTAAACCGACACATGTTCTTTCGCACACGTGAACCCATCCTGTGGGACTTGAACCTGACACTCCGTACTTCCTGAGGCACGCTCATGCCATTCCGCTGTGCTTTGTTAACTTTTATTTGTTATGGTTTGTGGATTGATCTTAAAGTCTTCAGCTGGCAACGCTTGTGGTTAAGCCATGTAAACACCATGATGGCACAACAAGGCCTTTTGCTTCAGAGGAAATGGGATAAAAAAGTCATTTCCACTCTGAAAGGGCTTCTTTGGAACTTCAGTTTATTAGTAAAAACCAATATTCTACTTCTTTGAAACTCCAATATGCTCGAAACTTTTCCACTCCAAAAACACTCTTCTCCCATTTCACATTTTCGACAAAGTAGTTCTCTCATTCTAACATGCACTGGCTTGGTATATGTAGCATAGGCAATGACAACAAATATTTCACCTGTAAATATCTGTTACAGTAGAATTCCAGCTTCTCAAATTGTTATGCTAAGTTCTTTTCTAGCATCCATCTTTGCTTTTTACAACTTACCACTATTTTTGGATGTTCCTGGAGAAGATATCATCAATCTGCATTTATGTGCATCTTTTTTACCCCAGCAAACAGCTTAAATTACCTCTGTTGCAGGTCAATGAAGAGCTGATGAAACTTGCTGGTCCAAAAGCTTACTTCCTGCATTGTCTGCCAGCGGAGAGAGGTGTGGAAGTAACTGATGGAGTAATCGAAGCTTCTAACTCGATCGTCTTCCCCCAGGCAGAGAACCGAATGCATGCACAAAATGCCATAATGCTGCACTTATTCGGCTTGTAATTCCTCCTACGTCTTATTTATTCTATTTTAATTTTGATAAATCTGAACCGGTGAATGTTAAAGACTGCCGTAGTGATTATAAGTGGAACTTATTTCACGTCTTCCCTAATCTATCTGCATCCGCATGTAGCAAAGCAGCAAAACCCTACAGACTGAGGTCTCGGGTATTCTATTTATCTATAACCAATGTCGAAAAAAGGGCCAGTTTGTACTTTGTGATATACACCTGGTTGTGAACATTTTTTGTACTAGACCTCCTTTTTTTAGAGAATAAAAAGCACCTTTTTGGAACCTGACTGATCAGCGAACTATCGATCTACTGCCTACATCTTGTGTATCCATTGCTCATCGTTGCAGGGAGAGAGAAGTCAAAGTGCGCTGCTAACGCAGCCAAAGACGATATGGTAGAGCTCATAAACGCATAAATTCCATATCGACAAAGGTTTACGCTCAACTTTGTAGTTAATTAGGCAACAACGATCTACAAAGCTTTATCTCTAAGTTGTCTGTAAAGGAGATATATGAGTCCTATCAAGACATGTTAAGGCTAAAAAAGAAAAAAAAAGAAAAAAAAACCAAAATAAATAATGTTATTTTTGGAAATTTAAGGGAGTATGGTGGTATAATAGCGTAAAGATGACGTCTGCATCATTTTATCTCTAAATCTCATGTCATTTTTTAAGATTGACTTTTAAAATGCTATGTAAATCTGAAGTAATATCTATAAAATGCTATGTAAATCTGAAGTAATATCTATTTGGCTATCATGTGCTTATGTTTGTCCACTCTATTAACAATATTAAACTAGAAAGATAAAGAAAAGAAATTCCATATAGAGATAGAGAGAGAGAGAGAGAGAGAGAGAGAGAGAGAGAGAGAGAGAGAGAGAGAGAGAGAGAGAGAGCTTAATGGCCAAAAAATGCGATATAATATAATGAAATGTCATTGCTTCTTTTGTGAATTACATAGGAATCTTCGGAAGGTTCCTTACATGTGCTTAGAAAATTAACCTATATTGTCTTAATCATGTTATTTTAATTAGTCCAACGTCATGTCAATTATTGCTGAATCACAATAAGTAAATTTCATGCATGTTACTTTTTTGGTTATTAGAAAATAATACATACTCAATTCATATGCAAAAATTCAGTTAGAGACAAATTAGAGGAACTTTTTTACGGAACTTCAAGACGGCGCTGGCCATTTCTGAGAATTTAAAGGTCTGGTGCGACGATAAGAAGGTGCCAATTCAAATTAGGCTCCCAGTTCCTCGTCATCAAAAAAGCAAAAAAAAAAAAAAAAAAAAGAAAAAAAAAAGAAAAAAGAAGAAGATAAAGATAAAGTTCCAAAATTATGAACATGGAGATGGCACTACGTCACTGTCAAGTTTCTAACCAGAAGCCGACAACTGATTACTACTTTGAAAATATTAAAAGCATGGTATTAACAAAAAGAAACCATTTTTTTTGTATTTTAGATGTTTTAGACACTGTAACTGGAAGAATGTTACAAAAATCTTCCATTACGTTATTAGCAATTGGCTGCAAAAATTTCCATGCATGACCATGTCTGAAGAATTTGATTTCTATCATTGTTGTATAACTGATCTTCAGTTCCTCCTCAGATCAAGCACTTAGAAAGCCAGTGCTTTTGGAAACTTATAGGGATATATTAATTTTTAATTGCAAAATTTTACTAAATGTAGAATTTGAATTTTATACCTTATACATAGAAATAGAATGTTTAAACCACTAAACTAGTGTTTTGGTCGCTTAGCAATGTCAGAGATATCCTGCTAATTTCAATATTAGGTTATTCTCTTCTTATTGCTTAGCTTTAATCAAGCAAGGCTAATAATTTAGTAGAATATAAAAAAGGTAATTTATGGCAAAATCACCAGATTATTAGCGATTAATCTTCTGACATGAACAAATTACGTATATATCGAACTAGAAAAAAATATAGGAATTTATTTGGATTTTATAATCATAAAAGTCCTTTGTGAGAGCTTCCAGCGCCACCGAGAATATTGCGGATAGTAACTAAACTTAATTTAGTTATTAGTTAATTAAAGTTATGATATACGACACCACCACTAAATTTTTTTTTGCGATTTAGTATTATAGATAAGGAAAAAATTTATGCATGTTGTGGAGAGGCCCTAGAAAAATCAAAATTTGGGACAATGAAAAAAGAGGAACAAATTCTATTCTCTAAAACAATAATTAGAAAAAATGTACAATAAACTTAAAACATAATTAACTATATTTATTTGGAACTATGCTTTGATGGCTCCCTAGACATGTATTCTTATAATTTGAACAATTATTTTTAACTAATTTGATTATAAATTATATTATATAACTAATTATAGTTATCATTTTAATTCAAAACAATCCAAACCTAAATTTTGGGCTAAACAATTATACATTCATAGGAACTTTTTTCTCATATTAAATGTTTCCTATCATTAATGTGTAAGCACAGCAACTTCTCAACCACTACTCAGCAAACCCATATCAAATCATACTAAACCTTTTATGACTTTAGAGAATATTATACATCTTTTTTTTTTTAAAAAAAGAGCAGTTTCATCAGCATTTTTTTTTCTTCTTCTACTTACCAATGCCAGCCAAGCGTTGCTAGCTGTTTGCCTTCTCCTTCTCCTCCTACTCCTCCTCCATACTTGTCTTCTCTTTCATTTCTGGAGAGAAGCTATTTTGCAGCAGCTTTTTGGATATTATTTTATCAGTTTATAGGAAATGCCTCACAGAGGTTACGTTCTCATCTTCATCTTCTGGGCTCTTCTCACCATCATAACTCCAACTCTGGTGTTCTGGTCAGCATCAGCCAAGCAAGGTATAGTTTTACAAGGTAATTCATCTATTTCAGATAGTATTTAATTGTTATTTCTTTTTTTTTTTAATTTTTTTATTTGTTTTGCTATTTTGTCGTGGTATGTAATATTTTGATTTTGTTTCTGCAGAAACAGGACTGAAGAGTGAATTGAAGGTGAGAAGAATGTTGGATAGAGTGAACAAAAACCATGCTGGGAATAGGACAGAAACCAAGACTTCAGCTCCAGCTCCTGCACCAGGGCCTGTAGCTGTTAATGCTACAAAAGATTGAAGACACAGACACAACATTTACTTTTCTTTTCTGTTTGTTTTCTTTTTTGTTACTTGTGATTCTTTAAAAGGATAAAGAGAGGTAGCAAATATAATTATGTTTGAATTTTTATTCTCTCTTTTGGGTACAGAATACATGGACACTTGACATGAATGCAGTGAAAAAACTTATTGATGCTTAAACTTCTTTGACATTCGATGCTTTTTTTTTGCATATTTCATAGATCATATTTTTAGTATGTTTCATGTTCCCTTAAAAATTGAAAAAAAGGGTTTCTCAGAAATATGTTTAAGTGCATTGCAATTTCTTATTGCTTTATATGTACTGTAGTGGAGATAATTGTAATATATAGCCTCTCTGGTTATTTGGTTACCTAGACAATCGCAATGTGGTGCATTGGATGCTTTTTAAAGAAAAGGAGCGAAAATTAGACTAAAAAAACAAAGAGAGAGAGAGACAGAGAGAGAGAGAGAGAGAGAGAGAGAGAGAGAAGGAGTGAAAATGAAACAAAGGTGAAGGGTTGTTAGATTGACTAACTAATTGATCATGATGTAGTTGTTAATGGTCCTCTTTCAGAACCAACCACCGTTGGTATCTACTTTGCATGTGGGTTCAAGGAAACAAGCTGGCCTTTTCAATGGTGGGTAGGCTTCACCATCCAAAACCAAAAAATAAAGAAGCTCCTCTCCCATATCACTCCTTTATATATTTATTACTATTGGCATCTTGTAAAACATGCCCCTCAAAATCGATTATTGGTAAAAGAGTAATCCATTAATCAGTTTCGGAATGCTTCTTAGGCATGTCAAAACACGAAAATACCTCTTTTATATGTTGTCAGTTTTCTTCTTGCTCCACGTTCTCTGTCGTTATCCTCTTTCTCCTTCGTCGTTATGACCGACTTTTCGTTCGCCGTTGCTCGTAGTTAAAACTTTGCTATGAGAGAAGTTATTGCACGCACCTCGTTCACCACGTCATCGGTACACTGCATGCATCTACAAATTTTTTTTTGGAAAATTCTTTCAACATAAAAGTTATAGATATTGATGAGATATATAACTTTCGTGTAGAAACATTTTTCAAAAAATACTTCTAAATAGATGAATTTAAAAATAATTTTTTGACATTAAGATTATTAAGATTTTAGACTCCAAAATTTTAATAAATTTAAAAATAATTTTTTGACATTAAGATTATTAACCTAAAATATCTATTTAGAAATATTTTTTGAAAAAACTTTCTATATGAAAGTTATATATCTCATCAATATCTACAATTTTTATGTTGAAAGATTTTTCAGAAAAAGCTTGTAGATGCATGCGGTGTACGGATGATATGTTGAACACGGTACGAGCAATAATTTCTCTTGCTATAATGCACGTACGTCATTATATAAAAAAAATATCTCAAAGCACCTTCAAAACTGTGGCACATGCATCATACTTTGATAAATATTGTAGTTACTACAAATACTCGTCATACCGAAACATTTCGCATATCAAAATAACACCATTATATATAAGAACAATTATAATGTCCCTAAACACTCAAAATCCTTATAAACTGTCTTTTCCTCGTTCTCTTTTATGCAAGTCATCGTCCGTCCAAATTCTCTTTCATGCACCCATATAGCTCGAACAATATCACGACTGAACTACGTTATAATCTCCAGAACAACTCAGAACACATTAATAATTGTTGTACATATTTCAAAGCACTTACATAATTTTTGTGCATACTTCAGAATACTTTGGAGTATCTTTGTCATGCTTCAGAATGCTTGGATCTAAGCATTTCGTAGTATAATCAAGGTGTTCTAAAGTATTATGAAGTAGGGGCATGAGCCAAAGCATATACAACAACTACGAAAGTGATTTTCTACAGGTACAACAATCACAAAGGCATCCTGAGGTGTTCTAAAGCTTACGATTAAGTTGAATTGTGATGGCGTTCCGGATATCTGAGTGCACGAATGAGACTATGAACGGATTGACAAGTTGAAGATAAGAGAATGACAGATATAAACAAATGGAGGTCTTTAAATGTATAGGGACGCATAAATTATTTTCAAATATAACGATGTAGTTTTGAGATGTGAAGTGTTCTAAACATTAAGAATACATTATGATATACTCTGGAGTAACTATAATATTTATCAAAATAAGTTGATATATATACAATTATTTAAGGTGGTCCAACTTGTTTCGAATATTATGTTGTGGGTGTGTATGGTAACGAACCTCGAGTTACCAGTACAGTGATAGGACAATATCTGTCGGAATGACAGATAAGAAAGGGGATAACAACAGAGAAGATGGCTGTGAAATGTGAGTGATTTTGAGTGTCTTAGATACACATCAATTTCTATTAAAATAGTTGTTTTGAAAAAATTAGCGCTTACCTACCAATCTTGGTCCAATTGATTAGCGGAGCTAGATATATGAAGGAGATCAAATATTTATTCCTTATGAAGGATAGGTCGGGGTTTAAAATTTCAGCAATATCTGATTGGAAGGGTCTATCATTTACCGCTCAGTATCCAGTAAATATGTAGGATAAAAATCGAATTCGACGGTCAATATCCAAAAAAAAAGGCTTTTTGTGAAGGGAATATATCTATCTTTTCACATGCGTAGGGACACTCTTATTTTTTTTTTGCAAAACTGACAAGAATTATTCTTTTGCCAATAGTCGAACTTCGAAAGTACTATTTATAAAAAATGATTTTTTATTTTGAGATAATTGGGTTACAATTGGGGGTTGTACCCATTTTATGGACATTCTAGCCTATCCAGTACCAAATTGCACTCAGTTCTGTTCTACCATCATGTTCAGCTTCTATCCTAAGTCATACTTTTTAAGAATTTATCATTGAAGATACTGATTGCCCACTTTGTAAAGAAGCAGTTCATCGTGCTGCATTGTATTGAAAAAAGGTCATGTAGGTCCAGTCATAAATAGATTGGGTTCGCAAATGGGTAATCAATGATGATATCTTGCAACCAAAGAAATTAGGACAAACGTCACTATAGTAATTGAAAAACTAGCACAAAAGTGGAGGGTGCACCTAACACCCATTCATCCCCTGCTTTCATCTTCTATATCTTCTCACACCCGTTCCAGAAATTATATTATATAGATTTTTTAGCTTGTTTATTGTTTTGACTTTTTTCCTAAACCCAGTTTAAACAACAAATTTGAATATTTGATTAAATCTACAACCTTTTAGTTCAACACGTTTTGATAATAAACCAAAAGATATGCAAAAGGACCATCAAATTTTCAAATTTTCAAATTTAGCGTTATTGCGCGCACAACCGAGGAGCCACACTCGCATACAATTGCTAAGATATCAACTCAAGCTCATATGTTTCATTCACAGGGATATACCTTATACAACATCATGGCAAAAGACAAATACACGGATTATTGAAACCAAACACCAAAACATACATAGCCATGAAACAAAGCTTTTAGATTCTTGCGTGAATCATCAGATGAGTCGGCTAAGGTATTCATCAACGGTGGTGTATTTGACGTCGGGGTAGAGCTTGGTAGCTTCCACTCCAAAAGACGGCTCAATCTCGAAATTTGTTGAGTCTCCCTTGACAAAAAAAGAGTAATTTATCGCCAAAAAGACATTCACAGGCATTGGAGCAGCTGCAAATCGACGAAAGTTAAACAAAATATTTCAAAGAGTTCATGAAAGGGAACTATTGAAATTGAATAGCACAATATAATAATCTGCTGACCTTGGATCTTTTTGAGAACTTCTTCGTCAGGAACATAGATTCTTTCTAATTTCTTGCCAGTTTTCTTCTCCCAGAGGGACACAAGCTCATTGTGAGTTAGAATGTTTGCAGGGGGTTTGATGTACAGAATTTTGTTCAGTGTTCTTGGATCATCTGCTGCTTTGATTGTATACGTCCCGATGTCGTTCTCTTCTACGAAGACAGCTGCAAGATCACATCGAAGCATTAGAGACTACGACGAGTTTTCTTTAGCTATATGATCTTGGACCTAAGAAATATGTAGACAAGAGAATTTCTCAAAAGCGAGATCACCTTTTCAATACTTCTGATTTCGGTTAGAAACTCGAATATCGAAAATTTATATGACTTTGTTTGTACATGCACTTGAGGTTCTTTTCTGGACAATTTATTGCATAACTAATAACCATGACCTTTGTTCTAATACTACGTCGAGTAACAACTTTTCAGAAAGTTTGAAGAATATATATATAATAAATATATATATATATTCATATTCTAGCATATGAGGTTGAAGCCTACCTTTGACGTTCCCATCACCAAGTATGACTATTTTGTCTGTAGGCATTGACATGGTTTCAGCTTGAGCAAGGGTAGGAAGTGAATACCCTGCAAAATAATGGCTACTAACAAATGTGTAGGGAACTCCCGACTCCTCAACTGCTCTACGAAATTGAGCTTTGGCTGCAAACATTGACTTGGCAGGCTCCGGCGCGTGTGATCGATCAACATCCATCCCAAACTCTGATGGCAAGAACCTCTAATATTCCCAAATTTCAAGTATTATCAGTTAAAGGCCAATGAACTCTTAATCAGATTTTGTTTTAGACGGATAAAGAAAGTAAGACATGGGAGATATCTGACCTTGATATTTCCAGCTTCTTTAATGGCTGATAAGATCTTAACCTGGTCAGCAATTTGCATAAACCCTACAGTGGAAATCACCACGTCCACCTGCTTTATTGCCTTCACCAGGCTACCATGATCATAGATATCACCCTACAATTCGAAGATTAGAAAACAAACTGTTATCTATATGTAAAAAAATATATATGTATTTGAGGCCCTTCAAAGGTCCATATAGCATCTATCCGGACACGGTGAACCTAAATTATCTCCACTATAAATACATGAAGAGTGGCACTGGAAACGATGATTTCAAGAATTTCCGCTGCACCAATCCAAAATGTTTTTAAAAAATTATTTTTTTAAATTGTAAGATTATTTATCGTTTGCATCTTAGAGCTTTAAATTTTATAAAAAAAAAGACGATATTACTGTTTAGTTCTCTGAACTTTCGTTTAATATGCCGCTACAATCCTTGACCATCCAACTATTCACACAATAATCCTTGAACTTCTAAAAATTTACCCCAATAATTTTACCGTCAGCTTTCAGCTTTTTCCGTTAGCTCTGCTTAAAATGGCGTCCATTAAGCTAACGTGGCATATTTATATTAACTTTTTATCATTTCTATAAAAAGAATTTCTCATCATGATCGACGACGACTGCAGCGCCGCTGCTCGTGGCGTTGTCCTCGTTGGCAGCGAAGAGGCTGTTCCTCTTCTCATTCTCTGCCATGAGTTTCTGGATCTCTACAGCTTAATTTCATCAGATCTTGCATATGGTTCTAATTAACAACATGAAAGACCAACTGGGTCACATACCACTATCTCGGAGTCAAATTGCTTGAGATCAATCACCCTACACAAAATTGGATAGAGAGGTTTTACCAATATAATCTTATTATCACAATTTTCTTAAAATTTTGCTTGTACACAGTGGCCGCTTACTGTTTGATGATATGCCTTAGAGAAATAAATCCCTCTTACTTGTGTTTAAATGAATCGGTTTGAAAAAAAATGTTGCCTTAAAAATATCAAGAAAATCAGTCAAATTAGTGGTTTTGAAAATTTTCGTGTTTAAATTTATTCTGAGCTAAGATTTCGGAAGACAATTTAACCATCTATCTTAATGAATTCTCAATTGCAAATTAAAATTGTAACTAAATAAATAACACTGAAATTCGCTGATTCCCTAGAAAAGACATCCTATATTTTCTATGGGCAAAAAATATTAGGGATTCCTGCAGTTCATCCGCCGTATTATTGTTCTGAGTCTTTCCTTTTTTTAATTGTTCAGCACTAAACACTGATATTAAACAGGATAAAGTAGTAATTCCATAGACAAAAGACAACTTGATGACTCAAATACCAACAAAGAAAAAACAAAACAAAATTGCATCCAACGCTGGGTTAATTGTTAGGAGAAAACATACATGGAGAAGAGTGACGCCGGAGCTCTTGAACCCTTCGAGCACTGGTGCCTTGGCTGGGTCAGCGAGGGTGCTCTCCCGGACGAGTGCGTACGTCGGGTAACCCAACCTTGCACTCGCAGACACGATGAACTTTCCAATGTACCCCGTCCCGCCGATCACCAAGATCTTGCTCTTCCCTTCCGCCATTGATTTGCTATCCTTTGCTCTAGTGGGATATGATGATATATGATCTAGCTATTTGCTTAAACAAAAGCTCAATGAGCACAAGGCTTATATAGAGCTCAGAGCTGCAAATTTGGTTATTGTCACCGACTGGTAGATCTAAACCTCACCAACTACTTCCCAAAATCACCGGTGCTGTTGATAAAAAAAGAACTATATAGAGCCACGGCGCCTATCTCAGAAAGCAAAAGTTTCATATCTGAATATTGTAGGAATTGCCTCCAAAAATAAGGAAAATTTATCAGTCCTATATTTTTTGAAGAATAAAATAGATCATCATAAATAGATCTTTAGATTTGTCCAAATTAAAATATTTAAATAATTGATTGGTATAGAATATAAATTAATATCATCTATAAATTTATCTATTATAACGGCTATATAAAATAGACCAATTTCAAAAATAATTTTCTCACGTTAATATCAAATGATAAAGAAAGCATAAGAGCGGTTGTCTCTAACGGGCTTTTTATAAATATTAGCCTCAGACCATAATTTTTAAATATTTTATAAATCAGTCCTGATTTCATATGTTCTACAAATCATTCATTCTTTTGAAATTCGTGTTAGAAGTATTTTAACTATTATATAATATATTTTAGAAAAAAAAATTTAATATGATCTACAAAATATATATAATGTTTTAAAAAATACTATTAAATAAATATTTTGCGGCTTTAAAATCTTAGTAGATTAAAAAATTAAGCAGCTAAGTCGTTAAAATTTTAGAATTTCAAAATAATTTTTTAAAAGTATTTTAAAAAAATAAATAAATATAATATTTGTAACCAAAAAATCATGTTACAAAAAATGCAATCATTTTGAAGCGAGGCAATATCCAATTTCTTTCGACTTATTTTGTATCGGTTTATTCTTTTATTGAGTTCATAGCAGCCGAATTCGATTTCTATTATATATTTCGATCGAAAATTAAGTAAAACGGTAACTATTTCAGCCAACGCTTACTAGGAGTTATATATATATATATATATATATATATATATATATATATATATATATATATATATATATAGAAAATGCTTAGTTTTTAAAATAGTATTCGAAAGAGAAATCACAATGACAGAAACAAATTGTTACGACGCTTTTATACAAATGCTTGATATCTCATCGATCTGTTGCAAGTGTATGAACGTGTGGCAAATTGTTGAAAGGTTTTGGACGAACTTGTTCTTAAATATTTTTAGGAGATGAACTTTCATTTGTTTTTCTCTTAAAGACTAAAGTGTGCTTAAAAATTAGCTGAGGAAGAAATTGAGTTCATTAAAAACTCTTTTTTTTTAAAAAAAAACTTAGCATGTCCCTCTTGGTATCTTGCGTTTTCTTAATACTCATTTTGGAGCTCTATGATTGCTGGTTGAACTACATAATAGCGAATAATAACAAGATAATTTGTTAAATTGAGTTCTAAAATACAACATTAATCTAATGAAATTCACGCCTGCAAGGATCTAGGGAGGATATGCATACATACACAGCCACATCCGGGGAACTTCTCGAAGGATCCTTGACCTAACAAAAAATATCCAAACAAGCACGAAGGCGACGCATAGAAAGAGGCAGAAAGGTCAAATACAGGAAAAAGAAAAAAAATGAAAATTGCATAATCGCTCCCTATTTTTATGGACCGTTACAAATCAGTCCCTGAAATAAAAAATGCTAACATGACAGCACGCAAAGATCAAATATAGGAAAAAAAAGAAAAATTGCATATCAGCTTCATATTATCAGAAATTGTTACAAATCAGTTCCTGAAAATAGAAAAACGTCCTACGTGGCAGTATGCGTGTGCTGTCATATCGGACGTTTTTTCTATTTTCAGAGACTGATATGTAATTTCCAAAAAATAGGGGCTATTATGCATTTCTTCCAAAGAAAAATCATATGTGAAAGGAACTATCAAAGACGATAAAGAGAAGAAAAAAGAAGCCGCACCGCAAGAACTATAAATAACACGAATTCTTCACGGTCACTCCGCTCGAACAAAAGCTACTTCCTTATGAAGGTCTAAGCTGGTAAGATCATATATATCTGATAATTTATCTCCAATTACCCCTCTCTTTTCCACTTGCGAGTGATGTTTTTGAACATTTTAACGAGTACAATTAGCAATCTCCGTCGACCGATAAGACCAAATCAGGGCTCTCGCCTTTTCCTCATCTTCTTGTTAATAGAGGCTACTCCGAATTTTTGTCTGATCAACTTGTTGTCAACTTTATCCTTGTAGAGAAGCCACATTTTTTGAATATCTTAACTTCCTCATCTCTGCAACTTTTGTTCTCTTAACATATTGACATTTAATTCGACCAAAAAAAAAAAAACATATTGACATTTAACAGCAAACATTCAATATCGTCCAACATCGTTGCGTAAGTAATAGTTTTCTTTAGATCAGAGATCCCTTCTTCTCCGAAATTCTTCGCAACATATTTATATCCCATTATAACCTTTTTCTAAGTCAATAAAAATTATATATAGATTTTTCTACGTCTTCCTGTAATACTCGATTATTATGCATCCAGAAAATAGAATCGCTTACGTGGTTGATATTTGGTATGATGTCAAACTAGTTCTTGTACATCCGTTTGCTATCAAGCCTACTTCCAATAATGAGGAGTAAAATATTATTATAAAAAAAAATTGAGAATTTTAGAAAAAAAAAAAAAAAAGGTTAGAGATTGTTTCTCATAAATATTAAAAGACTTGACATGCACCAGTATCGATTTTGGTGTTAGGAAGAAATTAAAGATCTATCTCTTAGACAGAATAGGTGAGAGTTCAAATTTTAACAATATTTAGTTGGGAGGTCTACCGTTTACTGTTTAGTATCTAATTGAAGAATATAGAATAAAAATTAATTTGACAACTAAGAAAAATAAATAAATAAATATAAAAATAATAATAATAATAAAAGAAAAACTAACATGCAAATTTGGAGAAAACGTTTGACTTGTCTCTTTGGTGGATGGTACCATACTATAATTAAAGAAGCAAAAGTATTACTTGACAGTACCAGAGACGTCATTATTAAGCATTGTGGGCCATTTGACATAATATAATCACAAGGGGCTTCTAGAAATCAGAAGTTCCACCAAAATTCATTGAACATGTACGTTATGTCGGATAACGACGAATGTGAATCGAAGTCCGACCAAATTCATTTAACATCGATGAATATGGACTTAGATTTAATACAGTCTATATCAGCAGTTGGTGGAGTTTGGTTTAGAGCTACTGGTATGGAATCTTAATAGATGGTAATAAAATCAGTGATATTGGAATTAATACGAGCAATATTCAGTAAAATTAATTTTGCACATGTACGATGCACATATATTAGTTAAATATAAATAATAATACAAAAAAAATTTAATTTCTTATAATTTTTATATATAATTTTATATAAATTGATAGGTATTTTTGTTAATATATTATACTTTATTCGTTTTATTATTAGAGTAAGAAAAAAAAATGCTATATGCAATACATAAAAATTATTAAGAAGTGGCGTGACATGATGGCGATATTCCCATATATATATATATATATATTACTTAATATATAATATTTTTTATATTAATATTTTTATATCTATTTAGATTTTTATAAATTATTATTTTTATTAAGTATTTATCTTTAATTTAGATTTTTTATATTTTTAAATTAGTTAAATAACTTTATAAATTTCTATCAATTAATACAAATGTTATTTGACTCTTTTAAAATAAGAGCAAATGCTATATTACACATAAAAATTATTTAGAATGTCATGTAATGCAACGATTTGATATGACAATTTAATATACGTGTATATAGATTGACTAATATTTACTGATATTATATAATGCAGAAAATTCCCCACCGCAAATGGGGTGCAAATTTTGAGTCAAGATCAAAATAAGCTCAAAGAGTTGGAACTTGTGGTAAATAAGAGGTTGTGACCTATCTGTCAAGTTTTACATGTATGACAACCTTTTAAGCTTGTTAAATATGAATTTATTAACTATATTGCTTGGTAACTTCTTAATTTGCGGCTAACAAATTTAAAATTATTGATTTGGGACTATTGTCAGTTACAGTGTTATTATACAGCATTGCAATATTGATATATAGTGTGATGTTATTCTTGTTTACTGTATAACTTTGTATAATCTCTTTTCGCTTTGGAGGGCCCCAGGTCCACACCTAGAGAAAGCCCTCACTTGGCTCTTCCAGGAGGATATTTTCAAGAGTGCTCTGTCACACATACATGTATATATATCCGTCAGTATAATTTTTTCAACTGACAATACGGAAAGTCAAATCTAGATGGAGAGAGGATTTCTGAGCCTCCACCCATCCTGTGCGACATCACGTCGTCCCTCTGTATAATCTCGTTTTGTTAGCTTTAAATTTTGTTGGCCCATTTAGTGGTTTATCACTTTACTCAGATAAAACAATCATATTTGATATACAATATTTTATAACAACTTAATAAATTTTTTCTGGAAAATCGAAAGATAACAAGTTATTACATTACTCAAATATTTTGAACACTTAATATTGATGGCTCAACTAATGCTTATAAGTGTAGCGTTACATCCACCTAAAGCTTGACTTACTTATCATAACATTTCGTAATCATGTTACATGGAACACCATTTGGTTCTATTAACAATTTTCCAGATAATCACTATATATTATAGAATATTTTTGGGCCTTACTCTATCCAATTTTTTTGGGCTTGCAAATTCGGGTAGTTTCAATAACTATCCACTCTCCTACTCTATATAGTGACTTCCCTAAACAACAACTTGATATGGATGGACTCCGGATGGCCCAACAAGGTCCATTTACCAGGCTTAGAATTGTCACAAAGGCTTCCCAGTTCTGATGACCTCGTTTTCTTCATAACCAATACACCTGCACCCACTTCTTGCACCAACTCGCTGCATCCATGTTCGAAATATCTACCAATTTATATTTTTTTTTAAAAAAAAAAATTCAAAATACAAATTGTAAAATTTGATATTATTTTATAATTTTTATGTTAAAAATTTTCAAAAAATATTTCTAAAATGGTATTTTAGGATCCCAAAATTAACGGATATTGAAACAGTTTTTACAAACCATTTTATATACCATTTTAGAAGTTAATTGTGAAGTCCTAAAATTGCATTTTAGAAATATTTTTTAAAAAATTTTTAAAATAAAGGTTATAGATAATATCAAAATCTATAATTTTTATATTAAAATTTTTTCTTAAAAAAAAAAGTTTGTATGTGTTTTGGGTATAGGTCAGAGAACGGGTGCAGGTGATCTGCATCCAACAGATGTCGGCTCAGCGAGCCCCCGCCAGGTTATGTTAGGCTCGCAACCCAACAAGCAACCTGACCCAGGCATCATATGCTCCATCCGTGATCCGTGGCAGGCCGTGAGGCCGACATGCTGATCCAGGTATAGCAATACAGGTTATATAATGGGTGGAAATGTGGTCTCTTTATATGTATGCGTTTTTCTTTGAATTTTTGCTTTCTTTCCTTTATATATATCGACTGTACAATTTATTACTAAGAGTGTAAAATCTTGCCATTCCCACTTTTTAAATCTTAGAGACTCTGGATTTGCTGGATCCTAGTTGGTCTTTTTTTTCCCCTTTTTTTTTTTTGTTTTTTGAGTTGTTACAGTAATACAGTTTAGATAGTTAACCAAATAAGCTTTATCCGCCTTACCACTTTAATAGTGAGCAGCAGATAATAAATGCAACTTGGGCAAGTATGAGAGAGATCAAAACCACATTGAATGGTTTTATTTTTTTTTCTTCTTTATGGAGGAGATCTTTGCTTGCATCCAAATGATAAAGATGACTATTTGATCAGGTGCTAGCATACCTCAATCCAAGGTATCAAGCTCGATTATGCGAACTTATCTCACGACTTCTTTTTCGCAAATGATGCAAATAACATATCTGAATGCGAGGTTAGTAGCAAAGTTTTCTTAAGAGTTCAGAATTATCACAGTAATATTTGAAAGTTCAGGCTGTGATGGCACATTAGTAAAATTCAGGGATAAAAACCATAATTTTGCATATCTCATAACTTCTTTATAATTTTCCTTCTACAACAATTTTACTAGTCATGGTTAAATATGATTCGTTGCGGTTATGATATGATCTCAAACAGATACAGCCTCAGCTCTAGCACCAGAAATTGTAACCCAAGGAGCAAACGAACTTTCCAGAAGATTAGTCTACAAGAGGATGTACATCCAACATTTCATACTACCATTACAAGCTCTAGTATCATCAAAAACAGCAACTGATTGTATCATTACAATCTTATTACTTGCACCATCCTTAGCAAATATTTACATTATAAGTTGGTTAAAGCTCCACTCTCCTTCTACTGAAATTTACAACAGAGCCTTCATCGATCCTTCGTAGTTCTTACCGTATTTCACATCCGTCTATAACATTGCAATTTTTGTCCCTGGATTAGTTGGCTGAGTTTTGATTGCCGGAACCTGCAACATGGTATTGTGATGCATACTTGTAGGAAGGCCCCTCCATTTCTGTCACTGGAGGTTCGTTCAGAAACGCCGAATTGCTCCTCCTCCACCTGCGGGTTTCAGTAGAGATCGTTATATGATATACGAAGTTATGATCAAGTTAAACATTTTCTTTTCTTTTGTGAGAACAGAAGGCACTGCCTTAAAAATTTGCATTATATTATGAAAATTATGTTGTAGAGAATGTTTTCTGTGTGAGGTGGTGCTTTACCAGCAGTTATTTTTATCAGTATTCTCAGCGAGTTCTTCGTTACAACTGATAACTAGACTTGGTGGGTAAGAACCTGATTTGCGCAGCATTCCACCTGATTCTTTGCATATTTTTTCCTATCATAAATATAAACACTCATAATATCATTCTTCAAAATAGAAAAGAAAAAAAAAATTTGTACGATGGTGAAGCCTTACCTGATTCTTCTGACTGCTATCTTTAGTAGAACTGAATTGCTCTTCCTGTGTCTTGTTCTTGGACTTCCAGTAGGCATCGATCTCTACTCTTGTGAGAGATTTGTTCCTCTGGTACATAGCTGGAACAGTACATAAACATTTCGGTAACGTATAACATAATTACTTTAAATTTAAAATGGATAACAAACATATACGTATAGAAAAGAAACATAACAATCAAATTTTACCAGTTTTAGAGTCTTGGAAACGTGAGTTCCATCCTGCCATTAGGGAGCCCATTTTGGGCTTCTTTGTAGCTCTTTTGCTGTTTCAACAAACAATATATATATATAGTCTATTTAACCATCAACATGAAGGGATGCTGAGTGTAAGTTCGATACCAGGCTCTTGTGAATTCTATGAAAGTTTGTATGCGTGCACATATAATTCTGTTTTGTACATGGCTACATATGCTGTTTCAGAAGGTAGAGCTGAAATTAAAATCTAAAAAAAAAATCCGTTAAATTGGTGTCATCTATTCAGGCTGTATTATGAGCAACCAAACCCTTGTGGCTTTCGTTGGCATATTAATGTCTTCACACGTGGAAATCTCATTCTTCATGCATGAATGCTCTTGCTTATGCCCTGTAGATAAGACCGGGGACGCAAGCGGCCCAACAGGGTCAGCAAGGGGCAGACTTTTACATGGATCCGACAAAGCTTTCCCTATATACATGAAAACCAAAAATAAATTCAATAAAGACTTCAAACGGCGGTTTTTTTTATCAACTCCTGAGCTTCGACAATTGACTCCTTATTTCAATCTTATTTGTTGATTATAGAAAGTACTGTTCTAAAATCCAAATAATCATGGATATGTGGATGATTTCAAGATAAAATTGAAATAACTCTGTGTCCCGATTTAGAAACTCTTACAGAATAGCCAATAGACAAATGCTATAATCGCTCTACATGTATTGTTAACAAAAGGTCTATCAAGTTATTATTATCTGCCATGTGCTCCTAATATTTAATATTTTACAATAAAGAAATAATGTTCTTTAGGATTTTCTAATAAAGTAATTAAAACAACATATTGTGCATCGCAATATGTCGCATATATATGCCAATGTATATTATATGGTTTCGATTATATCAGGATTTATAACAGTGTTATTAATCTGAAAGCCCCGATTATATCGTCGATTTTAACTTTTCTAATTATCCTAATTATCAAGTTTTGAATGCTCTTTCAAGAAATATCTTAACTATGTTATTTTATGTGAAATTGAAATTTATATTATTGTGAAGTGAAGTTAGTGCTGTAGCATACTAATAGATAATGTTGTAAGTTGCGAGATTGGTTTGAGAGAGAGAGAGAGAGAGAGAGAGAGAGAGAGAGAGAGAGAGAGAGGGATGGATAATAGACTCAATTGAATAAATCCTTACTAGTTAAGTGGAAGAGTTACACATGCTAGCTAACATAGGTAGGATATGATGAGACTCTAGGGTAATTTGAGTATGAATGATATGGATTGCATGTAAGGGGCCGTTTACTTGGCGGAAGAAGTGGGAAGTGAGTAGTGAGAAGTGAGTGAGAAGTGGGAAGTGAGAAGTGAGTGAGGTGTGAGAAGTGAGAACCATAAAAAAGAAGTGAGTGTTGAAAAGTGAGAAGTGAGAACTAGAAGAGAAGTGGGTGAATAGTAGATGGGAAGTAAAAAATAAGAAGTGATAAATCGAAATGAAAAATAAAAAATTATAAAATAAATATATAAAAATATTATTTATTATTATATTAATTAATAATATAATATTTAATAAATATAATACTGAATAAATAAATATTGTACAAACTAAATATATAATAAAAACTATTATAATACAAAAACATAATATTTTTATAATAAATAATATTTAATATATATTAGTATTATCTAAATTTATTAAATTAATTAATTTATAAATATATTATGCATATTAAATAATTATTAATTATTACTTATTATATTAATTAATAATATAATTATGTTTCTTATATTATTAAATAATAATATTTATACTTATAATAACAATATTATTATAATAAATTAATATTTAATATGTACAATAAGTTATTTATATTTAATATAATAAATATATTTTAATAAATATATATTAAATTATTTTATTATCCCAATATTATTATTATATTAATTAATAATATATAATACTAAATAAATAAATATTGTACAAACTAAATATATAATAAAAACTATTATAATACAAAATAATATTTTTATAATAAATAATATTTAATATATATTAGTATTATCTAAAATTATTGATTTAATTAATTTATAAATATTTAATTAATACTAAATAATTATTAATTACTTAATTATTATATTAATTAATAATATAATAATGTTTATTATATTATTATATTATATATTAAATAATAATATTTATAGTTATAATAATAATATATTATAATAATTAATATTTAATATGTATAGTAATATATTTATATTATATAATAAATTATATTTTAAAAAATATTTGTAAATACTATTCATTATTGTATTTATTAATAATATAATAAATATATTAATAATAAAATAAATAATAAAATTTTAAATTATATATCTATAATATATTTATATTATTAATTATAATACAAATTTTTTTTATGTATATATTATAATATAAAATACTAATTAATTATTTATTTGTATATGTAAAATTATAAATTATTTTTATTATAATGATCTGCATTATAAAATCTCAATGGTTATTACTCATAATACTGATTAACTATCACTACTTCACCCACTTCCTACCAAAAAGCTGTGAAGTCAAAAAAATAAATTTTGAACTAAAACATGGAACTGGAGGAACTATAGAACTGAGTTCTTATCTATTTGTATACCAAGTAAACAGCAAAAGTGAGAAGTGAGAATTTTCAGTTCTCTCTTCCACGAGTTCCAAATGAAGTAAACAGCGAAAGACAGTTCCGCCACTTCTCACAACGAAGTAAACAGAGAAGTAAGATCTCACTTTCCAGTTCCGTCAGTTCCACCAGTTCCGCGCGAAGTAAACAGGTATTTTATTAGGTCAATATGATGTGGAATAAAATGCTGTTTTGAGGATGGTCCAGGCCGATAAAACTTGATATTTAAGGTCGCGCTTCTGTTGTGTGAACGTATACGACATTGAGCGTTGAGGGTTGAGAACGTATACGACATTGAGCATGGTGAGGAGAAAATACATCTTCTTTTGCGAGCAAACAAAATTACCTCTATTGAAACGCTCCAGTCTGACGAAGTCTACAACCATCTCCTTCAGATGCCATTGCCATCAAAGAAATAAAGCCTTAAGATAGTTAAAAATTATATAAAATAAGATTGCGATGGCTTATCTGAAATCTTCACGATAATAATTCTAAGACATATTACAGTGCTACTTTTCTTAAGGCTTTATTCGCACCACCAGATCATGCAATTGATCAATAGTCTTTAGAATACAATAAAATTCGTTTGGCGGTGTTTTGTACTTAATGACACTGAACCACTGAACACACTAGCATATAACAGAACTGTTTAACTCTAAGAATATCTTTTGCAGCATACACTATTCGAAATGATCTTTTCTATTTTGAAACACAAGAGGAATTGTCTTATATTTTTGTGTCTCTTTCGGGCACCACTTTTACATTTATATAGAGTACAAAAAAGTATTTCTACCAAACAGTTATAACTATCCAAAACCTTTGGCAATTGTAACTTCTTATAACTGTTTATAGTTACCCAAATTTAATCCCATTGTGCGAAATTTTTGGGAAGGATATTCTGCGAAGTACGCTAAGGAGAACACTCGGGAAGAACGCTGACCGCTTTAAGAGAACACTTCTAAATATTCTGTTTTTTCTACGGCTCAAGTGACAAGTGCCATATTTTGACTATTAAATATTCAAGATCACATAGTTGGGCTATATTCTAGCCTATTTTGCCCATTTTATAATTCTTGTAGAAAATTCAATATAAATCAAAATTTTGCTCTTTATTTAATCAATATGGAACTAAACAAGGCTATTTCATAATAACTTTTGCCTATATAAGTTTGTCTCACATGGACTTGGGCCTTCACAAGTTTTATAATATATTTTTGAAATATATATTTCAGCATAAGATACCATCAAATTTTTTATCTTGCATTTTAGTATTTTATATATATATATATATATATATATATATATATATATATATATATATATATATATATATATATATATATATATATATATATAATCTTAAAGAAAAATTCACTCTAAGGTAAAGACTAATCCTTCCAAATATTATTAACAAAAAAATAACCAAAAGACATAAAAAGAGTCAAATTTAGTTTGTAACAAATTCAACCACATTTTCGCAGAAAATGGTATATAAATCCTATCACAAGCGAATTGAAGGTACATCGAGTTTATCCAACGTAAAAAGAACTTTAGAAAAGCTCGGTAAAGAATGGGAATAAAAAAAAATGTAGATCTCCTTCCGTGTTTAGCAAGAGAATCAGCAACGCAATTGGCCTCTCATCTTACGTACCTGATATTTGCGCTTAGTTTAGTAAGCACGTCTTTGGCCACAACAATATCATAATGTATACCACAAAGT
This sequence comes from Xerophyta viscosa, assembly GCA_002076135.1. NCBI lineage: Eukaryota > Viridiplantae > Streptophyta > Magnoliopsida > Pandanales > Velloziaceae > Xerophyta > Xerophyta viscosa. The sequence goes on along the minus strand of MJHO01000125.1, from coordinate 63,477 downwards.
ACAGAACCTAAGCTGAGCCAATTAACCACAGTAAATAACCCTTTTATGAGTGGTAATAAGGTGGAGTATAAAATAATTTAAAATTTTGTTAAAAAATTTATAATAATGCAAAAGTCGCTATTATTTGCAAAAGATCCATCTTAATTAAACTCCAGTAATAATACTAAAGAATTGTACAAATAAGTTATTTAATTTTGACATTCAATCATAATGTCAATGCCAAGTGATGAGTGGTCGAAATGCTCTTTTATCCTTTGACAGACACCTTCAAATAATTCATGGATGCGATAATGAAGTTGAGAAGTGGAGACAAACAAATACATTATCCTCTGGGAACAATCATAATTAATAATTAATAATGATTTCCACCATCTCGTCAAGGAAAAAGCAAAAATAAAAAATAAAGATAAAAAAAAAAGCTCCTAAAGCCTAGGCTGCGGGCAGCGAGAATTCTCCAACAATCAAACAACGCAGCCTCGCTGGCTATAAGAGAGATACAGAATAGAGAAGAGAGAGAGAGAGAGAGAGAGAGAGAGAGCAAAGGACGCCGTTCAAATCGCCATAGTGAGATTAACAAATTTGAAATTGGTTGATAGATTTTGCGGTAGAGAATGAGAAAGATTAGATCTTGATTATAGAGAGTAAGAGAAAGATCTGATCTTTGAAATGATGTCTTTTCTGCCTCATTCCACGAATTTTGCTGTCTGAAGAGCCCATTGAAGATCTAGCTAAAAAATGTCGTTCAAGAGCATAGTTCGGGAGCTGCGAGAGATGCGAGACGGCATCGGAAGCATGTCTCGCCGCGGCGGAGGCGGTGGTGAGAATGAGCGGACGCGGAACGATCTTCTCCGGCGACCGCCTGTGGTGGAGGACCGGCAACAGGGCTGGTGGGCCAACCTACCGTCGGAGTTATTGGTCGACGTGATTCAACGTGTAGAAGCTTCCGAAAGATCTTGGCCTGCTCGTCGCCACGTTATCTCATGCGCCGCCGTGTGCCGGTCATGGCGCGAGGCAACACGGGAAGTTGTTTGCTCGCCGGAGCAGTGCGGTCGCATCACATTCCCTATTTCACTCAAGCAGGTAGTTTATAAAAGAAAGATTTAAGCTCTGATTGAATCTAATTGGTGCCCAAATTGATCAAATTTGATATGTAGCCGGGGCCGAGGGATTCACTGATCCAGTGCTTCATCCGTAGGGAGCGAGCAACTTCCACTTATTGTCTCTATCTAGGGCTCACCCCTGGTATGTCAATAATATGTATGTTTGTACTATTTCATTTACTTGGTACCTTACAAACTCTGGAGTGTTTTGCTCGAAAACAGACTTCATTATTTGCTCAATTGTAGTTTTATATGATGAAAGTTGAACATGTGCTAGTAGGATTGAAACATTGTAACCGGTGGATGGGAAGACATATCCAGTTACAAAAAATGAGACAATATAATGAGAATAATACCTACTATGATCAACTAATATAATATACATTAGTAGTATGGTTAAATTGACACTTTCAGTTTACTCCGTAATTGACAAGTATGAATAGTTTGAATGTTGGTAAAAATCCAAACTTTTTGGGAATTAAGGTATTCTTTGTCCTGATGGGATCCACTAATGCTTGGCACTTGCAGCATTACAGGGAGAAAAGGACAAGCTTTTGCTTGCCGCTCGCAAAATCAGACGGGCAACTAGCACAGACTTTGTAATTTCATTGTCATCGGATGACTTCTCTCGCGGAAGTAACACATATATTGGAAAGCTTAAGCAAGTCAACTCTTAAAGCTTCTATGGTGTTTTATAATCATATATTTTTATACTTCTGTCTAAAGTTATGATTTTGTGCATTGTTCATTAGGTCGAATTTTCTGGGCACTAAGTTCACTATTTACGATAGCCAGCCTCCTGTTGATGCTGGAGTTGCGCCAAACAGCCGTTCAAGTCGAAGGTTTCATTCGAAGCAGGTGTCACCCAGAATACCAGCTGGAAATTACAACATTGCCACTATAGCATATGAACTTAATGTCCTTCGAACGAGAGGACCTAGAAGAATGCAGTGCATAATGCACTCTATTCCGGTCTCTGCTATCCTAGAAGGTGGGACCGCCCCAACACCGACGGCATTTACTCACACCATAGATGACCAATTATCTACGTCATCATCATCATCAATAACGAAGGGTAAAGAGCCACTAATAGAATTTTCATCCACCAGCTTATCTCAGCAACTAGTCTCATACCAACAAAACATGGGTGAACCACTAATTCTAAAGAACAAAGCCCCAAGGTGGCATGAGCAACTTCAATGTTGGTGTCTGAATTTCAAAGGCCGAGTCACTGTTGCTTCTGTAAAGAATTTCCAGCTTGTTGCTGCGGTGGATCCATCCCTCCAACTTCCCCTAGCAGAACAAGAAAAGGTTATACTTCAATTTGGAAAGATTGGGAAAGATGTTTTTACGATGGATTATCGGTATCCTTTATCAGCCTTTCAGGCATTTGCTGTTTGCTTGAGTAGTTTCGACACAAAGCCTGCATGTGAATGAACGGTTCTAGACAAAAAAAAAACGCTTTTTTTTTAACCTCTGCATTAGTGAAGATGTGCTAAATATTATCATCACCATTACATGCAGAATGTTGTACTAGTAAGATCTGATATGTATGCTTCCAAGAACTCTCTTTGCTTGCCTCATGAAAAGTGGAGTTATATTAGGGAAGTTTGTCTCGCCTTTGTATTGTGTTTGCAAGATTTGTAACAAAGAATTCCTTCTTACAAGAACGCAATTGTTCTTTAGTTAAATTTTTTGAATTTACATTATTTGGTGCCACTAAGGCAATCAAAGCTATGCGCAACGACAAATACACAGTTTACTAAATGCTTTTGATTAGTACAATGTATCATTAAGCTTGTTTTGATGGGCTATCCTGTTCAGATTTTCCATTCTTTATAGTTTGCAATGCTCAACCAGCACCCATGACAGGTAGGCGTACGAGGGTCTTTTTTTGTCATTCTCACTATCTAGAAAGGGTTTTCTTTGTTCAAAGATCTTAATCACCCAATTTTATATATTTATATATTTATATATTGATTATATAAATTATAGAGATTGGGGGCACAGTCTTTACGATAGATAATGAAAGAATTTGTGACGTTTAATTGACATCTCTTGAACTTATAGTTGGAAATCTTCGTTTAAACTTTCAAGAGCTTATTATCAAACTACCTATTTTCTTCAATTGTCATTTAATAGATTAACTATTATTTTTTTTCTTATATTTATCATCTTACTGATTGAATTCTCAGAGTAATTATATCCATTAACAAGTACAACTTATTCGCTATAACAGCAATACCTAAAGGTAAGTTCCTAAGAAACTCCTTCATAAAGATGAGTACCTGGATTCAACGATTGTTTTTTATTAATAGTATTTTAAATAATTATTATAAATTTAAAATTATTTGTAAATAATTTTCAATAATAAAATCTGCTCACCATTCTCAATGACCAGCGGGTGCCACCACAACAAACGCAGACACGTAAATGTTGCCATGGATCTTACCATTTAAATGACGAAAACGTGAACGGATATTGCTATTCTAAATGATGTGTTAAAGGTGTGTTTAAAGCACCTTAATATTTTTTGTTTACTTTCCCTTCTAATAAGACCATCAATTTTGTTACCACAAAAATACGAATAATTTCTTCATTTTTTTTCTTGTTAACTTATTTAAAATAACCATCAAATTATGTAAGGTAAGAATGATATAAGCCGTTCTCTAAGTTATTAGTTTAACATTTATTGCATTATTTTTCAGTATTTTTTACCCCACTGGACGAATCTTCTAGATCTGCAACTAAGGTAGCATTGCTGGCTAAGTTTTGAAGCTCATATTATCCTTTGTTATCGAGCGGAGAGCTCTAACTAATAGAAAGAGAGGTTTGTGCCCTACTATTTATGAGTTCGAGTTCCCTTTTGCTGTCATACAGAACATGATTTTTCTTTTAAAGTTTAGTAATAAAATTTTGAAATTTGTGGTAGGTATATGTGGTCCTCAATGGCACGTTAAAGGACGATTTATATCTGAAATTTTATTCTCTAACTATGATCTAAAGACGATGGTTAAAAAACTGAATTATAAAATTTTATTTAGTGAAATAACCGATACTTGTACCGTGAAAAAAAGAAAAGAACAAATCTTATCTTTAAATTGCAAGTTACGACTGATTTATTTTCTGAGGTTATTGTGGTAGAGTTGTAATGCGAGCGCACACTCTCGTAAAGAACTGGAACCCGAATACATATCTTGTATGAATAGAGGCTACTGCCAAGAAATACAGAAAATTTTAAAAAATTCTATAAGAGATTTCATCACAGACGGACTCGAATCTAAATAGTGATAATTTTTTAGGTGCCTTTCATGAGCTAACCACACTCGACAGTTACAACTAATCTAGAACCTATGAATTCTTAGACTCTCGTTTGAAGACGGATTTTATCAAGATAGCTGCGTAGATGTTCAATACTGCGAAATCATGACTTTTCCACCGCATGTTATAGTACAACAATTACATACTTGTCAAAGAATGATAATGAAAAATAAAATACTTAATATCACGCATGCCTGCATAAAATTTATCACGGGCATTTTTCCGTGCATAAAATATGTCTATGATGAATTCTGTGCGTGCGTACGTAATCTCAAGCATTTTCCTGCGTAAAATACATACGTGATGAATTCCGCGCACGCGTGCGTAACCTCAAGCATGATAATTCGGTGGTGGTTTAAGTCATTTAAGCGCCTCTGTCTCCGAAGAATTCCAATTATTAGCTCACATCTCCAATTTGAGATTGTTACGTACTGCATTACCTGCAAGATCATCAAAACAGATTCAAAATTTTTCAATCTGAATACATTTCTTTCTTAAAAAATGTACAGCACATCTCAGAAACAGAAAGCTCAGAAACAGAAAGCTCGGTGACTAATTTTTGCACTCATATATAACTCTTTTAATCCACTTATATAGCATGATACATGGAGTATTTGCCAAAATATATCTCTTCATAATTCAAAATTATCAAAATAAGACTCCCTAAATCAAAATTGTCGTTTTAGGGCCTCCTTAACTATGTGAAATGAACTGTCCTCGTCAAGTTGACATTCTTCGTTTTTCAAGAAACATTATAAGAGCAGTTTTGTAATTTTCGCAAGAGTAATGGGACATAAAAAGATAATTTTGAATCAGGAGGATATATTTTTGACAATTTGAATTATAGAATGGAAACAATATCCCTTGATTCATCGTTTTATGTGGCAATAGTGTTTAGCATATTACTTTTATAACGTGCTTACTTTCAAACTGCTTGTATTTTATTTTTTATTATTTATGTTTATGTATTTAGGTAAAATCTTTCTGGCGATATACACTAGATTATGTTATAATATATCATTTTTAAATTAAGTCTTCCAGTCCGTATTCAATTTAGAATTGTCAAAAAATAGGACTCCGGCCAGACATCTACTTCTAAACTAGACATTGAGTATTTAGATTATCCAACCCACCACATGTAACTAATTAGGCTAAAAACTCACCGAACATGCTACTCTCTATTTTAGAGTGTATCTAAAATTTGAACTCACGACCAACCTTCCGGAGAGGATGGCCGCACCGTTCGACGCAAAAGGTGGATGGGTCTAAGTTGCTTGGATTTGAAGATGAGAACAACCCTTTACCTTGATATGGTTGAAGTGGTGGGAAGACAGGGCCCCTTCCTTGCTGGAATTCCACATTATAAAGCCCCTGCATTTCTGTTTCCCATGCTGATGCTGCCTCTTCTTGTACCTATAATCATCACCAAAAAAAACTTTTAAAGGAAAAAAAAAGAAATGGAGAATTTTTTTTCAGCCCTCGCCAAGGGCAAAGTACGGCTGATTCAGTCCCTCAAAAATCACCTCTTCCATTTAGGTCTGTCCTTGATAAGCGTATCACATTATTTTGATCGCTATATTAGTCTTTTTTGAAAATATTTTCAATAAAAAAATTATACAATTTGATAAGATTTATAATTTTTATGTATAATATTTTTTCAAAAATACTTCTAAACATATATTTTTAGACTTCAAAATTTTTAACAGTTTAATAAAACAAATCCAAAATTCGTTAACATTTCGGAGCTTCAAAATATATGCTTAGAAGTATTTTTTTTTTTAAATATTGAACATAAAAGTTATACATCTCATCCAAATTTACAACTTTAATGTTAAAATTTTTTCTAAACAATACTGATACAGCAATCAAAATAGAACGGTACGGAAAATAATAGATGGGCTTAAAATGAATTTGATAAAGTGCAGGGATTGAACAGGAAAGATTTTAAAAAGCAGGGGCTAAATAAACATTATCCTAAAAAAAAAAAATCTAAATGAAACTACCTTTATTAGAAAAAGAACCTTTATTAGAAAAAGAAAAATGCTAGAGCTCTCAAAAATTTGCTCTTATCCTGCATGTATTAGATGAAGCGGCTTATAACCGATCTTGATTGATTTTGACGCAAAGAAACAAAGATCCGTCCATTGTCAAGGAGCCCCGCCCCCCCCCCCCCCCCCCCCCACAAACAAAAGAAAAAAAAAGGGGAGAAAATTTCGGAGTACTAGCATTACTCTTAGCAAAATAGTGAATTGGTGGAGAGAATGAGTTACATTGAAGCAAGGATCCACGAACTGGTCGGGGACGGTGATCGGTGCGCTGAGATTTCGCCGTAAGGCGAGCTCCGGCAGGCTCATCGTCATGTCGATTCCAATGCAACAACCTGCAGCCTGCTGAATCGAATTTAACTGAAGGTAACTTGAAGGATCCATCAGATCTGGTGACAATCCGACGGTCGAGATGCTACTGCTGCACGACGGATTAATCTGCACAAAAATAACAATTTTTCCTCTCAAAATTTAACAAAGAGGTGAATTTTCTTTCAAAGAAGGAATTTTGTAAATTGAACTTGGTTAAAAAGTAAATAGATAAGAACTTCGTTTAAAGTTTGAACTTAAGGATTAAGTATCTGGACCAATTTCGTGTAATACCAGTTTTATTTTTAAAGTTAGTAGTCGACTTGAGATTAATTTACCTCTTTTCCGAAGATGTTGTCCACGTTAAAGTCAATCCCAGGATCGACGGTCGCTAGCTTCATAGATAAGAACTAAACAAAATAGAATTAAAAAAAATAAAACACTGCTATAAAAATCTTAAAAAAAAAAAAAAAAAAAAAAAGCAAAAACAACACGAAATGTGCGTACTTCGACTTGTCTTTGAAGAGATTGAACGTAGTTGATGATCTCGTCGAGCATTCCAGCCTTGCCGGTGATCTTATTACACCCCGGCACGAGTTCTTGCAAGTACCTCATCCTCTCACTGATTCTCTCCCTCCTTACCTAAAGATTCAGATAAACAATTCATTTAAATGAATATCTTTGATTTTGATGAAGATTTTTTGGTGTTTATTTTCGTACTCTCTCTGCAAGGCTGTGGCTATCGGTTGCCTGACCCCGGCGAGCTCTAACATGGATGTAGTCTTGCTTTGGTGGCGCCGCCTCCTTCGCACCGTCGCTTGTTGCTTCCTTCTTGTTATTACTCTGCTTCCGTTGATCTGTCTTAATATTAGTCTGCACCGCCGCCTTGTCTGCCTTGATTCGCTTCTTTTCCGACGAACAATCCTCTGCCTGTTGTTAAATGCAGCAATTATAAGTTCCTAATATAATTCAAAATCCCATAAATATGTCATTAAGCGTCTAATTGTTACATATACCTTAGATTGTAAAGTCGTACTGCTGACGGCCTTTCTTTTATTCGCGCCGCTGCAGCTGAAGTTGTTGTTCTGTTCCTGGGATGAGACAGCGGCAGCGATGTTCGCTGCCGGTGTCTCTGCCATCAGCACTGGCGGATCTCGAACCGATGATAAAGCTCCGAAATACTGACTAGGGTAATTGGCACTAGACAGATCCGGCCAGCTAACAGCTCCATTAACGACAGTACTAAATCCACTTAGAGACTCTTCATTTCCATTTGTAGTAGTAGTTACAGCGTCAGAAGATATACTGTAGGCCATCTGTGGCTGCTGTTGCCATTGGAGACGAGCTCTTTGCCTCTCCAAAACTGTGACGTCGGCGGCCATGCACTGAATCATCTCCGGCATTCCCTGATTTTAACAAATTTCAGAATTTACAGAACAGTTGTGGCTAGATCTTGTTCGCATAAGCAACTAAAATCTAAAAACGATGGTGCTCTGTTAAATTGTAATTAGTTTCGTTTCTTTTTCTAGAGCTCATCGAGATAGTTAAGATTATATATAGGAGCAGAAGTAGGGCGCCGTCTCCAGAAGTTTAAGAACCTATCATCTATCTTCCACCCACTAGCTACTCATTGGGCCCGTTTCAATCGTATGGGTCGCTCTGTTAGTCGCTCCTCCGATTCACTCTCTTGGAGGGGCGACTCTAGGAGTGATAGTGCAGCGCTAAATTTTATCTAATAAATAAATAAATTGAATGGACAAATCAGACGGTCAAAAATAGATAAATAACACTACAGCTTCCCACCATATATATATATATATATATATATATATACTATTAATTCTCAAAGTTGTAATCCATGTAGTACTATGGCCCACATATTCTTATCGGTTGTTATTGGAAGGAATAAAAGCAAAGGATCCAAAGTAAGTCTACTCCCATACCCAAGTCAAAATTGTGGCTGGATACAGTGCTATTTCTATCCACTTTCCAGAATAATTCAGTGATTCACTACAATTCAAAAAATGCACACGGCCACTTCATTTCATAATTTACGATATTTTGACCTATATATTAATAAAGCAGAAAATAAGATTTATGAATTTTTTTTATTTATACTAGATTTAGAATTTGTTCCAGATTGGGATCTGAATTATTCCTTATTAATAGAATTATCGTTTATAAATCGAGAAATATGGGGAGCAAATGAAAAGAGAAATCCGGATCAATGTGAGTGGGCTCGAGAGAAACTTTGTGAAGTCTGAGTTCCTACACCTTCGAGAGAGTGGGCTCGACTCTCAAACCAATTGAAAAATAATTGCAACTCGTTTTGTTAATAATATTAGTGTATATTTCTACCGGTAGCTACGTTAAGCTTATGGTTTACCACGGGATGCTCCGAGAGTTTCCACGTAAAAATTATTTGCTTATGTCCCTTCCTATCCAACATTGCTTTCTAATACTCAAAATATTAGTCGGGTATAGACTCCATCTCATATAAATGTAAATATAGAGTCAATTTCTTTATCCATTCATACATAATAGTATAACATCTGGTAGAAATAGTCTCTGCTGAAAGTTTTAGCAGGAACCAACTTAGTTTAATTTTGTTTTAAATTAAACTGTAGTCAACAAAATTAGTCTTTAATTAAATCTAAATTTCATAATAAACATATGCAAACATTAGTAATACCAGTGCTCGATAGAGCTGGGCAACACCCCTTTCAACCCAAAAGCCGAATCGAACAGAGCCGAATGAGTCCTAATTTGAGGATCTGTTGTAGCTAGTTTTTTGTTTGGATTGACACGTTAGCTAGCAATTTAGATTTATTCGTCTCACAAGGAGTTGCTTTTTATCAAATGGAGTTTTGGTCTCAATTAAGATTTATTCGTTATAGCCGTTAACAGCCCGTTACTATATGCACCTCCTCTCCTTCGCGTGATCACGATTAGGGTTCTGCCACACGTTGATCAAGCTGAGCCTCGCCACCGGCCAATCTCAGCGACAAGACGCAGATTGATCTAGGCTACGAACTCGGTGATGAGATGTGGCAACCAACTTGACGACGAGATCGACGACAAGATCAGCAGTGGAACCCTAGATCACGAGAGGATGGGTGGAGAGAACTAGATCGACAATAACGAGCTGGGGAAATACTAATAAAAGGGAGAGGGATGTGCACAATAACAGGCTGTTAACCGAATCCATCAATACTAACTGTCCAAACAGTTCTTTAACTCCAAATCACGCTGCAATCTCTGCCGTCGATTTTGAATAATTCAACAGTTGATGATGACTATTTTCAAATCAAACTAAAAATAACATCTCTCATATATATATATATATATATATATATATATATATATATATATATATGTATGCCAACTTCTACATATAGTAATATGTAAAGAAAAATATTTGCCCAATTCATCAAAATTCATCTACACATATCTCATAAATTTTGATCCTACTACTCCATGTATTGCACAAATTATTAATTTTATCATTTCCATAAATACTATATATTTTAGTAAAGATATTTGGTGGATCGGTGGATTTATGGATCACTAACATTGTTCAAATATAAATACAGCTTCTGAACTTATCGTCGATGGCGTCCCACCATGACGTGACTTACACGTGGGCGTGTCCAGCGAAACGAACCGAGGATTAAGGACGGCGCCGTTGTTATTGGAAGCAGCTCCCCTGCTTCATAGGAAAACGGACGGCCGAGATCGGCCGATCCGAAAAAATACGAATTTTGAGATTTCGTATAAAATTTTCGGCGATTTATTTGACCTATGTCTAAGTATTTTTTGAAAAAAATTTGAACTACAGAGTTATAGATTTTGATAAGATCTACAACTTTGTAGTTGAAGATTTTTCGAAAAAATATCAAAAATATATCAAATGATTATCTAAGTTTTTTATCATCATTTCGGTATATTTTTTGGCATTTTTTCGAAAAAGTTTTAACTACATTGTTATAGATCTCATCAAAATCTATAACTTTGTAGTTCAAAATTTTTTCAAAAAATGTTTAAACATATGTCAAATAAATCGACGAAAATTTTATACGAAATTTTAAGATCCGTATTTTTCGGATCGGCCGATCTCGGCCGTCCGTTTTCTACTTCCTGCTTCGGCTGAAGTAGGGGAGCCGCGTCCGTTGTTATTGGGTCGCGGTCCATAGACTCCATCAACGGTTGTAGTTGCAATGTCGCAAATCTTAGCCATCGGGTAGGAAACGTGGATGATTACGTGGTGATGTCGGAGGGGAGGACGGTACGGTTGCCCGCTTTTTCCGTTGAATTTCAGGGAACGGTTGAATTTTTGGCGGGAATTTGAGGAAACGGTTAACAGACAGCCGCCTTCCCGCGTTCTCTCCCCGCCCCCTCAGGTTTTCTTCTCTCTGTCTTCTCCCCTCTTTCATCATGGTGTTGTCAGTGCACCAGCAAAATCCATTTATTTCATTTGAAAATTTTAGCATTTGGAACAGGTTGATCTAATATCACTGTTTAAGGCGTCTCTATCTGCATTTTTATAAATTTCAAACTCAAAATGTACCGAACATACTGATAGTACCGTACCGATATATATATTAAGTTATTATTTTTAAAAATAAAAAATAAAAAATTAATTTAAAAGTTTAATATAAAATGTTTGGAACGTACCGTGTCGACAACTATTAAAACATACATGTGCTATTCAGTACGGGTTATGCCAAGCGGCACATAAAATCATGATTAAAATGAGATGCAATGCATTTAATATAAGTCATGCAAGTTGTGTTTATTATATTCAGGATTCTGCTTCATCCAGGCTTGTTTCTGGATATAACGATACCACTGATGCAGTTGTCTTTTGGACTGTTTTTTTAAAAGTGAGGCAAAGAAAATCAATCCAATTGAGCTGCTTTCTTACTTTTTACGTCTTGATAGGTAGCTACTTACTATGTGGGCAGGATCCATCACTAATGTTAAATGGCACATTAACCATTACAGAAAGCAGAGCTATGCCCCAACTAGCCTTTCGGGTGGGTTGGTGGAGGGTGACCGTGGATGAGAGTGAGAGAGAGAGGAGAGAGAGTATTTAACAGCCTCACCCAGAAGCCTGTCCCAAGTAACTTTTATAAGTAAAAAGCCAATCGAATTGGCGGGGTGTCGCAGCGGATGAGCGAGGGCTCAGGAGCGCTCCCTATTCTGCTTTGAATTTCTGCCTCGTCAGTTTGAGGTCCTAATTGGACGAGCGTTGACGGTAGCACGCACGTGTGCCCCTCACATCTGACGGGAGACATCGCCAGAATATCAGTCCTAGGATAGTCTTCTTCCAATCATATCATCTTCCGGAATGAGGTTGTGCCCTTTCTCAAAAAAAAAAAAAACAAATAAATAAAAAATCCAGTATAAAGTTTACAAGTCACTAATGTTAATATTTCAAATTAATCCATCATAATGACAGTTTAAACCATAATTACCAGCAGTATATTCATTGAGGATGAATTCAATGTGATCTGCAAAGCAAGTAGATTCAGAAGGACCACAACAGAAGTAGGTCCCAGAAGCAGGACCATACATAGGAGATATATATATATATATATATATATATATATATATATATATATATATATATATATATATATATAATCTCTTAATGGGGAAAAAAAACAACCACATATAGTTTCTAACTGGAATAAATGCAACTATTCTTATGATTCAGATGAGTTCCACAAATTCAAAATGTTAATGATTTGCAGCCATCTTTCAGCATCACCTGAATGACAATCAAACCAAAATGCAGTTTTTATGGCCTGTAACTGCTACTCATGGATAAAACTAACTTGATGAAGGACGAATATATAAGAATTTGCCGGAGCGCACGGTCCAGCGGTCATGTTACCGCATGTTAAGCCATTTTCTTCAAAGATGCAAAGGCAGTGGAGGATGAGAAACAAATCCAGAGAGGATTGAAGGCAACATTCCTTGTACCTTCTAATGTGGACCCTCCCTACAATTTGGTTCTTGCTTACCCTTTCCAAAAATCCAATTCATTTCGCTTTCATCCTTTTTCTCATCTCAACCAAATTGCATATATGTCTACAAATTTCAGATATAATCATACAATTTGACATATATACCAAGATTTTCAGGACCCACTGTCTCAATTGCTAATCACCAGATTTCCTCCCTGTTTTGTCATGCAATATGCAGAGGTAACTTAGCCATTTTCCCTGTGTTTTGTAGCTGGATTACTAACTGTGAGCTTCTTAACTTTTATCTGGCATTTTTTTTTTGACCGCAAATTGTTGTCCTTTCTCGACACAAACTCAAGTGCATTGACTAAAATTGCAGTAATTTTTGTATATTTCTGTAGTGACATCAAAAGTATCATCATATAGTTCATCAGTTTCTTTTTGTTTTTCTTTGCATGTTTATTGAGAAACTGGTTACCGCAATGAAACGAGAAGATGACAAAAAAAAAATGTTGATGCATGCTTACGAGTTAGTTTATTTTCCCTCCATCTTTATTCAACTTCTTATCTTTGGAAACGCAGTGAAAGTCGCGGGGAATTCGAAGCCACAGATCCGACGAGATGGAATCAGTCTCCACCTCCCATAAATGGATAGCACAGATGTTTGAGGACCACATGAAGGTTGTGGCCATACATGTTTTATATACGATTTGGTGTTTTCCCTTCAAATTGTTCTTCATTTTGTTTTTTTGTCTTTTTAAACTAGAAAGTAAAATAGAAAAAAAAAAAAATTTACTTGGATTGCAAAATCAATAAGAGCTTCTGGTGTTTTAACTTTTAGTTGTCCACTGGAAAGGGACTGATGTTGCAACAGCACACCCGCCAAGAAATCATTATTCAGATGTGTGGCTCATTTTAAAATAGACTGGGGAAAATCTGCATGCACTGAGAGCTATATTAATATCTTCTCCATAGACAAGAAATGCTAAAAATCAACAATGGGTTTGGGGTTCGGCAAACCGGTTTGCAGGAACTTCCTGCGAATCAGTATGCAGCCTGCAAATCGGCCTTGTGTTTAGCATTTGGATTACCTTTTGAAAATACGAAGAACTAAAGGATGAGACATTTTATTTTACTTTTTCTGCAACTTTGTATTTCATTTTTTGTGTTGTAATTGTATCATGTAACCAGAAAAGATCGCAATTTTTTGTGTTGTAATTGTATCTTGTTTCTATCTTTTAGCGGATTGGAAATGGTCGCAAGGAGGGAGTTTGCAGATGATATAGTTTAGAGGTCTTCTTTTTTGGCTTGAATAGTGGAGAGTTTAACTCAAAGCAATTATAAGAGGCATATCACATGTCCATGTGTGGGTGAATTGACCTAGTAGGGTCCTTTCTCTGAGCTTATCCACATATAATTAGCATAAACAACTCTAACTTCATGAAAGACACTCTACTTGGCTAAAATGGTATGAATTCTGATAAATATAAGTAGTAAATATAGAACATACATTTCATCTAAAGTCCAAAGTAGTAACTTGGCATCACATTTAATACTGAGGTTGAGATAATTTATATAATTTTTTTTCCCCACCTCTACAGAGGATGAGATAATCTCACTCGGAAAGTGGACTAGTTATGGTACCTCCCCTCCCAACAAGCGTGTCTGCGCGGATTCAAAACCCCCGACCATGCCAAGGCACCATAACCACTTAAACCAGACTTGCTAATCAACTGGGCCATGCCATCTTGGTCCTTTTTTTTTAATTCATTATAACTCCGCTTTGACGGAATTGAATCCCGATACTTTTTCTTGTTGAGAAGTATGCTAAGCACCATCCACCAAAGTCTTGCTGACACTTTTCTTACTGGAAACAAGTGCCTGGTCCATGTTACAGGGTCACTGAAAATGAACATCCATATGGTATAAAGAAGACATATATCAAGAGAGATAACTGCGCTAGATGAATCGCAAAATCATTAATGAGTGTATGAGAAACAAAAGATACAATCACATACATGTATTTCAAAACTCTTAATTATAGAAATCCCTTCTCGACCGACACTTGCTGAAAAGTTCATATGAAACTGGAAAAGTTTGTCTCGATTTGCGGTGTGAAGATTTTTGGAGCAGATCTTGAAAATTAATTGAGAAGATATTAAAATGCAGATGAGTATGATCCCAGAAGGATACCAAGTGGGCAGGCGTAAGAACCCTGTAGGGATAATACATTACCTATCCTTCATGTGGAGGTGTCCCCAGATCCTCTATCCATAGAGGTCACTCTTCAACTCACCCTTCCAGTGCCATCTTCTTATGTCAACTTCTCACCTGACATATGTCCCCCCAGACCTTCCATTAACATGATACACTGCAAAAAACGGTGGTTTTTCTAGATTTTGTGCAACATACAAAAAGTTCAAATTCATAGATTTTAATGAACTGTTTTTAAATCAATTTCTTTCTAGGTGGTCATACTTGTAGTCTCTACATCTAATATAACACTCGGCAATAAAGCCACCAACACCACTGTGGAAAGAACGAAGCTCACAGTCAACAGCTGCAGAGGTACTGAAATCCTGTTTATATGATAAGATCTAATCAAGCAATCAAACATGAGATACAGAGATAACGGTCATCAAGAAGGCTATCTTTATGGCTCTTATTGCGTTTGTTGGCTACTAAGAAGGAACCTCTTTATGAAACTTTTGAAAAATGATGTTCTTTTGGCCGCCTTGAACCATATCCCCTTAGTCCTTAGTGGATTAACTCGGTTTACTTTGGATTTGTTGGGTTATGTAAGGGTTCCTCCCACAACTGTAAAGACTGTGGAGATAGAGAATGAACTCTTTGAAAAGTGATGATTGGTTGTGGTTGGGAAGGCTTTTTGAGATGACAGAGATAAGTATGAAATGAGCCAGCTGGTTTTGCATCTTCTTCACATATTGAAATGAGCCCACATGTTCTCTAACCATAATCTAAAAACCTAGAATTCAAATTACTGCTAGATGATTGCATCTATATACTTCATCCAGTACGACGTACAGCTATTATCTACATCCTCAAATCACTCTCTTATATACCCTTTTGCAGCCTTTAAAGATACCAGAAATTCCAGGAGAAAGGTTAAGCGAACCTTACTAAAATTTTTATGACAAAGAAAAAAGAGTTAAAATCAGGATAGAGAAAGAATACTATATAACAGTCCTATTTTCTAAGAGAATGTAAACCTTCTCTATCTAAAAAGACAAAACCTTTGCACTATCTATCGAAATTTCCTACTGATGAAAAAAAAAAAGAATGATGAATGCTAAATTCTTGCTTGATTTGGTAAATAATTTGCCTCTTCTCTTTGCCTCTCCGTAGACATTGTATTCGTAGCATCCATCCTTGAAATGAGTTTTTTCATTGCTTCCAACAGATTATGCATCCCACCTGTACCAAAGAAGAGGATTGCGACAATTGTATACAATCTCTCCAATTCTCTCTGTAGAGATAGTACTCATCCCACTTTTAACTTTGTTTTATTTTTCTTTTTGGATAGTTCTTTCGGAATTCGCAACTTTGTTACGCGATATTTTCCATATGAGCAGAATTCTATGCATACAGGGATTTTGTGATCAGACTCGAGGTCTTTTTTTATGAAGAAAGCAGACACTTCATATACTTCGCTGGTGCTGGGCCTTGGGCCGGATCATCCCTCACCCGAGGATATTACATTTCAGATATCTAAGTTAAGGCTATGAAATCACAAGGAAGAAGCAAAATGTATTCTCCCCATATCCTTGTAAAATTATAAGGAAAAAGCTGTTCAGCCTGAATATTTTAGCTCGAAAATAGCTCGAATGAGTGTTTGTGCGTTTCGAAATCAATAAATTTGCAATTTTACTGATCCCAGACGCACGAACATGCATTTGGGCTGTTTTCGGACTATTCGGCTGAACAGAATAGCATTACCCTTAAAAATTATGATGATTTTTTTTTCTTTTCTTTTCATTGATGCAAAAAGATGGACATCAGCAAAATGGCATTCTGCGGCTAAAATTGCGAAAACTTGTAAAGAATTTGCAGGATAGTCACTATGATGAGTTTTTCTGAAGTTTAATATTGTGTTCTTGCTGACCGGGGTTAGAGACCGGATGCCAGTAACATTCTGATCAAAATGGGCACCAGCTAAATGTAAATTCTTCACATTGCTTGCCTCCCATAAAAGGATCCTTACAAGGGAGAAAATACGACGGTTGAATATGCAGACGCCTGATAATGGTTGCCCCTTTTGCTTGAAATGACAAGAAGCTACCCACCATCTTCTTCTCTATCTTGCCTCTTCTCTGCTGACTCTTGAGTCTCATTCTAAATATCCTAGGACCAACAAACTAGACATCTCCTAACTCTTTCTATGCCCTTCCACACTCAGGAAGAGATCATATTCAACTTCGGATTGCATGGGACTATATTTACGTTGCTATTTCTGGTGCATTTGGTTTGAGCATGACAGTCAAGTCTTCAACGGAAAATCATGAACTTATTTTTAACATGTTCTCATGCTAAACTCTTTTGTAAGAAATATACAGGCTCAACGTTTGTAGTTTGCCCCATAATGAAAGTATCGACGACGTCAGTCTAGTTTGCCCATACTGTCCATTTCAAAATTATATCTGACTTAAACTTTGATTGATCCAATTATAGTTTTTTATTTTTGAGAAAACAAATACTTATATCTTTTATTGGGCATGAATCTCAATCATGTCTAAGTTCATCGTTTTTATGATGCTAATTAAATATCATAAAACACAAACAAAGCATCTATTTTTTTGGAGGAAAAAAGAAAATGGAATCTATCGTAGCGCTTCATTCAATATATATGACCAAGTAAATAATAAATAACATCTGAAACAAGATAGTTTCAAAGTACAAGAGGTAAAATTACATTTAAACAATAAAAAATTAAGGTTAGTTGAAAGAAGGTTCGATGCTTTTTTTTTGGCTTTCCTGAAAAGCTCTCCTTGACAATAAGCATCGTCTATTAGCCAAAGATTTCAATATCTGTTATTTTGTTCTAACCAAATCGACCACCGAAAAGCAACGACGAAAAGGTCTCGTCTAGACTTTGAATCCTATATGATATGCTCTTTTCCATGAGATCAAGAGCACCTCAGGCTGCTGCGATAGGTTAAAATCTGCAATTTAGGAGTGGAAGAATCTGCATATTTTTTTTTATAATTTGATTGTTTTATTCTGTGTTTTTTGGTCCTCAGATAGAGACATTGATACTTCTTTGGAAAAATATGGTCTAGGAAAGATAAGATGCCTCTGTTTGCCCCTCATTCTTAGGAACATAAGAGGATAATAAAATGAGCACATTGCACTTTGCATTCTCAATGGATTCTTGACAGACCAAGTTTAGTGGCTTAATTTTTAAGCAGCATCAGTACCAAAAAAAAAAAAAAAGATCGTTGTTGCGTAGTTAGCATCTAATAGAGTTTCTTTTTTTTTTGTTTTTTATGTAAAATCATTCCGTTTTCTTAAAAAGATTGAATTCTTCCATCGACGCTGGACTCTGGTTGTTCTAAGTCTATAACTTGCTTACTCTACGCAACAGACTTATGGAATGTCCTGTACAAAGTAGGAATGAAAAGAGCCGAGCGGCTCACGAGCAGTTTTGGCTCGAACTCGTTTAAGCTTGAGTTCAAGCTCGAGTCTTGTCTACAATGAGCCTATTCAAGTACGAATTTAAGCATAAATAATTAAACGAGTTGAATCTGAGTATCGTATTACTCCGCTCGTTAGACCCGCAAGCCTAAATGAGCTTTTCAATTTTATTCAAATATCTCTTGCAAAAAGATAAAAGTGAGTTCGAATTTAAGCTCTACCCGAACTCGGCCTAATTAATGCAATCGATACAACCGAACCGAGCTCGAGATTTTCTGAATCGAGCTGAGTTCGAACTTGAACTCAAGATTGAGCTAAGTCAGTCGAGCCGAGCTTGAACTTAGTAATGCTTAGCTCGAACTTCGACCCCCTAGTGCAAACCAATTTAGTCAAAGGAAACAAAATACTTTACACTAGCTAAGTGAGCTTTGTTGCATTATATTATCATTTACTTAAGAGATGCAAGCCTAGTCCGTTGCCTGTACGGCCAAAGCATGCCATCATCAGGTACATCGGAAGTAGACGGTCGCAAAAGCCGTGCAGGTCAGTTTCAGAATTTCAACCCTGCCCCGTGGTTGGTCAACGGCCAAGCCCGCACGGCCGGCATATTTTTTCGGGCTCATCACGCGCACGTCAATAGCAACAGCTGCTGCTAGTGGCGGCTGGTAGCTGGCAGCATAGTTGCTGCCATCAAAATTTTAAAAAAAATAAAATAAAATGAGCCTGTACAGACCGATCTGGTTTGGCAAGTGCAGCGGTCATTGCGGACCAGTCCGTGGTCCACTGTAGAAGTGTGGGCGAGCCCGATCTGCACTTCTTGCATATCCACTTTCACTCAGTTATGGTGAACTCAAGTTTCCCTTTTATAAAATTATGTTGTGGGTTAGGACCACTTCAATGGAAACAAACAATTGCTCAGATTAGCAAAAGTTTTTGGAATCCATTTGATTTGGATCAAAATCCACCCCACTCATATGGAAAAAGGGAAAAGTGTTGTTCTATTTTTTGGTCCTCCCATTTTTTAAAAAATAGAGTATAGTGAGATACATTAAACAAAAAACGTCGGTCCTCTTTTTGGAGGACAAATAAGTGGCTATTTTATTATTAGGATATTAAATAGATAATTTGGCCAGTTATTGTCCTGCAAAGTACAATTATGCTATCTAACGTTTTTATACATCTACGATGATTTAGGTTTCTCATTTCCACTAGTAAAATATATTTTTTACGTAGTTGGTTCATTTTTATGTGATTACAGTAACAAATAAGTTTTATGGGTAGTACCGAAAAAGTTTTAATTTTTTGATATGTGCTGTGTGTTCCTACTATCCTCTATAGAATATAAAATATAGTTTTCTTAGATGATCTTTCATAATTTTGCAGATAGCCCTCGCAAATATATATCTGTTCTGAAAATTCTATTGATAAACTTTGTTGATTCATCTTGACAGTGCTGAGAACAAGCAGAGCAAGCTGGAAAGAGCTCAAGCAAGTACTAATTGGATGCCAAATTGAAGCCAAACATCAGAAAGCATCACATACGGTAAGAATATGCTCTTCTCAGTGTAGAAACAAACTTTACAGATGTGACTGGAAAATATAAGGGAAAAATGCATATCATCCCTCATTTTGAAAAAAAATTGCGGCCTTTTATTTTGAATTCATTGCAAATCAATCCCGTCTCAATATTTATATCAGAAATATTTTAACTACCATATAAATCTTTTTTGAAAAGATTTAAATATTAAAAAAATGATTTATAAGTAATCTACATATAAATAGGTGTTTTGAGGTTTTAAAGTCGTAACGAATTTAAAAATTAGTCCGCTAGAGCTTTTAAGCCTCAAACCCCAAATATGTTTTGAAAAATTTTGAAAACAAAAAAAAAAATATTTTTAATGTTATCTAAAGCTTTAATATTCAATATTTTCCAAAAAATATTATAAATATATATTTTGGGGTACCAAAGATAACGGGTTATAAACGATAAATTTATTCGTAAAGTAAGTTTTGAGAAGGGCTTATATGCAAGTCTCTCAAAATCTAAGTTTCATTTATATGACAGCTAAATATTAGCTGCAGGATACAACATTACATATGTCCTATTCAATTGAAAGATATTTGCTCTAGGGCCTTCATTTAATGAAGATTTGTCTATAGTTTCTTTTTCTTATGAAGGTGGTAAAATGTCGTAGTGCATGGACGAGGGTTCAGAAATTTTTTCTATTTGGCTTCGAATTTTAGCCAACGTCAGTAGGGATAGGAGATGAGGATCGCGCTCAGAAATAGCGGAATCCAGGAGTCTATCGACCACAACAATGAGAGTGGCTGTGAGGCTATGACGATGCGTGTGGGAGACCAAACGGCGGATGTAACTCGGGCGAGACCGACATGGCGGGAGCGGCAAGCTGGTGAGTTGGTGGGAAGGAGCGATTGAGCGGGCTAAGCTAATAGGTTAATCACATATGCTATACTTGCTAATAAAAATTTTACTGGGGTCAACTGATTCCTCTTCCCTTGACATGGATCTACCTGTGGGGATCTAAATTCCAACTCTTCAATTTAAGGTAGCCCCTAAAAACGTTAATGCACGGGATATTGGCAAAAATTTCGGCACTTTCTTACTGTCGGTGGATATTAAACCTTAAATGCGACGATTTTTGAGTTGCGCTCACCCAATCAATCTGACTACTTAGACAAGAGAGATTTTTCATTGTTAATCAGTTTCGCTAATCCCATTTAAATTTCAGAGACCTGCCATCCTATTTTAATGGTAGAAAGGAATATCAATTCCTAAAACCTAATCTAGACCCTTTGCTTTGTCTGTGCTTCATCCTGTTGCTCAAACATAAAGAGTCATTCTATTCCAACTTCCCCTACTGTTTGGCTATATCACAACCAAAATATCCCACTCCACTTTATATATATATATATATATATATATATATATAATGCCAAATAAACCATTTTCTCTCCTATTTATTTACTACTATCTTTTAAGAAAATTTTGAACATTAAAATTACATATCTCATCAAAATCTACAAATTTTATTTAGGAAGTTTTTCCAAAAAAAATAAACATAAATTCTTTTTTATTTAAATATAAGGGATATATATATATATATATATATATATATATATATATATATATATATATATATTAAATAAAATGGAAAATAAAACCTTTTCTCTCCTATTTATAGGCAGCAAGCTTCGGAGCTGGTGGCAAGCCTAGCAAACGCATGACCACCATCAAGGTATCAGGTATCCCTCTTCATCTGCGCACAGCAGAGGCGCTACGGTATATGTTTAATGGAGTAGGCAATGTGTTAAACGTTACGTCTGAGGAGCTAACGGAGAATGGTAGCAAACCACTTAACTGTCTCCTTGTCAGCATGGAGGTTCCTCTCAGTAAATCTATCCCTAAGCTCATCAAAGTGTATGAAGGTGACTACTGGTTTCTGATTACTACCGAAGAGGTTCGTCGAGTATCCTTCGCGGAGGTGATTAGTTCAGTACATAAAGTTCATGGAAAGGAAGGGGTCTTAGGGAGACATCCAGGTGACAAACAGAAGTTTACAGGACGTGTCTATGGTGGTGGATCACTTCTTCGCAACAAATACAAAGGGGACGGCCAACAGGAAGGCCTGTCCTCATCGGCGGTGAACTCTTGGAGTCAAGCTGCATTGGAGGAGATCCAAGATGGGACCCAAGGGGGACCAGTGCAACCATACCGAGCTGAAGAACCAGGCGATCGAGCAAGTCCGACTCTACCAAATGTTGCACCAGATCCTTCTCCAGCCGTGCAGCTACAATGCATTAATGCAGCACGTAATGAGGACGTGGAGGAAATCGCCCCGTGTTATTGTGACAATACGCAGCTTACGGGGTCTTCGCACCAAACCCGACTCCCATCTGAACCAGTGGTCAACTTTGGCGTTGAAAAAGAGTTAATCACAGATATCGAGGCCCGCTGGATGAAGGAAACCTTCGCAACTAACGAGCTCCCATTAATGACATTCGAAGAAGTAGAAGGAAGGGGGAGATACGAGGCACCTCAGCAGCTACAACCTTTGCATGTAACTGCAGAGGGAGCAGAAGCTATTAGCTTAGCTGTCAGAGAGCTAGCTGTAACACCACATGTGACCCAAGAAGTAGAGATGTGTAATGTCTCTGCAAGCCCAAACAACACCGGCCCACTAACAAATATTGGGGTAGTTATTCAGGAACCACCAACCATACCCTTTCAGCAGCTTAATCAGTCGGCGGCCCAGCAGTTCGACGTACTGGGTCTAATGGACTCTAATCAACAGTCAGAAAATCCTCAATGCTTGTCTCATCAGCTAACTCCACCTGCACAGGCAACGGGTGCCATAAAGCCCAACACAACCATGCCGGCAGGATCGTCTTCACAACTTCGTCGGGGGAGTAGGCCGCGCAAACCCACACCGAAGCTGCAACCGCAACCGCAGCCGCAAGGGCCGAACGAAGGTATCTCTGATCATGATAATAGTATATTTTCATTCTTGTCCAATGATATTATACTCCAAGTTACACGTGCCACTGGGGTCTCTCCCTTAACCTCTGATGAGGACCTTCCCGCCCTCATTCGCGAGAGAGAAGCTATTGCGAGACGCCAATGGATGTTGTCCCGAGGTACAACACAGTGAAGTTACGATGTCATAGTGTGCTTGTGTGTGAAGTTTAATTTTTTTATGCGTTTTTTATCATACAATGTGCGTGGACTGTGTTCTATAGAGAAACAGAATGCAGTGGGAGACTTTATTCAGCGCAGCAAGTGTGAACTAGTTGGCTTACAAGAAACTCGGGCACGTGAATTAAGCGACGACGTTTTATTCCGTTTGGGTGGAGGCCTGATTACAAACTGGATTCAAAAGCCAGCTGATACATCCATACAAGGTATCATGTTGGGGTGGAGACGCGACAGACTCACTATGATAAATCATTGGGTGGGCAAGTACCACATTACAGCTCACTTTAGAGGTGGAGAGCTTACTGAAGATTGGTATGCTACGATTGTGTATGGTCCACCTGACTGCAACAGCAAGTCCAGTTTTTGGTCTGAACTAAGGCAACTACAACACCTTAAAGACAGGGCGTGGATTGTTGGTGGGGATTTTAATGCGATCAGGCACATTGATGAGCGCAGCACGGGTAATGCGCGTTACAAGGATATCAGAGATTTCACTGACACAATTAACCTTCTGGAGCTCATTGACTTACCTATGCATGGACGAAAGTACACATGGACAAATAAACAACAAAACCTCATCCTTGCAAAGTTGGACCGTTTCTTGATATCCTCAAAGATGGAAGATGCATTTCCAAAGCTACATCAAAGCGTAGAAACTTTCATAGTCTCTGATCACTTGCCGGTGCTTATCCAACTAAACACAGCACAATCTCTAAGACCTGGAAGATTCCATTTTGAGATAATGTGGACCACTCACCCTAACTTTTGGCAAATGGTAGAAGCTTGGTGGTCGTCCTTCCGTGTTGATGGTAATGGTGTTTACTGCATGTTCACCAAGCTTAAGCTCCTAAGCAAGCAACTTAAATCTTGGAGTTGTGCAAACTTCAGTGCAGTCACAAAGCAGAAAGAGGATTTACTCTTTCAAATTGGCAAGCTAATTGATCAGGAACAACAACAAGGATGGTGTGAACTAACCTCTCTCAATAGAAGAAGGTTGGAAATGGAGTACGAGAACATCCTCACATGTGAAGAGATTATGTGGAAGCAAAGATCAAGAGTGAGATGGCTCAAGGAAGGTGACAGAAACACAGCCTACTTTCATAAGGTTGCAAGTGGACGCAAGCGGCGAAATTGTATGGCTACACTGAAAAACGGTAACACCGAAGCCGTTGGCCAGCAACAATTGACACAACTCATTACCTCTCATTTCCGGTCAATCTTCGCTGCAAATCCGGGCTGGAAATTGCATGCAGACTGGACTAAAATATACGACGTACAAGATGGTGTGGACTTTCAGGATTTGCAAAGACCTTTTGACGAAGGAGAAATTCTGGCGGCGATAAATAATCTAACCTTGCATAGTGCACCAGGGCCTGATGGATTTCCTGGGTTCTTCTTCAAGCATGCTTGGCCCTTCATTAAGCAGGATGTACTCTGTATGTTTGATGACCTGTATTCGTCTCCGACTTCGCTCCGAACAATTAGCTTCTCATATGTGGCTTTGTTGCCAAAAGTGGACACTCCCGAATCAATAAAGGACTATCGGCCTATCAACCTACAAAATGTCATCTTCAAAATCTTTTCTAAACTTCTAGCAACGCGTCTGGCTATCATTATGCCACATCTTATCGACTATACTCAGACAGCTTTCCTGAAAGGTCGTAGCATTTTGGATGGGGTAGTGGCAGTTGAAGAGGTCATCTATAACTGCAAAAAGCGAGGAAAGGAAGGTATAATGTTAAAGCTAGACTTTGAGAAGGCTTTTGACACGATCCAATGGGAAGCCCTTCTTGACATAATGAAAGCTAGAGGCTTTCAAGATACTTGGCTACAGTGGATAAAAGCGATCCTTCACACATCGCGGATGTCATTCCTTATAAATGGCCAGCCAAGCGGGTATGTGCAGTGTGCCAACGGACTTCGCCAAGGCGATCCATTATCTCCACTCCTCTTCGTGTTGCTTGCCGATGGGTTGAATAGACTTTTTGAAGTCGTCAGAGGCCTAGGTTGGATTAGCGGAATTGGTCTCGCACGCAGCAATGTACTAAATGTTCTAAACCTTCAGTATGCGGATGATACAATTATCTTCTCGGAAGTGGATCTGGAACAGTTAGGAGCTCTTAAGCTTGTGTTAACTATCTTCGAAGGACTGACAGGTTTGAAAATCAATTATCATAAAAGCCATCTTTACCTTCTCAATGGCGATGTGGAGGCAAATGCCTGGTTCGCAAATTGCTTCGGCTGTCAAGTTGGAGTTCTACCAATCAACTACCTAGGAGTGCCAATACGTAGTGGGAAGCTAGGCAGGGCTGACTGGAGCAGAATTATAAGCAAAGTGGAGAGCCGGCTTGCCACGTGGAAAGGAAAGAACTTATCAATGGGAGGAAGACTAGTGCTACTTAATTCAGTCTTGGACGCTTTACCAGTTTATATTCTATCCATCTACCGCATGCCGTGTTGGGTTAGAAAGGAGCTCGACAAAATCCGCAGAAGATTTCTATGGGCAGGAGGCGATGAGTCATATAGAGGCAAAGCACAAGTTGCTTGGAAATCAATCTGCCGACCTAAAGAGTGCGGAGGATGGGGAATTTTGGATCTGAATGCCTTCAATATAGCTCTTTTGGCTAAATGGTGGTGGAAGCTTACACAGCCTAACCCAACACCTTGGAAAGACGTTCTTCTAGCTAATCATGGCTGGAACCAAGAACGACTACGAGCCGGGTATTTACCATATAAGTGCTCATTCTTTTGGAAAGGAATTCAAGATGCAAGAGAAGTATTCCGTAAACTATGCCACTGGCGATTAGGTAACGGTCAGAGGATACTTTTCTGGCGTGATGTTTGGTGTACCAACCAATCATTGGAGGATCTTTGTCCTAATTTGGCTAAGGCAGTTGACAACCCAGCAGCAACTATACATCAAGTATTGTCTACCTCAGCAACCAATCTATGCGGTCGAATTGGAGTAGATGAGTTCGTCGGAGGAGGTTTTCATGAGGAGCTTATTGTCCTACAGGAAGTCTTAAACGTGTGCACCTTAACCATGCAACATGATCAACCAAGATGGAATGCTACAAAGGATGGCGCTTTCACGGTCAAAACTTGCTACTTGAAGATCATGGATGAATATCCCCGCGGCGCTTTTCCAATGGCTTTATGGAAGTGCGACATACCTCTCAAGATCAAATTATTTATCTGGCGTGCGGCGCATAACAAGTTACCCACAAAAGTTGTTCTTCAATCTAGAGGAATCAACATTGATGACATCAACTGTCCTCTTTGTATGGAAGCAGCTGAAAGCGTCGATCACTTGCTAATTTATTGCTCCTTCTCAAATTTCGTTTGGAAAAGATGCTGGCAATCACTACACCGCATACGTATGCCTACACCACAGAGCTGCTTTTCACAGTGGCATGAGTGGAGAACACTCAATTCATCCAGGCTACACTATAGCCTTCTTGACTGCACATCTGCGGCAATCCAATGGGCTATTTGGCTTGAACGTTGTAGACGCATTTTCAATCACCAATTTCGTTGCATTGACTCTATTGTTGATTTTGCTAACCAATTAGCATCTTTCTGGACAGAAAATATCACAAGCAACAAGAAGAAGATGACAACCCCGACATCGGCTAATATTAGGAAATTTCGCATTGCTCGAGGCGAAGACATCTCGCCGGATGTCGCAGATAATACTATGTAGCAATTCAGGCCAGGCTTGGACTTGAGGATGAAGACGGTTACTAGTCCCCATGTCCATTTAGCATTTCTTCTCATTATCATTGTATCTTAAGTACATGCATGCATTTGTGTTTCCCACTTATGTCTCTCTCGTCTTGCTGTAATCTCTAGCCATATACGTCTTGTATTGGCTAACCTAATTCTTAATGAAGGCATGTCCTTTTCTTCTCAAAAAAAAAAAAGCATGACCTCCAAATGACCAAACTCGAACCTTAAGAAAGAGCCCGTTCCCTCTTAGCTACCTCATTGTCACTCCTCTGTTCCCACAAATAAAATCCTCTGCTCATCTGCTGAAGGACATGGCCTCAAACTCAACCTGGACGGCCAAGCAGAACAAGATGTTTGAACGGGCACTTGCGGTGTATGACAAGGACACCCCCGACCGGTGGCAGAATGTTGCTCGCGCAGTTGGAGGGAAGACCGTGGAAGAAGTTGAAAGACACTATGAATTGCTCCTTGAGGATCTTCGTCGTATCGAATCAGGCCGTGTCCCATTTCCCAACTACAAATCTTGCAATGGCGCGAGTAAAAATGGTATTGCCAATGAAGAGCAGAGGTATTCCGTTGCTGATTTGAATTCTCAGTTTCTCATTATTATTTTATAAATTTATTTCAATGGCGACTGTTATTCCTTTTAATAAAGGAATTCAGTAAATATACATGCTCCAAACTCAATATTCTTTACTGAACTGTCTAATAGTTTACTTAGGAATTAGTTTAGTTTAACTAATGCAAGTTCTTCATCCTATCCAAAATCTCATATTCATCAGTGCAGTTTATTGCTTGAAAATTAAGTGTCAATACTTTTTTTTTTTAACTCTTTTTTTTTCATATTCTTATTGTTGTTCTTAGGTGTTAATGGTAGTTTCATTGGAGATAGATTTCTCACCCTATCCAAACTTTGACATTCATCACTGCAATTGCCCCATATCTTCTCCCTTGGATCCATGAATCTTCTCCTTCTTGCTCTCTTGTCCCTTTCATTTGCTTTAAGAGATGTAGGCTTGAGCAAGAGAAGTTACTTTAAAAGGGGAAAAAAAGGCCTGCCATATTTTATGTCTACTTAAAAAAAAAAAAAAAAAAGGTATCCACTTAAGCTATCTGGGCTATACCAACTTAATCCACACCATAATCATGTGCTTCTCTATCCTTCCTCCCTGAATCCAAGATTTAGGCTTAAAAAAGAGGATTAGTCTGATAGACCCTGACCCACTTTAGCAACTTTACATGTCCTTTTCACTTGCTGCTAATAAACAAATACCAAAAGGCATGTGGCTTTCTCCTTTTTCCCTCAATACTTTGTTATTATATATTACTTGCTCTATGTTTGTAGTCTTATTTTAGGGAAGATTAAACTAATATATGTCAATGTTCGTTCTGCAGGCTTAGGTATCTAAAGCTACAGTGAGAGATCCCTTAAAACCAGCTTCTGACTAGATATATGTATTAATATGAAGTAGGCTCATTATTTGCTACTTCACTGTATCCTGAAAACGGCTGCGTAGAAGTTAATCAAGGACGAACTGTGGAAAAGATTAATGGATCCTCTAGTTTCTAACTGAGCACCTTACAAATGTATCTACATGTTTCTCCAAAAAAAAAAAAAAAGAAAAAGAAAAGAAAAAAAAATCTGTGTGTTGGGTAATAATAATTGATTATGTAATTCAAGCATTACTTGATGAATTATTAGTCTATTTGATATGTCGAAAAAATAATAACCTCTGATCATCTTCTTCATTTTTTTAATTGCATGTGAACTTTAGTAATCCTTTCTAACATACCAAATGCTAAATAAAGGCTCAATAACGAATGAGAGCTCAAGTCCTAACAAAAGATATTTTTGGCTCTCATTCGTTTTTTTTTTTCAAAAAAAAAAAAAGAGTGAGAGCCAAAAATATCTTTTGTTAGGACTTGGGTGTTTTTCATAGCTAAGTCTATCCGCAAATGTTCCTATCTATTTCATATATGAGGATACTCTCATTTAGGAGTACCCCATCACTAATAGAAAACGATATTAACATAATATTGGATGGAAAGTTGAATCTGAATAGAAAGAATTCATGAGCCTTCATACCCAAACGATATTTTATCACCTCACCAAATTTGTTTGTATAACCATCAAAAAAGATTGTATCCATTATTTCGGTATATTTTTTAATATTTTTTTCTAAAAATTTTTAAATATAAAATTTTATATTTCATCAAAATTTACAATTTTGTAGTCTAAAATTTTTCAAAATATATTTAAAAATAGATAAAATAAGTCGACGAAAATTTATACGAGATCTTGAGATCCGTATTTTCGGATCGGCTGATCACGGCCGTCCGTTTTTTGCATCGGGGAGCCGCATCCACATTCGAAATAGTGCTGAGAAGCGAATAAACAAAACATGCGTGAAGGGGACGTAATAGTACGGTGCTGTTGTACGATTGAGATAGATCTCATACCCTTCATTCACACGGGAATCCTAATGACTGCCGACAGCTTGGACACATATTGGAAGATAGGCAAATTAACACCAACAGCAGCTTGTGAGAGATGGCAAGAATATATATAGTTTCTCCTCCCCATGGCCGAGTGAAGGGCCGTGAGATGTCCTTATAAGGCTCGCTTGGCCATCAGGTTAGCGACCCTACATGATTATGTACTGATATTTGACCATATTTGATCTGATAACTTAGTTTAGATTATCTCTTACTGGTGATAATATCTTAATCAACGATTAGTAAATGATGATACCTTATCCTAGGCCACCAGTACTGTCCTTTGTGTTCCCTATTAAGGTACCTGAGTCATTTTTAAGGGTACCAAATTGGCCTCTTTCACTTTCACCCTATTAACTTGTGGACTTTTCTGGTTTCATCACTTGTATTGCCCCCCCCTCTCTCTCTCTCTCTCTCTCTCTCTCTCCTCTCTCTCTCTCTCTAACTCTAAGCAATCGTTAGTATCCCACAATATCAACTACACTAAACAATGACGTATCAGCAACAATATTGTGATTTATATCATAATTACATTATACTATTTGTAACATTAAAATTGCTAGGCCGAAATATTTCAGTCAAAGACTACAGCACACTACTAGAAACGCTATAATATAATACCAGTAATACTACACAAGCCACGTGGAACACTTAAAAGTTTCAAATCATGAATTAATTTGAATTTTTTTATCAGAGAAATTGGAAGATATTTGAAAAGTAATGACCGATTTATCATTTACTCGAGCAGTAAGTCCGAATAGAATTATCGTTTTACGATTTATATGTCAACGATACAACCATGAAGGATAAAAAGAATAAAATAATAGGCCGAGCCGTGCTTCGTGTAAATATTAGGACTATGTCTACATTTTCATCTACTTCTTTGAAATTCTTTCAAATATACTAGAACAATAGGCTTACATATGTCTATCTTAGTCTTGACACTACCCTTTTGGGTCTACCCATAGAAATTCAAATGGGTTAATGTCTCCCCAGCCCCTGCTTTACAAAACTCTACAGATTCAGCCCCTGGTTACTATTTATGTCCATCTCTCGTAAAATGTGCATTTCCGTTTTGACCATTATATTAGTATTTTTTTGAAAAATTTTCAACATAAAAGTTGTAGATTTTGACGAGATCTACAACTTTCATGTTGAAAGTTTTTCCAAAAAATACTTCTAAATAGGTGTTTTGAAGTTCCAAAGCTTAACGGATTTTGACGTGACATTTCAGAACCCGTTAAACTTCCGACCTCCAAAACATCTATTTAGAAGTATTTTTTGGAAAAACTTTCAACATGAAAATTGTAGATCTCGTCAAAACCTAAAACTTTCATGTTGAAAGTTTTTTCAAAAAATTGACCGAAACCGAGGTGTTAGATCGTCTCGTTTTTTGAGCCCCCGCGGATCGGATAGCGGGGGCTGAATCGGAATCGGCAGGCCCTCCTGCCGATCATTGCCCCAATTCAAATCCTTCACTTTTACAGCACAAATGAACCATCCTCTTGTTATCTTATTTTAAGACAAGAACACCTCTTATGTTAAGGAAAGAACAGATGTTACGATGTTTACAAAGTAAAATATAAAGTCCAAATACAATCTCTTAAATATGTTCTCTCAAATGCAAGAGAGCTAGAGCTGCAAGTGTAACCTTTAACCTAAATTTTTCAAGGGGATTTAGAACTTCTGTTTCGATGAGTTAGAGCATTGTCAAACTGTTGGGCCAAAATTGATTTAGCCCGGAAGAAAGTCCAATCCGCACAACAGAAGTGTTCGATGCTTCTGGAAATTTAGTCCAGACTCCAGCTCACTCATTTCCAAAAATCAGAACTAATATTAAATGGAAGGAATCTTCAAAAGAAAATTCACAAAATATGCAAAAATTGAGGTAATTTTCATCCAGATATGGGTTAAGAGCACAAAACTTCCATGGTTTATAGAGTTTGCTACAAAGGAAAATTTGTATTACAAATTTTATTAAAAAAAAAAAAGGCTAGGGGAGGTTTGAGTCCATGCGATCATACGTTGTTCTCCATAGCTAATATCCCCTGATTTTTCCATGCATAAATATCACCTTCATGGTTACCTTTGGATTTTCGTCGAAAAAACTAATGCTTTCTAAATATTAATAAACAAATTCATACTTTTTAAAATCATTTATAAAATTATTTGATAAATATATACTTAATTTTTAAAAAAATTATTTGAATATGAAAAAAAATAAATCTTTGTATAAGTTATCACTTTTGTATTTAAAAAATATTTAAAAAATATTTCTAACTAAATATTTAAAAATCTAAAATTTTTATAACCAGTAGAAATTTCAAAATTGTACAATATATTTATTTAAAGATATTTTTGAAAGAATTTTAAATATAAAAATTATAGAATTCATCAAAATTTATTTGATATTTAACAATTTTCAAAAAAACTTTTAAATATTTATTATTGGTTGATGTAACAAATATCTTGAAAAAAGTATGGGCTGTTTGAATTGTTTTTTTGAAAGCATACGTTTTTTTTTTGACATCATCCCTAGCTTTATGTTTGATTTGTTTGATTTGATTTTTTTTATTAAGGTTAGGTCTGTCTAAATTTCAGTTTGTTGGACATAGCTGGATTTAATCTTGCTACTGTAGGCGAGTTTGATTTATTTCCTTAACTTTAGTTTAGTCTGATTTAATCATGCTTTATTACCAATTTTCAATTTTAAGAAGGGAGGTTTGTCGGAAAAATATGTGCTTTATAAAACAGTGTCAAATAAATTTTTAATTTGAAAAAAGTATTTATAAAAATATCTTTTGAAGAAAAAATAAAATTTAAAAAAGTTATTAATGTGTTTTATAATCTTTACATTCAAATTTTTTGTAGCCAATAAATACTTTAAAAATCTAAAATATTTATTTAAAAATATTTTTCAAAAAATTAATACAAAAATTGTGAAACATATTAAAAAAATTTTATATTTTCAAATTTTTAAAAACTTTTCATAAATCTTTTAATTTATTTTAATACTTATTAGAAAATAAAAAAGTTTACTTTGGATATAAAAGGAGCCGATTTATCATTGTTTCAATTGTAAGGCACTACCGTCTACAGTAGAATTAATTGGAGAAAGAAATTAAAATTATAAATTTTGTCAAAATTTATAAATTTAATATAAAAAAATTAAAATTAATATTTCAAAATCAAATTTTTTAAATCATTATATGGATAGTATGCCCATGACGTCCAAAAATCCCTCAATGCTAGTATTCAATTTTCTAACAGAGAGAAGATACAGGTTGATCATAAATTTGAGAGAATTATACGTCTATAAACGGCAATCAAACATGATCAATCGAAAACCTCAGAAACCATAAAATGCAGAGATGAGACGTAAGACATTCATATAGCTCTAAGCACGTCGTGAAATCCAGCACCGTCCCGGCCGCGGAACACCCCCGTCACTACTGCCCCGTCCGCCGTCACCATACAAAAACTCTCAGATAATCCCATTGCACGCGCCACCCTCGCCTCCGGATCAGCAAACATCGCCACTCCAGCGCGCGCCGCGCCGAGCACGTCACCCCACGCCTTCGTCACGAACACGTCGTTCGGCGCCACTACCGCCATTACCCCCGCCCCCTTCGCCCTCAGGTCCCCCGCCCTCGCCACTAACTCCTCTGCGCTTAGCGCCGCATCTCGCGGCGGAGCAAACGCGCCGGTCGCGCTAAGAATGACAGCTTTCTTCTTCCCGCGCGTGAGGTCAGAGAGCGTGGTTGTGCGGATGGTAGAAGATGAGTCAAGGAAAGAGAGTATGAGAGAAGGTAATCGGCGGACGGAGATGGAGGTTCTGGGGCGTTGGTGGATCGGACCAGGGTAGCCGTAGAGGGAGAGGAATGACGAACGGCGGGAGCGCGGGAGGGAGGAGTGGGGGTTCCAGCGGACGGATATATCGGGATGCGTGGCGGACAGGGAACGCGGCGCCGCCGTGATGGTGCCACTGGTGGTGGGAAAGGTGATAGTGTTTGTGGATGAAGATAATGATGGAGAGAATGCGTGCGCGGCGGCGAAAGTGGCGAAAATGTTATTGGCCGACGCCATTATAGACTTGCTTGCTCCGGCTCCAAACACGACGAGGTTTTAAGAATGGAGAAGCACGGGTTTGACGTAATTACATAACCCCAATAGAACACACAACATCAAATATCAGTATTTTGATTTGCTACTTTATTTTAAAAGTATTCGAAGATATCTTCTCACAGTGGAAGTATTAGAAGTTATCCACGTGGCTTTTCAAAAGTTGGAGCTTAAAAGTGGTGTATGTTACGGGCATTACATAGAAAGTATATCTGGAAACATCTGTGTATGCTGATAGTTAACACAAGCTTGAGGAGCAAGAAATGTCTAGTCTGTAATTTAAAATATTTATATCACATTTGGAATTTTTTTTTAAATATTACTTTTTTAATAAAAAATTATTAAAATAATGTTATTAAAAGTAGACCAAATAGATAAAATAAGAAGATAAAAAATTTATAAAAATTTTCGATTTGTTCCGTCAATTTTTGCATTTGGATGAGTAGTTGGAGGAAGGGCGTCTTTTGAAAGACGCACTTCCTCCGTATAATTTTTTATAGCAATTTTAATATTAGGGAATAGCGTTTTTTCAAAAAATGCTTTTTTGAAAAGCGTTTTTCGAAAAAACGCTCTTCCCTTTGGTGAGTCAGCAAGGAAGAGCGTTTTTTCAAAAGACGCTGTTCCACGTGGCAATGACGTGGCGCGTCGGACCTTAGTTTGGCAAATAAGTTTTTAATAATATTATTTTAATAATTTTTTATTAAAAAAATAATATTTAAAAAAAAAATCCTCACATTTGAATCGCCAATATGGCAGCCGTACCAACTTTTGGGACCCAAACTTGGTAGTGGGATCCGCATTTTAGGACCCAAACGAGGTAATATTTATATTTTTTTTAAAAAAAATTAATATAAAATTATAAATTTTAATACTATAATATAATTTTATATTAATTTTTTTAAATAAAAATACTTTAAAAGTAATCTTTTAAGTGTCCAAAGTCAATATATTTTAAAATGGCTGTTAAAATATATTCTGAATCCGTTATATCCGTTAATTTTGGAATCATAAACATCTGTTTAGAAATTTTTCTTTAAAAAAATTTTTAATATAAAAATATAGATAATATCAAAATTTATAATTTTTATATTTAAATTTTTTTAAAAAAATATAATTCAGTAAGTGTTTGGAGAGTGCTGTAGATCCGCATTCCCAAACTTGTTCTACACGATTCCAGTTATTCTGATTCCAGCAATTCAAAAATCAGAGTAATCCAAGCTCCTGATTTCATCCATCGTAAAAATATGAATTACAGAGGGCCTTTTGTAATTTTTATACTCCTACTAATTAAAATTTGTGATTTTATGTCCCTTAATTAGATTTGATATTTTTATATTTTTGTGAAATGATAAAAATTTTAAATTCTTATTCTGAAAAAAAATGAAAACACGCAAACACCATGAAGACACTTTGAATACCCGCAAACACCTATGAATAATACGAACACTCCCGAACACTTAGCAGTTTTTTTTTTTTTTTTTTCGGTGGTACAAATACACTATATCTAATTAGCTGAGGTCACAAAAATACAAAAGCTCAATTACAAAATTTTATATAAATTTTCGTTCGTTTATTTGAACTATTTTTAATTATTTTTAGAAAAAAATTTAGAGCTATAGAGTTGTAAATTTTGATGTGATCTACAATTTTAAAATTGAAAGAATTTAAATAAAACAAATAATATGCCAAAAATGTAGTCAAAATAATTTCAGCAAATCAAGATAACTGCACCCGTGCGTCCTATAACCTTATTTTTTTTATTAGAAAAATTTACTCACCCCAATAAATCACACATTAAACCACACATAAATAATCTCTACCATATTTTCGTCTCGTAATCTGTATATTTATCTGGTGATCTGTATAAATTATCAAAATTATAATGATACCTATTGTGACATGTGGATCTGATGTTGTCACGTATATTATATGGTTTATTTTATAGTTTTTAAATGAGCATAACAAAATTTTTTTTATGTTTTATTAAGAATCCCATTTTACATAAATAGAATTTGTCTCGTTCAAAAATAAAATAACTTTAATATATTTTTTTTCTAGTAACTCTTAACGGCCGGAGTGGCTGGGATAAAAAATCCAGTCAAACGAGATATATCAGATTGGATCTCAATGGTCCCTCTTCAAAAATCCAGTACTGCACTGGCCTGTAGATTGATCTTCCGTCCGGTCCGAAACTAAAAAACCTTTGACTGAACCGGGGACTTATTAAGGTTGGTACGCAAGCTCATTTACGCACAGGTCAGCCCCTACCAACCGAGCCTGTAGCCCACCAAAGACCATGCACAGACACACACACACACACACACACACACACACACTCTCTCTCTCTCTCTCTCTCTCTCTCTCTCTCTCTCTCTCTCTCTCAGCACGGCTCGCTGATCACCACCTCATCGTCACCAATTGAGATTGATAGACGCCGTAGTCCATGGCGTCATTGCTCGTCGTCATCGTCGCCGATCAACTGATCGAGGCCACGATCACACGCACGCGTCAAAAGGCTGATCAGCTGATTGGCGAGGTAGGAAGACACGATCGTTCATGCAACTGGTCACAGTCAATAGAGTTTTCAGATTATTTTTATTAAATGTTGAAGCGGATCATCGTGTTTATGCTTACATCTGTTGGAGCGACTCCGGCGAGGTCCGGTGATTTCTCCAGTAATGAAGATGGTTATCAGAGTTTTCTTTTTGGTGAACTCGAAGTTCTGGGGCTCATATACTCAAGTAGTTTAGTCTCTGGATATTCATCAAATATATTTGTTTCTTTGATTCTTCATGAACCTTAACTGAATGCATGCATATTATTGGATAAGACCAAAATATGCCAACAGGTTCACATGCTCGATCTACCAATTGTCCCAAAGAGCCAAACGTTAATAATCCTGAGTTCAATCTTCTTGTATAACAGTCACCTTCTAAATGTTTTACAGATTTTCATGCATGACAAAATCTTACCGTTTAACAGAAATTTTGCCTCTTTTCATGTATTAGGTTCAAATAATAAATAAATAAATAAACCATAACAGCCGAGCTATAATTTTGGAATGGATTAATGGATGAGAAC
The DNA here is from genome assembly GCA_002076135.1 of Xerophyta viscosa. Lineage (NCBI taxonomy): Eukaryota > Viridiplantae > Streptophyta > Magnoliopsida > Pandanales > Velloziaceae > Xerophyta > Xerophyta viscosa. Next base: position 26,936 of record MJHO01000125.1, on the reverse strand, counting down.
GGTTGTAGAACTTAAAACACAGAAAAAAAAAGAGGAAGAATGCAAGCTGTTATGAAAAGGAAAACCTGATGCTCGTCCGGGTGCAACTATGACACTTGCACGGGACCAGCCAAAAATAGATGAAATAATGTCAACTAACACACCAAATGAATCACCAAAGTTGATAGTTTGTTTTCATGTAGAATTTTCTGCAGTTGTCATATCTTTCAGACCTTCTGAAAAATGTTAAACTACAACGACACATATTATAATTTACAAATTCCTTTTTTTATAAAATTATCAGAAAAATATTTCGTTCGTAATTATTTCCTTTTTTTAGGACAATAGTAACTGATCAATTATTATAATTTATATTTTAAAATTTAGAATTTTCTAAAGCCGGTCCAGTAGTATGGATGGGCCGTGAGATATATGGATTTACATGTTCAGGAATGGGGTTTTGTTTACTGAATTCAGGAGACGTAAAGCAAATACAAGCATGTCATACTGAAAGCATGCTAATATAGCGTGTCAACTATCAAAGCAAATAAGCGTGTTATACTGAAGCATGCTGAACTATAACTATTAAAGATAATGAACAAATAGATGTACTTTCAACCGCTACAAGTTCGAAACCTAGCCATTGATCATCAAGAGAAGCACGAAATCTGAATCTACGATTAGCTTTATTTCTTGATTATCAAGCAAAAACATAAGATGACAAATTGATTATTAACGAGCATCAGGATCACTATAACGCTACAAACAAACGTAGAATCTGAGTACGATTTCTTGGGAGATGGAGTTGCAGGATTGCTTTCGGAAGACTACTACATAGAATAATAGAAAAATTACTGTTCAGCCATCTTAATTTTAGGGTATCGCGATTCAGCCCTCCGAAACGTCACGTGGCGGCACGCGCACGCCGTCACGTCGGCGGAGAAACGCGTTTCGGAAGGCTGAACAGTCAAAAACGAAAAACGGAGGGGCTGAACAGTAATTTTTCCTAGAATAATTGCATTTCAACCCTTATTTTAAAAATTTTATATTTTAACCTTCGAACATATGCAATGTGACACTGTATGAATGCCGTCATATCAGCGTATGAATACCGTGTATCAGCGCAGAAATAAATTTCGAATGACTGAAATATAAACAATTCGTGTGCCCCCAAATCAGCACAAACCGTATTTCAGAAGACAGAAACGTAAATAGTTTGAATCAGAGGGCTTAAATGCAATTATCCCAAACTACATCAACCCTGCAGTGTTCCACATACGAACAAAACACTTTAATAAAGAACATCGTGCACAGGATACAATACAAAATGCCCTTCTCTCTTCTCTTCCGCCTTGTGCAGCCTCTCCTACCTCTCTTTACTGGCGACCATCACCTCTAATTTTTAACAATAAACCATCATAATTCTAAACATTTAGTTGAATATTAACTAGCAATCTAAAGCATCGAAAATTCTAACTTAAAAAGTTTTCTACTGCCTCAGATATGGGTGCTGCTGAGGAGTTCGAGAAAAAGACTGCAATGGCGACTTCATCTTGCTGCTATTGCGGTTCAGCTTCTCCTTGTTGCTTCTCCTTCTTCATGTTGTGCTTGTTATTATGCATCCAGACCTTCAAAACGTGCCTGCTAACACCTATGTCGGTGCACAGCTGCTCGGTTGTCACGTCATCATACCGCTGCACTCGCCACCCGACTTTCTCGGCGTAGTCCAACATCTTCTCCTTCTGCTCCGCTGTGAACTTGGTCCTGAACCTCTTCGTCGACGACGACGTCGGAGTCTGCGTCGCCACCGCAGATGCCAACGCGGTGTTGTTGCGCTCCTCGCTGGACGACTCAGTCGTCGTTCCTCCGCTTCCGGTGGTGTGTGCCGCTGTGAAACGCGGGCTAGGCGACACGAACGTTGACAGAGGGGATAGATGACACTTGTGAGGCGGCGGCGGTTTTTGCGGCTGCGGCGGTGCGTATGGGTGCGGCGGCGGTAGGAGAAGAGGCACGACGCGGCCGTTGTAGGTAGATTCAGACTCGGATTCCTTGCGGTGGAAGCTACGGTGGCAGCCACACGCGGCACATTTAAGCGCGTCGGTGGCGCCGCAGCCGGACGGCATGAACTCGCCGCAACCATCGACGACGTGGCCCCCGCGGCTGGCGGCGTGGTTGCGGAGACATTCGTGGTAGCGCACTGTTTCTCCGGTACCAGCAGCGGCGGGGGAGTCGGAGTCCATGGATGTTGCACGACCAAAGTCTACTGGACGTACAGACACAGATGTCGGAGCTCTCCGAGCACTGAAGCTGCTGGGAGGTTTTGGAGAGCAAAAAGGAGGAGACGAGGGGTGTGGTTCGTCTAGTGGCCTCCTAAACTCCATGCAAATGAAACAAGGGAGCTTTCTTAATGTTATTTAAACTGCATGGTGATTAGGAGATGGAGAAGAAGGTGGTGGTGAGATTTTGTTTCGCATTTCTCTGGATCAGGGGAATGGAAGGAGGATATTGTAAGATGAGATGAGGAAGATGAGAAGGGAGGAGAGAGGGTAAGAGGAATGGTTAACAACCGACAGGGTGATGCTTCACTCCTCACACGCCCTGCAACGATGACCCACCCCGCTAATTATTATTGTTGTTCTCCGCTGGTAAAACTCTTCTCTTTCCTCTCTTTCTCCCTCCATTTTTATTACCAAAAAGAAACACAAATTGTATGTATATTTTTGTACCATCGGAACCTTATTATACTGTTTGAGATATTTGTAGTTCAGAATTTTCATACGGAAGATGGATAAGGTTACTCTAGTCGACAAATGTTTGATTTCTCATTCTTTCTTGGTTAAGTTATTCTTTAGTTCCTGAACTTTATTTAATGGATCACTTTAAATTAACTTCTAACCACATCTATTATAATCCAAAAAATGACCTCCGATAATTTTACAATCGGTTCAGTTTGGTTATAACAATTAATGTGGGATAACTTAAGTATTTAAATAATATCACGTAAGCTACTTAATAGACGTACATGTAAAAAATTAATGGCAATGTTATAGAAAACTATCGCAATTACGGTTAAATATTTAGAATTATAACGGGCTCATTTAGAATTTAGAATAATCGCAAATATGGTTAAAAATTATAACGGTTTAGTTTGTAAAAATTGAACTAACCAGTAGTTTTTTTTTTTTTTTCTTCTACAATACTTTTTAAAAAGACAATGCTAAAATTTTAATGAAAAGAACATATATAGTATGGTGAAACTTCCGTTTTATAAAATAAAATCTCATATACGAATCTCACGGTAATAATAAAGAAAATTTATCTTTTCTATTCTTGAAAGATAAAGCTGATTTCGACTTATCTAGGTTGAAAGAATATAGCTCAAATGTTAATGAATCACGTCTCTGTATATTTATAAATTTATTTGTCATTACGGTCGCCTTGTTATCAGATTAGGGGCAGAGTTCTCTCATAATAACATTCAAAAAATCTTTGGCCAAAGAGGTGGACGAGCATAAAATTAAGATCTGCTTGAAGATGAGTTGAAAAGCCAAAAGCTACGCTGGAAGCTGCCGGAGCCGCTGCTAGCTTTGCACTTCATGTTGTTTGCTTAGTCGCTATTTTGCATTAGTGGGACAGCTTGTTACTCTTTTTTGCAGTATTTGGCTCACAACTATTTTGTGATCACAAAGTCTCTCTTCTCCAAAAAAAAAATAAAAAATAAAAAAGAAAAATAAAAAAAGTCGAATTCACATAAGTATGTAGAAATATTCAAAAGGTATTTAAAGGTGTTCAAATTCGTTATTGTTGCAATGCTTGCAAACACTATTAAACACATCTGTATAGTTATCTAATTTGACTGAATATTTACAACATTTTAAGTTTAAGGGATAAAATAGATTTTAAAAGCTACAGAAGCTCAGTCGTGCAAAATTACGTAAAGGACTTATTACGGTCAAATAATTATAAATGTGCCAGATCGTGTAAAATGCACCTTTTTAATGTATTAATAAACTGGTCATGTAATCGACTCGATTCTCAGACAGAAAAGACGAAGGAAATAGTTGTCCCAACTTCATCAAAAAAATTGTTTATGATAAAAAAATTTTAAGAAAACTTCTAATTTAAAAATTATAGATTTTAATTGTATAGTTTTAATATTAAAAAATTTTAAAATATTTTAAACTTTTAATGAATTTTAAAAATAATATTAAAATTTATTTAAACCCGTTAAATTTTATAATCTTAAAATATATATTTATAAATATTTTAAATTATCTTACTCAAAATAGAAGATAATGTAAAAGCTTATTCAGACTCGAAAGTGTTTTATATATTAGTTTAGTATTAGAGATGACTAATATTTTACTGACGGTGGTTGAATTGTAATATTTTGAATAAATTATGTTAGTATTTTTGTGAGTTATGCTAGTGTTTCACGTGAACTAGATTAATATTCCGAATACCTAATTTATTAATTTTAAGAAATTGATTCAAGAGACTTTTGTAAAGTAAGAATTTTTAAGAACAAATTCGCTTATGTTTTTGAAAGGAAGTCCCAAAAATTTAAATCCGAAAAGTTAGGCATGGCAACTCCAAAATTTTATTTAATTTTTTTTTGAAATTAATTCTATAAAGGTATTTTGACAACTCTATATTTTAATTAATTTAAAGCGAGTTTTAAAAATAATTTTGAAACTTATTACAAAAACGTTAACATTGGAGTCCTAAAATACAGTTCAAAAATATTTTAAAATATTTAACATAAATTTTCCTAAACATACTATCAAAGTGTTTATTTTTTTATTTTTACCAAACAAATTAACGGATTTAATAGATTTATTAGTGCCACTAATGGTGGCACCAGTATTGCTTATATTAAAATTTACGTATAATTTGACAACAATCCACAAATTTTTAGATAGCGATGTTAAAATGTCCGCTAATCACGCCTTGGCACATGATCCACCGATTCCACACTAGCAATACGGGCTAAGCCTTATTTGCTCAAAAGTAGTGTGGGTTAAGCTCACTGTATAGATTGTTAGAGCCAAACCGTAATTTTGATCGGTTCGGAGTAGTGCGGGCCAATCTTGTCTACACAGTGGCTTTGTCTTAACATACCATGTCTCATGCAGAGCCCGGATGCACAGACAGCTCACGCTGGTGAAGTCCGGCCTACTGGTCGCCCCTCCAACACTACAAACTGGTCTGATTTATAGCAGTCGACATTTTTATTTTTAGAAATTAACATGGCAGTGCTTACAATTTCATTTTTAAGCTGAATGATAAAAAAAAAAAAGAAGTATTTATGACGATAACGAATAGACATAATACGTGGGCACACTTACATATCAGTTTCTCCATCGAATCTGCATTATGAATAAATCAATAGTTTTGAATGTACTATAGCCACATTTTAGAATACCTAATAAAATTATTTAAAAAATAATTATAAATTATAAATTACAAAAATATATATGTTTAAATTTTAAAGTTTTAATATATATTTTAAACATTAAAATTTTAATAGACTAGTATATTTATTTTTATTTAAATATTTAAAAATAGATACTTTGAATTTTTAAAAATATTATTGAAATTATAGATCAATTAAATTATTTTTCTATACTTAAAATGGTTGTGAAATATTTAAATACTACTAAAAACTTTTGATTTTAATGTTTTTAGAATATGGGTTGATAGGAAAGTGTCCCTATTACTGATGATTGCCATGTATTAAATAACTGGATAATTATATATTAGTATCCAAACTTTTACTCTTGTATTCATTCTTTAAAAATTATTTTTGTATAGTTGTGATGTGCTCGTACGTTGTCATATCGTATATTTTTATATTTTTAAAGATTAAAATATATAACTGTTAATTTTAAAAAGTTGATATATATATCAATTATCCTTTAGTTAATTTAACTGCCCTCCTTAAATCTACAGTAGTTATTGTGTACTGTAACCATAGTTCATCGTGTGAAGTCAGGCACCGGATTCGTTTATTACGTGGCGAACCCCCAACCAAGCATTTTTTCTGGAACCTGGGCTGTCGTGCAATGAGCCGTCATTCATACTGCCTCTTTTTCACCGTTAATCTTTTCTAGCCCTTTTTTTATTTGTTTGGGTTGCTTAATGGATTGCCGTCCAGTCCGTCTGTCTGTCTATCAGAGCTCAGTGCCTGATGACAGATCCCTACAAATTTCCCGCTCCTTTCCCCGTCCCCACCGCTCTCGGATAGGCTGTGTGCATTCCGTAAACCCCTTCGGATCCGAACCTCACTCTTGCACTTTATTTGAGATAAGGAAATAACCAAACCACAATCCAATAAAAAATAAAAAATAAAAAATAAAAAACTTTAAATATTTTTAAAAAGAACATTTAATTATAATTTAATAGGATATATAGTTTTATTGTTAATTTTTTAAAAATATATGTTAAGAAAATAGTTGAAGTTTCAAGTATTAACATATTTAAAAAAAGAATTTCAAATTCGTCTGAAATTCATTAAACTTTTGAACATAAAAATATCTATTTAAGAATATTATTTAAAACAAATTAACATTTAAATTATAGCTTTCATCTAAATTTATTAATTTTATATTAAAAATTTTCTAAATAATATTTTTAGCTTTTTAAATTAATTAAAACATATTAGTAAGTTCGGTGAATTTTTTGGTGCCACCGTCGGTGGCACCAACATCATATTTTGAATAATATAGAGGTTTGTATAAGTCCTTCCCAAAAAGAGCTGATGTGTACAAATAAACTATTATATCAGTTTTAGCAAGGGCTTAAATACAAATTTGTTATAAAAATGGTACGTATTGGGCTGCCACGTAGCAGAACAGCTGAGCACCAGATAAGAAGAAAAGTCCAAAAACCTCATGTGATCGAGGTGCAACCGCTGAGGTGCTATCTACGTACCTTGAGATCGCCATGCCGATACAGACCTCATACCATAGCTCGACTTACTCATCTCACACTGCGCATGTTGAGACCGGCCTCCCACACGTGCATACCTCTAGAGACATTATGAGGAGTCTAATATAGATGGAGTATTTATACTTTCTGACCACTTATATGATACATGAAATTGAGTTTATAGATACATAACCTTTCTTACTAGAAATTTAATTAATAGTTACATCATACTTATTATCTTGAGAAGTAATGGGAGGCACCTCTAAATGTACTTATAGAGTGCTGAATGATGATGGTATTTTCTACGCCATGTTATTTACACATGTAACTTTATATTTATTTAAGATGATGTTGAAGAATTTTCATGCGCAATAGATTATTTTGTAATTTTGTTATACTGCAAAGTATTTTCTACGGCGATGCTGCAAATTAAAATATGGTACCTCCATGGATCAGTATTACAGCGACAGATTATTTAGTTATAGTGCAAAATATTTTCTACGGCGAAGCTGCAAATTAAAACATGGTACCTCTATGGATCAGTATTACAGCGATGCCGCACGAACAATTCATCTGCGGTCGTTATCTGACATCTCGTACTAGAACGTCGCCGGAACTTACACCGTTCAGCGGTGCACGTAGCTTGCAGCGACAAAGCCTTGTTTAAGTATCAACCTCGCCCATATTGAACTTGTTGAGCCTGAGCAAACCAATTCTGAAGTAATTGGGCCTTTCTGCTGGAAGGCATTTGGGCAGCTGCACAATCCGATCAAGCCCTCTATCGATTGTCCCTGGACTGGGAAACACACAAGCAGCCCACTCTACTCATATATATATATATATATATATATATATATATATATATATATATATATATATATATAAAACACTTCAAAATTATTATATAAATTTATAATAAATATTTTTAATTAACTTAATTATATTACGAATAAAGGAAATCAAATATAAAATTATATAGAGAATATAAAGGAGAAAAAAAAAGGTTAATGATTTTTAATAAAAATAATGCATGTATTATATATGATAACTATTATATATATAATTTAAATTTACTTAGATGAAGTAATTATATTTTGAAATAATATAATTTAAACTAACCAAACTTTTCTCCCACGTTTTAGTTATATATATATATATATATATAGACACATCATTAACTAAGACAAATAAAGAAATTTATGTAAATATGAGGGTGCAATATTTTGGAAGGAAAAAACTACTCACCCCCAACAAATCACACACAACTAATCTTCACCACACATATATCGTGGTCCGTATAATTTTTTCGTTATCCGTAAAAATATAAAAAATTATATATATACCTATCATAATATGTGATCTTGATTGTGCCACGTCATATGTGTGGTTTTTATGTGGTTTATTGGGAGTATATAGCAAAGTCAATTTTGGAAATTTGTCAATTTGATCTGAAGTTTACAGACTAAAAGGTAAAAGAACAGTTATTTTTCCCACGAAAAATAGTTATTAGCCTTTAATATGTACAAAAAAATAATTAGTCGCTTAAGTATACACCCACGTGCAAACCATGGTCTTAGAACATGATTAAATATTTACTTTGGTTTGTGTCTAAATTTATAGCTGATATTTAAATTGTTCCTCCAATTTCGTTCAAGTTTAAAATAAAATAATATCTATTTCGACTAAATAGCAATAATTTTAACTGCAAAACTAACATTCAACTAAAAAATAAATTTATAGGGTAAAATTCAACCAAATAATATCAAATATAACTAAAATAGCAGCTGAATAGTGCTATAAAAAATATAGTAAGAATAATACTTATAAGTTATGCTAAATTTACAAATACTTCAAAATATTTTCGGGCAGGCATGAAATTTACTGAAAGACTAACGGCTGCATTTGGTGCCCTCTAGTGAAATTGTACTGTTGGGTGATAAAAGCCGTTATACTACGTGGCATTATGAATAATTTTTGATGTGCCATTTGACATTTATCTATTATTCTAAACATATTATGTGGTATTTTTTATTAATTGATAGACATTTATAAAGTCATACAGGTTATTTAAAAAATATGAAAAGTCTAATATTACAAATAAGTACTTAATTAAAATAATATTTATAAAATAAATCTAAATAACATAAAAAATTAGTGTAAAAGTAATTATATTATATATTATATAATTTATATTTTTAAAATAAAATTTTTATAATGTACAAATTTGTTTTAACATTTATCGTCAATACTCAATTAATTTCGTGTATGTATTTAACATTTTTTCTTACTCTAATAATATATTATTAATAAAATAAAATATATTATTAAAAATAAGATTATCTAAAATTTAAAAATATAAAAAAATAGAAATTTTAATTTTAATTTTATATATATATAATATATATATATATATATATATATATATAAGACTAATAAAAATTGACAACACAAGGCGAAAACAAGTATAAAGAACCAAATCTCAGAGTCCACTAAGCGATGCTAGCTTTGGCACCTTTATATTGTTCATGAATCTTCTTAGGTCAGCTTATGCATCAAATTTAGGTAGGATAATCAGTCTTTATGAGGATCGACCGGTAGGACGAGTGCGTATCGAACCAACCATCTGAATTCGAGGTCCGTCAGTCGGGGTAAGGTGAGTGCGTATCGCACCAACTACCGTGAGAAAGTACACGTGTATATCCCACGTATGATGGATGCGTATGAATGGACCGCTGAATCTTAGAGTTAAGTCCGAGTACGACTCCTTCTGGAGTTAGCGAGGTGAGGGTCTTTACGGCAACGTCATAACTTCTCAAAAAATTAGTCTTTATGTATTTGACACAGTAAGTAATTTTAATCATTGATTCATGGTTAACGTATCACCATTATCAATACAGGACTGCTTGAGAAGCAAATGAATTAACGGTTGACAAATGAACCCCTCGCAAAATCTTAACTTTATAAATAAGCTCCGAGAAGTTATTAGCTGCGCGGCACGCAGATACATTTATCTGCGAGGAGTGTAGTAAAAATAAATTATTTAGGATTAGTTTTGAAAATTTTTTTTAATAAAAATACTTATATATTTTTGAACTCTAAAAATTTAATATAAAACTATTTTTCATGTTATATGTATTTTTTAAAAGAGGCTTATTAAATATTTGTGTGTCTTTGGAGTGATTTTTGTAAGTTTTCAGAAAAAAATATAAAGTTTATTTGACAAAATTTTATAAAAATAGTAATTTTTCAATAAAACCCCTCGTAGTGTTGGCTTGCCACCTTCTCGTGACAATATACATACATATATAAAATACATTTACCAGAAAATGCCGCCTTGTTAAGGTTATAAAAGAGGATTTTGCTGAAAAACTTTTGCTTCAAAAAATCTCGTCATATAGGTCTCTGATATTTTATTAAAAAACTTAGAAAATTATGCCAAAACACCTAGATGTAAGTTCTTTTTTTAAAAAAGTTGAATATAAAAAGTGATTGGTATACTTAATATGTTTATATTTAAAACTTCTAAAATGAATATTTATAAATAAATATTTTAAAAACTCTGAATCTGATAAAATATTTATTTAAATATATATTTTAAGAATGTTTTTAATTTAAAAATTATAAAATATATCAAAATCTAATTTGTTATATTTAAGATATTTTAAAAACACGCGTTCATGCTTGAAATTAGGAATGTTCAAAAAATATCCGACCCAAGAATTCGTACGGACCCGACCGAATTTGAAGGATTTTTTATTGTCCGAAAAAATAGAATTTATTAGAAAGCAACGAGCAAAGGCAGGGCATATATGTAATTGTAGCTTGTATATATATATATATATATATATATATATGTATGTATCGAACTAGGGTTTTTCTCTTATCTCTCTTCGCTTAAGGCTCTCGCGCATTCGAAAAGATGGGGTGAGTAATCTGTTAAACTCCAATATTAATCTTGAATTCGATTTTTGCTTGATATTTCTGGTTGCTTGCAAATTCTTATTGAAGCTCTGAACTTTATATTTGGATTTGTTATTCCACATGTTCAGTTACACGGACAGCTAGATTTAGAACCATTACAATTGAGTGAAGTGATTCGTAGTTGATAGATTTTATGTTGTATTTGAAAGCCGTGACTATGGAGATCGAAGGCTCCACATGAGCTGATCTAGTAATTACCATCAGTTACATATAAGTTAAAATAATTGACTTGATGTTGGATGTGTTGGGATTGTGCTTGGTTAGTATTTCCGATCAAGTAATTTTTTGCTCAATATCCAAATGTGAAAACCAGCAGGTTTCTTTCAGGTAGTTGCATCTTATTAAATGGCTATAGGGTGTGCTTGGGATTAGAAGCTGGATCTGGAGCTTGTTGGGGCACGCTTGCCATATTAGCGATTCCCAACAAGCTCCAGGTCCAGCTCTTAAATATCCAAACAAACCTTGACAATGTGAATCACTTGTTGCTTCAGCCCACTTCAAAATTTTGTTGCTGTAGTTTCTTTGATTGTGTTTGAAAAGTGTTTAATGGGCATGCATTTAGGGTGGTATTGATGTATGGGGCCTAAAGTACATTGAAAAAAATATATTTATGAAATATGACGATGAGTATAAATTGATGAGGACTAAATGTGTGCTTTTGGGATGTTATTATTGAACACTATAAGTAGAAAAGCCTGGCCTGAATCTTCCCAACACTATATGCGTGGCTCAGATCGTTAAATAGTATGTCACATGTTTGACTTAAAGGCTAATTTTACTATGAATATATTCAAAATCGAGTTAGTATTTTGAATAAACTATGTTAGTATTTTTTTGAGTTATGCTAGTGTTTCACGTGAACTATATTAATATTCCGAATAGCTAATCTATTATTTTTAAGAAATTGATTCAAGAGACTTTTGTAAAGTAAGAATTTTTAAGAATTCGCTTATGTTTTGAAAGGAAGTCCCAAAAATTTAAATCCGAAAGGTAAGGCATGGCAACTCCAAAATTTTATTTAAATTTTTTTTGAAATTAATTCTGTATAGGTATTTTGACAACTCTATATTTTAATAGATTTAAAGCGAGTTTTAAAAATAGTTTTGAAACTCGTTACAAAAACTTTATCATTGGAGCCCTAAAGTACAGTTCAAAATTTTTTTTAAAAAAAATTTAACATAAAACTTTTCCTAAAAATACTATCAAAGTCTTTTTCTTTTACCATACAAATTAGCGGATTTAAAAGATTTATTAGTGCCACTAATGGTGGCACCAGTTTTGGTTATTTTAAAATTTACGTATAATTTGACAACAATCCACAAATTTTTAGATAGCAATATTAAAATGTCCGCTGCTCACGCCTTGGCACATGATCCACCGATTCCACACTAGCAATACGGGCTAAGCCTTGTTTGCTCAAAAGTAGTGTGGGTTAAGCTCACTGTATAGATTGTTAGAGCCAAACCGTAATTTTGATCGGTTCGGAGTAGTGCGGGCCAATCTTGTCTACACAGTGGCTTTGTCTTAACATACCATGTCTCATGCAGAGCCCGGATGCACAGACAGCTCACGCTGGTGAAGTCCGGCCTACTGGTCGCCCCTCCAACACTACAAACTGGTCTGATCTATAGTAGTCGACATTTTTATTTTTTGAAATTAACATGGCAGTGCTTACAATTTCATTTTTAAACTGAATGATAAAAAAAAAGAAGTATTTATGACGATAACAAATAGACATAATACTGGGGCACACTTACATATCAGTCTCTCCATCGAATCTGCATTATGAATAAATCAATCGTTTTGAATGTACTATAGCCATATTTTAGAATACCTAAAAAAAATTATTTAAAAAATAAATATAAATTATAAATTACAAAAATATTGATGTTTTAAATTAAAAATTTTAACATATGTTTTAAAACTTTAAACTTTTAATAGATTAGTATATTTTTTTATTTAATTATTTAAAGTAGATATTTAGAATTTTAAAAATATTACTGAAATTATAAATGAATTAAATTGTTTTTTTATATTTAAATTTGTTGTAAAATATTTAAATACTACTAAATTTTTTGATTTTAATGTTTTTAAAATATGGGTTGATAGGTAAGTGTCCCTAATACTGATGAATGCTATGTATTAAATAACAGGATAATTGTATATTAGTTTTTAAGTTTTACTTTTGCATTCAGCCCTCTAAACAACCGTGCATTGTGTGGGTGCAAAACTAGTGGTGAATTAAATGCCAATGCCCAAAGTTTACAATTAACCCTATTAATTAAATCGCCTGTGACTGATTCCATAGGAGCTGAGCTCCTTCGGCTGCTCTGGGCTTCAAATTAGGGCAGTCCGGTCTATTTTTATTTTTGAAGAACGCCAGCCCGGTCTATGGGCTTCAAATTAAATCGCCTTTGACTGATTCTCTTCCTATTTTCTTATCTTCAAAATCCTGCCAGCATTTACACTCTGTACTCACAAGCTCCACTAATGGCGAAACTCTCGGCAAAGGAGATGAGCGCAGTAGCGAGGCGGATATCTGCGGTCTCAAGCCATGTCGTACCTCTTCCTTCTCCACCATCCTTGCCGATGATAAGCCGCTCGACGGCGTCGGGAGAGGATAGCTACCGCCGAATCCACGGCGAAGTCTCAGAAAAAGAAGCCACGTGGGTGTCTGCTATTGATGAGTACGGAAAGGAATTCGTGGATATTGTTTACGAGAAAGCACTTGGTGAAGGGATCGCCAAGGTATGTGTTAGCAAAAGCTTCAGTAGAAATATCGAGTCATTTTAGATTCTGTTTAAGATGGATTGAAAGTAAAACTTTTCAAATTGCTATGCATTATTGCATTATTTACTGAACATCTGATACTGTGTTTATATAACACACACACACACACACAACACACAGATATATATATATATATATATATATATATATATATATGTGAAGTCATTTAAGCTTCATGTGTACAATTGATATTTCTTAGCATTTGGGATAGTAGCATGCTTCAGGAACAATTATTTAGAATGTTTTTTCTTACTATTACCATTATTATTTGGTTAATAATGCATAGGAATAAATTCCTTGTACATGTGAGTTCTCACTAGTATGTGTTGCTTTTATAGATCACTATCAATCGTCCAGAGAGAAGGAATGCCTTTCGACCACAAACAATTAAAGAACTTATTCGTGCTTTTAACGATGCCAGGGATGATACCTCTATTGGAGTCATCATCTTAACAGGCAAGGTACATGATAATATGCATTAGCTATTTGTATCATCTATTTTAATCTTTACCCGTAAGAAATGGCTAGACACATTGTGGTGACAAATTAATTGTCAACTAATGATGTATGCTATCTTAAGTCATGTTCCCATTAAGGTACATCATAAGAGCTCAGCAACACTACCTGTACAATGTTGGATATTCATTTGGACACTTGGTCTACATGAAGTCAAAAGGAATTATTTGGTCCTCGTTTATGATCACTCAACCTTTTTCGTCTGTTCTTACAACTTATTGGCAGGGAACAAAGGCATTTTGCAGTGGTGGTGACCAGGCATTAAGAAGAGTAGATGGATACTCGGACTTTGATGGTTTTGGTCGCCTTAATGTTCTAGATCTACAGGTAACGTCGGTTTTTCGTTACATGAATTCTATACTGTATTGCAAGTTTAGCTTAGAAACTAATGTGTTATAGTTATGGCACTGACGTTCAGTATTGCTAACTGACAATATTGGTGGTTCTTGAATAGTTGACTGCCAGGAAGTATGTCCATATGTTTGATCCCCATATATTTTATGTATGCATGCTCTTGATAGAGAAGTGAGATTAATGAGATTTTATTTTGGTATACCTTGTACATTGAGTTGCTCTTGTATTTTTTGGTAAAGTACGTAACTTGTGTTGATTAAACTAAATAATCACACAGAGTATAAGTTGGCAAAGAGTATGAGTTGCTCTCGTATCGTTAAAATCCGAACCCAATTTTACTTACCTTGACAATGAAGTTCATTCACGTTCAGAATATGCTTGTACGTTTGGCGTACGCATTCATATCGGTTTATACACGGTGATAGGGATTGATTAAGCAATCTTGAATCCTTGATTTCCACAGGAGCATCTCGCTCATGATGAATTAAACAAGTAGGACATTATTATGTTTGGCTTATTGAAGTTATGAACTTTTTGCTTTGGTCAAATAGTATAAGTAAATTCATCTTGCACATAGGAATTAACATGAAGTTTTAAGCTAACTTCTATTTGGTAGTACATAACATTCAATTCCACAAACACATGGTCATCGGCCATCTTTCAAGCGTTAAAACTACTTTCATCTGCCCCTATACTTATGGTAGATGTAATGAATTATCCTGTGTTTCCTCCAGGTGCAAATTCGTCGGCTTTCAAAGCCTGTGATAGCAATGGTATGCTATTTTACCTATCATGCAACTACTTTGACCTATCGTCCTCAAAGCTCAAAATATTCCCAAATTTTTTGTTATCCTAAGGTTGCAGGTTATGCTGTTGGAGGTGGGCACGTGCTCCACATGGTCTGCGATCTAACAATTGCAGCTGATAATGCTATTTTTGGCCAGACAGGTCCAAAGGTGCTTAAAGATTTTAATCTGCTCTCAAAAGCAATTTCTTGTAATTTTTCATTGAGGATTAACTAATGATCCTTGTTGCATATTTGCATAACTAATGATCCTTGTAAGGACAAAGGACTGAGTGAAATAATAATAGCCAATTCTTTGTCAGTTTGTTGGCCTTCGTGCTGTTTTAGAACGTTGATCAGTTTGAACTTTTGAAGACTTCTATGACTTAGATAGCAGTTATTTGGTTTAAATATGCAGGACTCCATTAATTGATCTAACTTGGTTTTGCCCTCCAAATCCAAACAAAAAAAAAAGAGAGAAAAGTTCCTTCCATGACAGCAGAAGTTCAGATTGCTATAATATTAAGCTGTAGGGTCTTCTGGGTCTAATTCCGTGTTGTTTTTTCTTACCAAATCTTTGTTGCTTTACCCTGAAACCGCTTGCCCTATTTATTCAGGTTGGAAGTTTTGATGCTGGATATGGCTCTTCCATCATGTCCCGCTTGGTAAGCTAATCTTGAGGTAGATCCTAGTGTTAAATTGCTAGCTAGTTTATGAAAACACATCTTATGTGTCATCATCTCAGATATTGTTATGAAGGTAGGTCTATCTTTTTTATAAGCTTGCTTTGAGGTTTCCATAATCTGCAAAATCTTCTTTTATGGGTTTTCAAAAACTCTTCTCACCGTTTTTCTTAGCTAAACTACTTCCTTGGTTGATGCGTTTACAATTGTATAATAAAGTACCGTCAATGTGTATCTTTGTTATAGACATCATCCTTGGAAAGTCACTGCTCATTCAGTTATAGTACATAATTGGGCTATCCATAGCCCTTCAGTAAACAATCAGCTTAACCGCCCTTCATTTGAGAAGTTGTCCTTCTTCTTCCTTTTTCCAAGTTCTCTCCTTTCTGATATTCTGGATCATGCCTGACCAGGTTGGACCCAAAAGGGCACGTGAAATGTGGTTCCTATCACGGTTTTATAAAGCTCATGAAGCAGAGAAAATGGGGCTTGTCAATATTGTTGTTCCGGTAAAACTTTTCTATACTAGTTTATAGTGCTGGCTTTCTCTATTATTTTCTTTTTCATTATAATAATTTTGATAAATAAGCATTCTGGTGGTACAAATTATCTTCGCAACTTGCAAGTGAGCTATCGATATTTTATTTTTTCCCAAGTGGATAACATTTTTGTAAATTGCTCAACTATTTAATGGACAATGAAAAGTCTATCGGCCTATTTTATTTATAATTACAATTAGTAACTCCTAGTTTCAATGGATTACTGCAATATTACATACCATTAAACTACCTGAAGTTGAAGCTGAAGCCTTGGTCATAGCAGGACCATAGAAGAAACTAACAATTTCTCCATGTTCTCAGTTTCAAGAGAATGAGAACTAATGTTCACATACTCTGTTATATTTAAAATATTAGTTGCATAAAGCCAAGAAGAAAGTCTAATCCTCTTACTTACACAGCTAGAGAGGCTAGAACTGGAAACTTTGAAATGGTGTCGTGAGATCTTGAGGAATAGCCCTACAGCTATCCGGGTGGTGAAATCTGCTCTAAATGCAGTTGATGATGGCCATGCTGGTCTTCAGGTAATTCGCTTATTATACATTGTAATTAGTTTTCTTTTAAGTGCTAACCATCAGAAACAAAAAGGAAACCAGAACGATATTTCAGATAATATAATTTAAACTATGAGTTAGACAAATTATCTTTGTTACATTGAATGAAGTACATGATCCCTCACAGCTACTCCTAAGTTTTTCTTCTGCAATTAATGATAACTTAATTGTCTACTATGCTTCTCTCTAGAAAAATATTATACTCGTTCAAATACATGACAATTGTAGTGTTCATTATTACTCGTATACTGCTTTGTAGGTTTCTTTTTCTTCTTTTTTTTTTTTTTTTTTTGAGGGAAATCGCTTTGTAGAAATTGGAAATTGAACCTACAACTTTTGGAAAAGCTCTGTGCCCTAACTCTTTGCCAAGAGGTGGTTGGCCTTTAAGTCGTGGCTTATCCTCATTTGTGTTAATCTGGTTATGGTTTTGCAGGAGCTGGGTGGCAATGCAACATATATTTTCTATGGCACAGATGAAGCAAATGAAGGCAAGACGGCATACATGGAGCACCGCCGCCCTGATTTTTCCAAGTTTCCCCGAAGGCCTTAATATAGTATACTGTAGTTGGTTGGAAATTTTGGTTTATAGCACTACTTAGGACCATTTGAAATCTTACCCATTTATCCTTGCCCTATAATGAGATTCTTTGATTTGCACCTATGAGTTAGCGGGAATGCTAATGGGGTGGTCTAGTAGTGTGCTCATAGTAATTTTTTTTTAAGTAATTTTTTTTTCGATGTTCGTGATGTGAAATGATGCTCGAGAAGACTTGTATGTTTGTGCACTGATATGTTTGTGTGATCGTGTATATAACTGTTGGTTATCCAGATTGGGGATTCTATGAAAATAGCTTGTTTCGAGATATGGCTGCGTATATCTTTCCATTCTCAGATGTCGCTTGGACAAAAATTATTACTTGGCATTGTTGGAATGTTTCTTCGAGATGGCATCCATCACCATGAGAGAATTTTTCAATATATTAAGTTGCTAGAGTATTTGAAGCAGTTTTAGTCCTATGGAAAAGTAAAGGTTTAGTATTCAATGTAATGGCAATTGAAGGTGTTAAATGCAGTGCTTTCTCAGCTAAAAAGAACAGTGGCACTATTCTTTGTTCTGGTGGTTTTTTCTGCTCTTGCATTGTTGCTCTGATGGTTTGTTGTATGTGATTCATTTTTGTCCATAATAGTGGCACTATTTTTCTGTTGCATTTTTGTTTGGATGTGTTACAAGAAGCATGCAATCTCCTTCGCTGTGTCAGAGAACTCAGAAGCATGGAATTTAGATGAATGGAGTCTAATATTCCAGTTCTGTAGTTCAATAGGTTCATCTTTTAGTTGTTGGCCACTTTCACTCGAGCTGCGGTCCAATTTTAAGTACTTTGATCCTAGTAAACTCAGATTTTAACCCAACAGAATTGATATGCAATGATTTCACGAACACATATGAAAGAAGGTTATTCACTTATTGGCTGGCAGTGCTGTGGAATCATTATAAGTAGGAGAACCAAAGCTTTAGTATGAAGTAAATGCCTAGGAATCCCATAACTATTATGTTTTAAAGAATTTTAATAACGGATTTGCTACTTGAGATATATAATCAGTGAGTTTGCAGCTACATCATCTTAGTTTCGTGGGCATCATCTAGATTGAGTGGTCCTTCGGTTGGCCGTTGGTGTTCATATCTAATCTAGTTCGTCATTTATTTTTTGTTGTTATGAACGTGGGCACTTTTGGTTGAGGTTTCTCACTGTTTATGTCCTAATATGGAACCTGGTGGTCTGACAGATTCTCTATTGGTTATCATCTATCTTCATATGCTATTATTTATACCAGATGGTTCCCTTGTACAGCTGAGCTATACTTGGAAACACACTAAAGTATAAATCATATACACATAAGATACTATGATAATCTCAAGTCTGAGGATCAAGGCATAAACTATCACACTGAAGAATTACCATTGACAGATTCCATTGGTATTCTTCGAGTAAGTCAGTTCAGTGAACTCATTCATCCAATGAGCACCTACACACTTGCTTCAGTGTCAACTACACGCGTAGTAATGAGATCACTACTCTCATCGTATGAGCAAGCAAGCTGTGTATTAGTCTTTCCGGTGACATTGAGCCCCTACTCAATGCACCTATGACTAAGAACATTCTGGACTTAGGTTTATAAGACATTAGGTCTCATTATCATGATCAACTATCATGATCCTAATTCTGTCGCCTTAGTCCATGGGGTTTATCACATACATTCATACAACATATTAAACATGACGATGCGATAAATAAACAAATAACCATAATCAAGTAAATCAAAAAGGATTTATTACAAAAATATGTTAGCCAAAATATCCAATATTATTGGCTTTTAGGGCATTTACTCTTTCACGGCCTCATGTTAAATTTGAAGAAGTGCGAGGTGGGGAGGCTCAACCTCGTTTACTTGGGCTTTGTGGTGGGGAATGGCGAGCTCAAGATAGACCCGAGCAAGGTGCGGGTCATATTGGAGTGGCCAAGGCCTCGGAACTTGACGGAGGGGCGGAGCTTCGTAGGGGCGTGCCAATACGTCCGCAAGTTCATTAGGCACTTCTCACAAGTGGCGGCCCCATTACATAGACTGACCAAGGCGAGCGCAAGGTTCGTGTGGACGGATGCACATGAAGAGGCGTTCAAGTTGTTGAAGCGGAAGATTACTACGGCCCCGGTGCTCGCATTGCCCAACCTCCAACGCCCATTTGAGTTGGAATGCGATGCCTCGAGCCATGCCATGGGGGCGGTCCTTTTCCAAGATGGTAGACCAGTGGCTTACCACAGCGAGTCATTCTAAGGCGCACAACAAAACTATCCGACGTATGACAAGGAGTTGTACGCCTTACATCAAGCGGTGAAGCATTGGAGGCACTATATTTTGGGGAAGGAGACGGTGTTGCATACGGATCATAGGCCGTTGCAATACTTGCAAACGCAATCCAAGCTACAGCAAGCACGGCATATGAAGTGGATGGCGTACCTACAACAGTTCAACCTTGTTATCAAGTACAAGAAGGGGGTGACGAACAAGTTGGCGGACATGCTATCAAAGCCGCCACCGACGGGTGCGTCGGCACTTTTATGCGGGGTGGTAATGCAGGTGCTTCCTATGGCTCATGAGGAGTATGGGCCGCTGTATGCGAAGGATGAAGATTTCAAGGGCTGGATCAGCCAAGGCGTGACGGGCGCGGATGGCAACCCAGGCACGGGCGCGGGCGCGGGCGCAGAGGCCTCGAGTGCGGGCGCAGAGGGCGCTGTAGCTAGGAGGGCTTCGGCCGCGGGGCGCGCAGGGTTATATGGGCATCCATTGGTGTGGCGTCAAGGCCTACTGTACCGTGGTGACCGGTTGTGTGTACCATCAGGAGCTGACCAAATAGGGTGGATTCGGGAGGCACATACGTCCAAGGTGGCTGGACATTTCGGCGTGGAGAAGACGTTGAAGAATTTGGAGAGATATCTCTATTGGCCACGCATGCGCGCGGATGTAGAGAAATTTGTAAGGGGTTGCACCCTTTGTTGTGTGTCCAAACCGGCGAACAGGAAGACGGGACTCTACATGCCACTACCCGTTCCTAGTCGGCCATGGGAGAGTGTGTCCATGGACTTCATGGGAGGCTTGCCGAGCACTAGAAGGGGTCATGATTATATTTTTGTTGTGGTTGACAGGTTTAGCAAGATGATCTGCTTGGTGCCATGCAAGAAATCAATCACGGGCGAGGAGACGGCGAGGCTATTCTTTGAGCACGTGTGGAGACATTTCGGCTTGCCCTCATCCATCATCTCGGATAGGGATAGCCGCTTCCTTGGGAGGTTCTGGAAGACATTGTGGAGCTTGATGGACACCAAGCTCAACCGAAGCACGGCATTCCATCCTCAAACAGACGGCCAGACCGAGGTGGTTAACCGCACCTTGGTACATTTGTTGAGAGGATACAATGCCAAACATCCGAAGTCATGGGACGACAGCTTGCCTTACATTGAGTTTGCATTCAACCGAGCCATCCACGGCTCCACGGCGCAGGCTCCATTTGAGGTATGCCTTGGGTATACGCCTCAGGGCCCTTTTGATCTGGTATTCTCTAGCCAACCCGAGCATGATACATTGAAGGAGACAAGCGAAGCAAGCAAAGCACGCAAGTTTCTGGAGCATATACGCAAGGTGCATGGGGAGGTGGAGGCACGGCTCAAGAGGACTCAAGAGAAGTACAAGGCACGGCATGACCGAGCTCGGGTTCCATGCACGTTCCAAGTGGGGGACCAAGTGTGGTTGCACCTCGGCAAGGAGCGTTTCAAGGGGGAAGGACGCAAGCTCAAGGCTTTGCGTTATGGTCCGTTCAAGATACTCAAGAAGCATGGTGACAATGCATTCCAACTGGATTTGCCACCATTCATGAGCATATATTCTGTTGTGAACGCGGACAAGCTCAAGTTGTTCGAGCCCTCTATGTTAGATGAAGATCAACCCTTAACATTGCCTTCTATGGATGAATTGGACTTGGGCCGAGAGGATCCCTTGACCAAGGACAGCATTGTGGAGCGGAAGGTCATCACTACAAGGAGTGGAGAGCAGCTGAGGTTCCGGGTTGGACTAAAGGGGAGCTTGCCCTCTAGGTCTAAATGGTTTACTTTGGAGGAAGGCCGGAAGGCTTTTCCTCATTTGGAGTTCTAGGTGACTCATTGCGGAGCAATGATACATATGGTGGGGAGGCTTGATCCAGGAGGCTCTTGGGTCAAGGCGAAGACAACAAAGATGGTTGCATGACTTGGCCGAGCACGGGCATGGGTGGACCTGACCAGTGCGGGCGCGCGGATGGGCGCGTGGAAGGTTAAGTGGTGCAGGCCGCGTGTGGGGCGCGGGTGGCCAGAAGTCAAGTGCGGGCGCGGGACGCGGGCTGCGGGCGCGGCAGCCAGCAGGCGCGGGCGCAAGGCAGACCAGAGGCGCGCGGGCGCGAGGCAGACCAGAGGCGCGCGGGCGCGAGGCAGGCCAGGTGAAAGGGCGCGTCCAGGCCAAGGGGCAGGGACATGGTTAGACCAAGGGACCGTGGCTAGGCCAAGAGGCACGGTAGTGGGATAGTCCAAGAGGCGTCGGTTTCATCCAGTTATTGTTGTCTTTATTTCTCTCTTTATGATATGTAAATGCTTGTAACTTCCTTTGACCGGGGAGGCAAAGGGGCTTGGGGGCTGTCCAAGCATTTTACCTAGTAGGCCACGGCTTGTGTGGGTCACTAGAGGTTTTGTAGTGGTTTTGGAGTGAAAAGGCACGGGTGTAAGGGCTGCTGGCCGAACATCCTTTCCACTAAGAACTTGTTATACATTTTGCTTGCTCTCTCCCTAGATCTTATTACAAGCATCCGAGCATTGCATAGCCTTGTGGTGAGGCTTGTAGGCGTGCGGATCACAGCGCTGGCGTTCTCTAAATTGCCTCGTACCTCACCGACGCTGTGGGCAGTTTTAAACTTCGCCTTTTGGTGTGGGTGAGAGACTACCATCTGTAGCGCCTTGACGCCAGGTCGCCCCAAGATGACGTTATACGCCGATGGCTGAAAGAGTAGATGCCCTAAAAGCCAATTATATTTGATATACTGGCAAACACACACTTTATTATAAACATGTTTTATTTATTTATTTGTTTAAATATGGTTATTCCTATTTATCGCATCGTCATATTTTTGTGTGTGTTTATGAATGCATGTGATAAACCCCGTGGACAAGGGCAATAGATATAGGATCTTGATAGTAGATCATGATAATCAGACCTAATATCTTATAAACCTAAGTTCAAAATATTCTTAGTCATAGGTGCATTGAGTAGGGGCTCAATGGCACCGCAAAGACTAATACACAGCTTACTGTCTCATATGATGAGAGTAGTGATCTCATTACTATAAGTGTAGTTGACACTAAAGTAAGTGTGTAGGTGCTCATTAGAGAATGAGTTCACTGAATTGACTCGCTAAAAGAACACTAATGGAATTAGTCAATGGTGATTCTTTTATGTGATAGTTGTGCTTTGATCCTTTGACTTGAGGTTGCCATAGTATCTTATGTGTGGAATATTTATACTTTAGTGTGTATCCAAGTACAGCAGCTTAGCTATACACGGGCACCATCTGGGTATAGATATTCGCACATGAAGATAGATGAGAACCAATAAAGAATCTGTCACCTCCTAGTAAGGAGGAGATCATTCTATATGTCTTTAATATAGAACTAGCTCAGAAAATCCTTGGCCGAGGTACGATGTGAATTAAGAAGAGTTCTTAATGTCACTACAGAGCTAATCTATTAAGACGGATACATATGATTGAGCTGATTTAGAGTTTGACTGATATCCATACTCTAAGCTCATTCGGGATGTTAGAAAGGAACAGAAGGATTATAGGGCATAGTAACTGTAAGGCCCCAGATTTGGGCGGGATCGGCACGAAGGTGCGCGATCTGCGCAGGTATCGGTCGAACGATACCAGGAACGGTCGACCGATAGTTTCTGGATCCGCGCGGATTGGGCCGAGTTTGGGCCATGCGCGTGATCCGATATCATGAATTGTCCCATACCAGCGGGGTGATGGGCATTTCTTGGGTTTATAAGGCTTGGAGGCCAAGCCTTATGAACTCCAAGGTGATCACCTCTTTTCGGGAAGCGAAAAGAGCCCGGCCGTGTGGTTCGGCCGGGGGCTTGGTGGGCTTGGCCCGGGGCGGGGAGATGTAAGGCCCCAGATTTGGGCGGGATCGGCACGAAGGTGCGCGATCTGCGCAGGTATCGGTCGACCGATACCAGGAACGGTCGACCGATAGTTTCTGGATCCGCGCGGATTGGGCCGAGTTTGGGCCGTGCGCGTGATCCGATATCATGAATTATCCCATACCAGCGGGGTGATGGGCATTTCTTGGGTTCATAAGGCTTGGAGGCCAAGCCTTATCACCTCCAAGGTGATCACCTATTTTCGGGAAGCGAAAAGAGCCCGGCCGTGTGGTTCGGCCGGGGTTTGGTGGGCTTGGCCCGGGGCGGGGAGCGGGGCGTGACAGAAATGGTATCAGAGCAACCCCGGTCACGGATACGGGTGGGTGCGTAGGCCCAGGGACCCGCGTAAGGCCGAGATGGGCTGCGGTAGGGGCAGGATGCGCGACTTGTGACCCGTGTGACTGGGGAGAGACTAGGCACGTACGTCCGTCCGCAACCTGTCCCGTACGACGAGGACGTCGTATCCTAAGGTGTGGGGGATGTAAGGCCCCGGATTTGGGCGGGATCGGCACGAAGGTGCGCGATCTGCGCAGGTATCGGTCGACCGATACCAGGAACGGTCGATCGATAGTTTCTGGATCCGCGCGGATTGGGCCGAGTTTGGGCCGTGCGCGTGATCCGTTAACATGAATTGTCCCATACCAGCTGGGTGATGGGTGTTTCTTGTGTTTATAAGGCTTGGAGGCCAAGCCTTATCACCTTCCAAGGTGATCACCTCTTTTCGGGAAGCGAAAAGAGCCCGGCCGTGTGGTTCGGCCGGGGTTTGGTGGGCTTGGCCCGGGGCGGGGAGCGGGGCGTGACAGAAATGGTATCAGAGCGACCCCGGTCACGGATACGGGTGGGTGCGTAGGCCCAGGGACCCGCGTAAGGCCAAGAAGGCTGCGGTAGGGGCATGGATGCGCGACTTGCGACCCGTGTGACTGGGGAGAGACTGGGCACGTACGTCCGTCCGTAACCTGTCCCGTACGACGAGGACGTCGTATCCTAAGGTGTGGGGGATGTAAGGCCCCGGATTTGGGCGGGATCGGCACGAAGGTGCGCGATCTGCGCAGGTATCGGTCGACCGATACCAGGAACGGTCGACCGATAGTTTCTGGATCCGCGCGGTTTGGGCCGAGTTTGGGCCGTGCGCGTGATCCGATATCATGAATTGTCCCATACCAGCGGGGTGATGGGCATTTCCTGGGTTTATAAGGCTTGGAGGCCAAGCCTTATCACCTCCAAGGTGATCACCTCTTTTCGGGAAGCGAAAAGAGCCCGGCCGTGTTGTTCGGCCGGGGGCTTGGTGGGCTTGGCCCGGGGCGGGAGCGGGGCGTGACAGTAACTATTCACATAAGAGGTTTTGATGATGAATTTGAAATTCATATCACACAGGTGGTCATAGCATGTTGCTAGACGTTAACCATGATCTGTGGATAAATATAATTAGTTGGTTGAACTAATTATTTGTTAATTGGTTGAATTAACTATTTATTCACTACTGGCGTGGTACTGAACCTAATGGGTCACACGCAAATGAGACGCGATCGTGAAAACCGAATTTTTGTACATATAGGGGCTGCAATTGCCAAAACTGTTTTGGTGGTCCGCGGTTTTGCAAATTCGTAAAGGTCCGAAATTGCAAAATAGAAACTTAAGAGTTTTTTCGCGTAATACATGAAATCGTTCGATTTCTCGCTGGCGCGTAACCGCCGGCGTTACGCGACGTTTCGCGGACTGCCGGGGTAACGCTGACGAAGGTGAATCGCTGCTAGCACAGCCTTATATCTTCGTTTTCGTCGGCCACCGCGTGCGCATGCATTTCCTCTTCTTCTCCGATCATCTCACGGTTGCGTTCGTTGGCGTAGCGATTGCGAGCTTTGTTGGCGGCGTTCGTCACGTCTCAGCAAGTTTCGGTCGGCGTCGACGATGAATACGTCTTCGTGACATTTCGGCAGCAAGTGAGAAGTGAACGGCGACGAGTTCGAGCTTCGTCTGTTTTCGGCTGCAAGAGTTGCAGCGACATCCGAAGGTCAGCAACGACTTCGGCGGTTGTTCCGGCGTCAGCTACGACGTTAGTTCGGCGGACGACGACGAAGGTCCTTGACGACGAATCGGTGGCGAGTTCGGTCGGCTGCTGGTTGGAACGAAGGAGATGACACTGTAGCACGCGGGCCGAATTACAGATCCAGTAAGCCGGCGGCCCAATTACGTTTTTATTCGATTTAATCCGATTAAATCGATTTCGGTTTCGCGTTCGTCTCCGCATGGACCACTGTTAGAGGCCGGGTACGTTCGCGGCTTGATTCATCGGAACCTAATCTACTCGTGACGACGACTGCTTGATTTTCTTCTGGAGTTCATATTACACGAATTCAAGGTAACCCGATAATCTCCTAAAACGCGATTAGTAGCATGATAGGACCGAATAAATTAATTAGATTAATTTATTTTATCATGCGTTTTAAGATATGTTTTATTATGTATATTCGATATGCATATGTGTACGTTTATTTTAGTATACCAATGGGATCCTGTTTTGGGTTTTACGGGCATTGTTGTAAAAATTTTAATTTTCCGCTGTGCATGCTGATGTATTGATTTATCCCGTAACCCAACAGTGGTACCAGAGCCATCATTGGTTATGCTAAAATATCGTATATTTTTTATTCATATGTGAATAGTTTTGTGGTGAAGGGTGATCATGGACTAGGCCGTTCTAGAATTGTGTATTAGGAGTTTAAATTGGTGTTGTAAATTAAGATAGCCTGCGTGCTATCCCTCTCTCTATTTGAAAAGGCAAGTTCCCCGTGTAATATTATTTAATTATCCCTTTTTCGATTTTTAGAAAAAGATTGTATTAGGATATATATACAATGTAAAAGGAGATCGTGAAGAGTTCACGGCGGGAGGACAAGTTCAAGGTGGAGATCGAGGATTTACAAGCAAAGTGCATTGGATGCGCCGCCAATTATTTCTAGCTATACACGTTAGAATTCCACTCAATGGCTCAAGTGGATAGGTAGATGTCCATGATCATCCGGTGTTTAGC